>OU426980.1:14545145-15145145 GCA_911387785.2 Aelia acuminata
TGTTTTTGTTTACATGGAGAAATTAACTGTCTCTCGTTACGCCTAAAAATAAGAAATGGCTAAATATGAGATATGATAAAAATAAAGAAAACATAAAGAGGAGAAAAAAAGAAAAATATTCAGTCAACTCATAAAACTCGTTGAGCCCACGCATGCGGAGTACGCCTTTAATGACAGACCATTGTTCATAATTAAAGCCGTTCTGTTCATTTGAGAAGTGGCAATTAACAAAACGCATTAATTTCTAATCTAAGTAAGTTGGTAAGTGAAAGTTGTGTGTTGCGAGCACGCACCAGATTTTTTTACACTATGTCTGGGACACCCAGTATATGGATTTTTTTTACATAATTAATTTTCAAAAGTTTAATCTGAAAATTTAATGAATAAATGATATTGACGAATGATATTGTTTATTCTCTAGTATCTTACCATATCGTTCGTCCAATGCAATTCTGGTCTTACTCAAAAAAAGCGATTTTTCAGAAGTGCCAATTAAAGTTTATTCTTTTCCCTTCCTTTGATAACTATAAACTGCTTTATCAGATTTTTATTATGGTTTAGGAGTCATCACTATCGCGGTATATACGCTGTCTTGCACAGAAATAGTAGAGGAAAATTGGAAGATAGTTCGTGAAAAAAACGCTAGTCTTTCATCGGAGGAGCGATATGTATTCTTTTGACAATAATTTTAGTAAAAAACATACCCAGTACCCCAAAAAAAAGACTCAGTACCACTCCTAGACAAGTGTAATGTAGTTTATCGTATCCAGTGCTCCACGCTTAATTGCAACGGTTGCTATATGGGTGAAACCAAAAATTATTTTAAACAACGGATTTACCAACATAAATACAGTATTTCCACGCGTAATTCGTCTACGTCAAAATTAGCAGAAGATGCTATCGTCCATAACCATTCCTTTGACTTTGAGAACCCCTCCATATTAGCTACTGTGCCAAAGCACGATAACCGACTCCTCTCAGAATCCATTTTCATCCATCTGGAAAATAATCCTGTAAATCATAAAACAGATAAAAAGATAATTTCATCCACTTATTCTAACATCTTCCGCATCCTCAAATCCTAGTTTTGATTTCATAGGCATCCGCAATTATCGATGTACCTCTTGTATTATTATTATCTTTAGTATTGTATAACTTCCTTCTTTATATTTGGCAATTTTTTATGCATTATTACCTTATGTATTATCTCAATTCTGTGTTATTATTGAGTCCAGACATAACAATTTGTATACAGTACCATCGTTTTTGTTAATTTTTAATATTTTATTTTCACCCAGTTGCCATATCGCCTTTCACTTCAAAAGCGATGGGTTTCCCCGTCATAAACCTTTGAAGTCGGCAAACTGTCCCCTACCACTACCTCTTACCTTATTTCACCTTCAGTCTTTGTATCTACCTTGACTCAGAAGGTAAATATCAGATTTTATCTTGCTAACCAGCTACTTATTTAAATTTTCATGTATAATGCTTACCATCCTTTATATTATTATCAGTTCTGTAAAATATTCATTTATTGTCATCCTCTAGCATAGATACTCATATATTTGTTTCCTTTTAGCACTGATGAAGATCCACAAGTTGGATCGAAACATTGGCTTTCGAAAAAAAAAAAAAAAAAAAATTCAAACTGAAAATCCTGGTCATCATTTAATCTATCGCAAAGATTAACAGTTGACTATCTCTCACCTCTAAATATATATATATATAAATATATATATATATATATATATATATATATATATATATATATATATATATATATATACAGTCAAAATCGTTTATAACGAACAAGGGACTGGAGGTTTTTGTACGCTATAGCCCATGTTCTCTTTAAGCGGTATTATCGGCTATAACGAACAGTTCGCTGTAAACGGTGTTACACTGGTCGTTTAAAGTTGGTCTGTAAACGGTGTTACAGCTTCGTTTCACTTCGTCTTAATTTTGAGCCTGTTAAATATGTATTAAACATTATCGATACATATTTTCATCTTACGTAATTTAAGTACATAATTATTCTTACGTCAATTTAAGTGCATAATAACAATTAAAGTACATAATAATCATTGTAGCCGGCCCTGAGTTTAGGCCACACATATTCCACCCAGTCATTTGTAATTGATTGATTAACAACTGCTGACACCTGATATTTTCCCCAGAACAATGTTGTGGCAAGATCGGAAACGTTGAATCCATGAAGCACTGCACTTGAGATAATCTTTCTTTAAAATAAGACTTCAGCCTTTACTTGGAGCACAGGTCCATTCACGGGTGCATTGTTTGCGCGTTGATTTTTAAACCAATCGAGCAAAGCATTTTCTATGTCGGTGTGTTTGGAAGACCGAACACGTTTTCCTTTTTCGCACCTATTAAATTGCGAAATAATTTTCTCCGGTCGCTTTATCACCCCAGCAATAGTTGTACGCGATGTCTTTAATTCACGGGCAATCGAACTTGTGGTATCACCGGAATCTACTCGGCCAACTGTTCTTCAATCGTAAATTGTAATCGTGGCATGTTTCCGTGTATAAAGACAAGAGAGAACTGAAGTGAGACACTGTTGAGTGAATTGGTGTGAAGTAAACAAAACTTTTTTTCTTCATTTCGTATAACTGTACGCTGTATGTGATATTTCAACTGCTACTGTTCCAATAAAAGTGTTGGCTCTAACCGACCTGTTCACTATAACCGATGTCCATTGTAAGCGATATTTATGCTTTTTTCTGACTGTTATTTCATGGGGCCGACTATTTTGTTTGTTATATCCGATTGTACGTTATAGCCGGTGTCATAATAAACGATTTTGACTGCATATATATATATATATATATATATATATATTTTTTTTTTTTTTTTTTTTCTTTTCGGTTGGCGCATTAGGCCTAATGAGACCTTTGGCCGCGCAGTGTGGTCTTCTTACAGACATTTGTGTTGCCTGCGGGAGAACAGACAGCCTGGAGGGGGTAGCCCAAACCTCACGTTGCTGCAAGCCATGGTAACAATGGTGCAGCGGCAGACTGCCCGTAGCTCCATAACCAATCCCATTAGGGCCAATTTGGCAGTGTCCTTCCCACCGATGGCGTCAGCTCTCTCGGGTTCAAGGACATTGACAAACTATTCTAGGTCCAAGGATTATGGCAGCTCAGAGTCAGCAGGCCCCGAGGACCTATATTTCTTTCCCTGGAGCAGACCGTCCTTGAACCAAACCTCCGGGCGATTACTAACATCCTGGAAGAACACACCACGATTCTCGATTAGATACACGGGGAAGGTTCATCACTCCTACGCCCGGTCGGTTTGAGTCGCCTCCAGTAGGCTGACGGGCCTCACATGCCCGGGGGTGGGGGTAGACTTGGACTGCGTGGTGTTCATTGGTTGGCGGTCACCCGAATTGAGCGGTCACCCATCCAAGTACTAACCACGATGGACGTTGCTTAACTTTAATTACCTATTGCAAGCGCCCTTGTCCACTCGGCCATCCCGGCCCCTCGTATATATATATATATATATATATATATATATATATATATATATATATATATATATATATATATATATATATACCAAAATGGAAGATGTGAATTTTCACTGTTTTACAAAATATTGGAATAATATAGATCAAGTCTTCCAGTAAGTTATAAACTATAAAAAACTTTTTTTATTCATTATTTTATCTTTATATTTGCCTTGCGCACATACGTAATGTACAAAGATATATATATTTTTTCTAAGTGTGACTTAAAAAAGACATGTTTTCATGGTGTACTTTATCGATCCGGTAAAAATCACTATTAAAACTATCATAAAGACATACAAATATGAACATATTACAAACGTGGATTGAAAAAAATAAAAGATATTTTGACACAAAATATTCATTAATTTATATTTTATTTATACATAAATACAAAAATAATACTTCCTGTCTATCATTTTTATATAGACAGGATACTAATTTAATGCTACTTAACAACAATATTTTATTCACAAACAGAAATAAAAAAGTATCAAAAGACTATGGTAGTCTGATCATTTCTGAAACAGATTAATTAAAATATTACAAGGAATGGATTATGTTAATAAAATTTTAATAGCTCTTTTTATAATTTTTCAGATATCAATTGTGCTTAATCATTCTTAATCCTTATAACATTGAGGGGGGGGGGGGGGGTCAATGCTTGCTTTTTCGTTGTGATAAGACCAAAGGAATATGGAATAATACTGACTTACTATACGTACATAACAACTAACTGGTATCTCTAAGATGATAAGGTTGTCCCATTTTCTTGGACAAATATCATTAACATTACGATAACACAAGGTAGGTAATATTGATTTGTGCTGTTATGTGACACATTACATAACGAATTAGACCGATAAACCTTTTCTCTTTTCTCATAATAAATGCCCCAATGATTTATTTAACTTAATTTCTACACGATGGCATTAACCAATGTTTTAAAACAGATTGGTTAAATATCATGCCCTATTATACAATAAACTCTTTAAAATTTCATAATATAAATATTATTTCAATAACAGATGAGGAGATGCAAACAACATCGTTTAACGAGATATTCGAAAAATATATAACTTTAGTCAATTTATATAAAAAAATATGATTCAATACGAATGCTACGATACAAAACAATTACCATGTGTCAATTATTTTGCTATTTTAAATTTACAACATGCTATTGTTTATATAAATGATAGAAAGAATGATTCACTTGAGACACAAAGTTAAGAATTCGACTGAACGTCAATGTAATTAGAATATTGTACTCATGCAGAGGCACAGTGGTCTAATAATAAAAATAATTGGCTGGTGAATGACCAGATATATTAGTAACGCGGATAAAAAAAAAAAAACAATACTTAAAATAAAGAATATTTTAAATATGTATGAAATGATTAACTGCCTCTTTCGATTTATACAATACTGTCCCAACCAGAGTTGGGCAAATTGTAATCTGAATAATGATTAATGAATATGAATAATTGTAATCATACAACAGATGAATAATGAGTAACCATTATTCATAATCAGTGCGGATTATTTTTAATGATTATTGAGTGTCTATGGTATTCATTTGAAATCAATAATGAATAACTGGTATTCAGTTATTCATGATTAACGAATACTGATAAATTCAGTTGGTCATTATTCATGAATAAAATATATTCATGAGCCAGGATTATTATAATATTCAACAATCATGAATGCCTAATATTCATCAATCATAAGTAACAAATATTCACCAATCATCAATCATGAATATGATATATTCATAACCATTATTCATTTAAATTTAAAATACAAGAATGCATTTCTGAATCAAAAGTTATCCTAAAGAGCAATGACAAGTCCTAAGAGTGGGTGCAGTCAACTGAACAGCATTAGAAGTCACAAGTAAAGAATTAGACCGTAATTCCAATCAGTGGAGGATCCAGACATTTTCTGAGGTGGGGGGCGCACTTTTTTTTTTACATTTCATGAGTAATGAAGGCCCTAATTTAAAATACATATTAGTACATAATGACGTTATAAATTACTGTAAATGTTTAAATACAATTCATTTTCAATTAGTGGGCTTGAAAAATGAGTAAATATAGCTCATTTCATATAGAAATAGTAATACTTTATGAGTGTCCTCACCTCTCAGGGAGGGGGGCGCGCCCCCCGCGCCCCTCCCCTGGATCCGCTACTGATTCCAATGGGTATTAGTAAAGGTCTATTCACAAGAATAGAAAGAACAAACAAATTTTTAATCATCATTCATGACTAGTAAGACTCAGAATTGTGATTTTTTTGTAATCATGATTAATGAATTTATATTATTCATGATTAATGAATGATCTGTAATCATGAGTAGTGAATTCCCATTAGTCATGATTAATGAGTAATCATGAATTATGAATTCTTCTTAATCATGATTACAGACTAACATTTAATAATGAATAATGCTCATTCATGATTGTTGAATACATTATATTCATGAATACTCCAAGGCCTATTAATGATTCCGCCCTAAAGAATGATTTGTGAATGATGATTACAATCATTATTCACATTTTTTATTATTAGTCATAATCATGATTACATTTTTATTTAAATATGCCCAACTCTGGTCTCAACCGAAATAAGTGGCTCTAATTTAAGGTATATTTATCTCAGCTAGATTACCAGCAGCACTAAGTTCATATGGCTTCTTTTGGAGCCTGGTTCGATGAGAACAATGCCACTTTAAACACATCCAGCCCCAATTGTGGATCACGTTAAATTCATTATACAGAAGCGCGTTTAGCCAAAGCTAACGATGGAAACTGTGAGGCCATCACGGCTGAGTGGGCCAGGCAATTGCAAGAACACATGGAAGTTTGATCTGGGAAGCCCATGGCCAATATTTTGCCGTTCAACGCAACGATGTCTCCGTCCAGGGCTTGATCGCAAGAATCGTGGCTATCTTCTGGTTCATCCCTTCTCACATCTTCTGCATTCCTGAAAAATAAGATTATTTTTCTAAAACAATAGGCTTGTAAAAATTAAGTGCAACAAATAACAACCGTTTAAAAAATATATATAATCATCCGGCAGAGTAATTTTCGTTTTCCGTTTATAATCAGTTAATAAATAAAAACTGTTCATATAACCATATATGTACTTTAGCGAGGAGAAGAATAGTTTGCGGTGAAACAGTATTCCATAGACGGTGGTAATTGCAATAAAATAATTAAATTTTCCAGCACACATCCTTTTGAAAGGGACAAGGCAGAACCAGTCGGTTGCCATCATGTCAGTAATCAATATACAGAGTCGTATTCAAACTCAGCAAAATGCGATTCCCTACAAAAATTAGTTCAAAATACAAAGACCGTTTAGCAACAGTAGAATTTATGTTTTTCAGTACAACAGCAATATTCGCGGGCGCAAGCGAATGTGCTGCTTCTTGACTGGAACTAGAGGAACGGGGATAGAAGCAGGGCCAGTACCTGGGGTTCATATGGTTTTTAATCAATTTTTCCATAATTAAAACCCGATTGAGCAATATATTATTTGAAAAATTTCTAATAGGTATTGCTCGGTCCCTCAGTGTTCAATTAGAAAATCAAAAGACGTGTCATTTCATTTATTTCAAAAAAATAAAAAGCTTCTTAAAGAGTGGATTGTAAAATTAAGAATAGATGAGCGTGTTTAAAAAAATATGACGATGTAGTCTTCATTTTAAAGAAAGTGACTATATTTATCTAGGTAAATATTAGTATTTGTCATTTTATTATTCCAAAATGCTTGTTTTATGCAAATAACATTGGGACCATAGTGTCTTAGATTTGTTTTTCTTTTTT
This sequence comes from Aelia acuminata, assembly GCA_911387785.2. Taxonomy (NCBI): domain Eukaryota; kingdom Metazoa; phylum Arthropoda; class Insecta; order Hemiptera; family Pentatomidae; genus Aelia; species Aelia acuminata. The sequence goes on from OU426980.1 coordinate 14,552,511, forward strand.
AATTTTCCCCATTTTTTTCTTACATCCGTTGTGCTTAATTGTCCCGCGTTTTCAATGAGATGTCTGAAAGTTTTGACGAATATATAAATAATATGACAATGATACTAAGCTGTCATGAAAATGACAGCTGTCATAACAATGATTGTATGAATAGGTAATTAATGTTATTTAATTGTTATTATTATTTGGTCTCCTTTCAGAACGAATAAATTAATGTTATTACTGACCGAAAAACGTAGAGTAAAGTTACAACGATGTGTTTGCATTTACCAGAACTACCAGCTTTACACCTACAATTACAAGAAAGTTGCTAATTATTATTAGTAAATTTGATTTCCACTTTTATTTGATGGGGCAGTCCTTTAAGAAGACAACAACAGTCGCTTGTTTGAAGGCACAAGGCTTGTAAAATAACTTTTTTTTTACTTCTAGATACTATTCCACATGTAATTATGTGGTTTGCATCAAGGATAGCCTGCCCTTCAATTAATGGTATTTCAAAATTACCAATTATCTCTATCACATCAATTATGTCTATCCCGGTTCCTTCCGACATTTTGCAAAACTACTAGTGCAACCTATAGTTGATTGCGCCCGCGAATAAACATTAAGTTATAATTTTACATTGTTAACTACATTCCCAATTCAAGCAGAAAGATCACGAAACTATATATTTGTAATTAGAAACGATTATACGACTGAATAATAAGAGGATAACCAAAATTGTGCAGCATCATCTCTTATTTAGAACAGAAAGCTTTTTAGGTTTCCATTTTGGTAGTACTCAACTAAAACTTATGGACGATTATTTTAGTTCAGTAATGGATAGAAATATACTTTTAATTCATAATAATATTAGTTTAAAAAGGTGAAACTCACATTGTCATGAACCGAAGAACAAGTAGATTGATACTTGCAGCAACGACAGCAAGCCCAAACAGGATGAAGACTAAGCTTAACGCCACATATCCTGGTTTATTTATGAGCGCCTGATCATTCTGTAAAAACAATTTTCGTAATAATAATAAGTGTTAATTAATAATAAAAATAAAAGAAATATTTTATTTTAATATTTAATAAAATCATTAAGGTAAACGTACCTATAGTGGACACTGTTCCAGTAGTGGCCACTTGGACAATTAAATTTTGAAAACAAGGCAACTAGGCTTTGAATCAGCTTCAAACTTAGAGTGAATGTACCTTCGACTATCCAGTACATTCACTTTAAGTTTGAAGCTGATTCAAAGCCTATTTGCCCTATTTTCAAAATTTAATTGTCCAAGTGGCCACTACTAGAACAGTGTCCACTATAGGTACGTTTACCTTACTTATTTACAATAATAATAATAATAATAATAGGTAAAAACAATTTTACTAGGCTAACAAGACTTGAAAATATACTGTTAAGATATAAATTTGGATTAATTAATATTATTTTTGAAGATTTTTTTTTTTTTAAATATTAAGTACTGCAGTGCTTCTTTTAATAGCCAAATCCCACGTTCCCGCCGTAATGCCCCATTTTAGACCAGACAAAAAATACAGTGACTCACAAAACTGTTGGAATGTTGGCTTGTGTTTATAAAATTGACATACCTCAAAGATTGAGATCGATGCTGTGTAAACAAAGTATTATATATGCATTCAACAGATGTTTATTAATTAAATAATGGTGACATCATAGTTTTATTGTGGCAAGTCTCAAAGAGATGTTGAATTTAATAATTTTGAGACTCAACGAAAAGTAGTACTAGTGAAATAGTAACTATTTCAAAAAATAAACTTTATTGAACTTTTGAAGTTGAATCTTACTTAAACTGGCATGAACATTGTTGCAATAAATATACTAGCCAAGATATTCTACTGCGAGTGTGAGCGATGACTGGTAACTTTATTTTGAATTTGAAACCCATAAAATTTTATAGAAATGAACTTCCAGCCCCGATTAAATTGTTTTGACGTATATAAGTATATGATATGATCAGTGACGCAACCAGGATTACTATCAGGTAATCAGGTCAAGTACAAAATGCACTATTATTTATTTGATAATCAAGTCAATGGAAAATTACTTCTTAAAATTTAAATTTAATTTAGAATGTGATTTTAGTGAGAAAAAAAGTTTCTTGCCGTCTGGGGGGGGGGGTGCTTCAGCCCCCAATACCCCCCTTGGTTGTGCCAGTGGATATGATTGTAATTTTATAGATTTTTCCTATAATATACAATAACTTAGATATCATTGCAACGGTTTTGTGAGTCACTTTACATATCTTGGATTTTTTTTTCTAAAATAAAAAAAAATAAAATTACAAATTGATGTTGCCTTATGTCAATCTTTAATCAGATATATCATTACTATAATATCACTTAATTAAAGTTAATTTTCAATAAAAGAGGGAAAGAAAAACTTGTTGGTGAGAAATGCTTATATCTCTTTGACCGAATTGTTCATCTATCCTATTTATAAATTTCTATAGTCATATCTCGGGCATATAAACGCATCAAATACCAAGTTTTATCAAAATCGTTAGAGCCGTTTTTGAGAAAAACGTAAAAAGTTATAAAATAAAGTACCCCCTCCGTTTGATCAATTTTGAAGAAATTTTCGCTGTCACATCACGGGCATATAAATATACCAAATAACCAATTTCAGGTTCGTACGGTTTATAGTTTTTGAGCTAGTCTGTTATCACGGAAGTCGAAATTTTTCACGATCACAATACTTTCCCTTACTATACATTTCATATAAAGGTAAGTGAAAGTAAAAACGTTTTTTGCCTTGTTTAAGGACAAGTCGACCATCAAGGTCATTATCGTCCACCTCTTAAGTACCTTAGGACCTGTTGACAATTTAGATTAACAAGTGATGGTTTGTAATTAGAAAATGATTTGGGTTTTATTGGATATTATTCGTGATATACTGGGTGTCCCAGACCTAGTGTAAAAAAAAAATTGGGCAATACTACATGCTAAACGGGGTAGAATGGCGCAGAAACGAGTTTCCTATCTCAATCTGTTGAGGAGATAGATTTTTTTTCGTTTTTATTTTTTAAATCTTATATCTTATATATTTTTTTAAAAAAAATCACAGTTTAGCGTAGAAACAAAAACGATGATATTTTCTTTATCAGCATTATATTTTCTAAAAGATGAAATGGGTCTGGTTATTTTAAATCCTCTTTCAGTGGGATTTTTAACGCGCTAAACACAAAAAATTTATTAAAACTTAAATTTTTAATAGTTTTTGAAAATTCCTTACTCCCCACTGGAACACCCTAGAAGCTGTCAAATTTCCTAAAAACTGCGGAATAATGTTAGATTTTTATAGAAGGAACAATGTAAGAATTCTAAATAATATAAAAAGGGTAATAATAATCTAAAATAAAAAAAAAAAACTCCTTAGTTTGAATTTAAAAAATACTTTCTTTAAAATAAATTAAACTTTTTACATCTCTTCCACAAAAGTTTGAAAAACCCTACATAAAAAAAGTTTAAGATAAAAAATAATATTATTATTGTAGAAACATATAAAAAACCGCGTGTTCAAAATTTTCTCCATTACTTTGGATGCAGACTTATATTCATCATTTTTTATGTAGGATTTTTTTTTTTTAATTTTAGATTATTATTACACTTTTTATATTATTTAGAATTCTTACATTGTTCCTTCTAGTCTTAATAAAAGTAAAACTAACTCTAACTCATGGGAAGTTTGGCATCCATTACTTTGGATGCAGGCTCTAGCGCGCTTCCTCATTGCCCCATCAGTGACATTCTCTAGCGTGTTTATCATCAGAAAAACTTCTTTTAGACTCAAAAGGTGGAGTGCAATTGTATCATGGGTTACACCACTAAAAAGCTAACTAAATTCCGCAGTTTTTAGGAAATTTGACAGCTTCTAGGGTGCTCCAGTGGGGAGTGAGGAATTTTCAAAAACTATTAAAAATTTAAGTTTTAATAAATGTTTTGTCTTTAGCGCGTTAAAAATCCCACTGAAGGTGGATTTAAAATAACCAGACCTGAGAAAACTGTAATTTTCCCATTTCATCATTTAGAAAATTTAATGCTGATAAAGAAAATATCATGGTTTTTGTTTCTATGCTAAACCAAAGTTGAGAAAACTGTCATTTTTTAAAAAAAAGTAAGGTTTAAAAAATAAAAACGGAAAAAAATCTATCTCCTCAACAGATTGAGATAGGAAACTCGTTTCTGCGCCATTCTACCCCGTTTAGCATGCAGTATTGTCCAATTTTTTTTTACACTAGGTCTGGGACACCCAGTATATCACGAATAATATCCAATATAACCCAAATCATTTTCTAATTACAAACTATCACTTGTTAATCTAAATTGTCAACACGTCCTAAGGTACTTAGGAGGTGGACGATAATGACCTTGATGGTCGACTTGTCCTTAAACAAGGCAAAAAAAAAAAAAAAAAAAAGAATCTCTGAATTGTCCAGAACTGTGGCGGATTCAGGTGTAAATGGTGTTCGGTTCGTAGAGGTACTTAGGCAATTATTACAATTGGTACGGGGTAGTATATTAAGTCATATGTTTTCCTAAGAATTTTCACGTTTTTACTTTCACTTACCTTTATATGAAATGTATAGTAAGAGAAAGTATTGCGATCGTGAAAAATTTCGACTTCCGTGATAACAGACTAGCTCAAAAACTATAAACCGTACGAACCTGAAATTGGTCATTTGGTATATTTATATGCCCGTGATGTGACAGCGAAAATTTCTTCAAAATTGATCAAACGGAGGGGGTACTTTATTTCATAACTTTTTTCCCAATTTTACGTTGTTTTTTTTTTCAATTTTCTCAAAAATAGTTTTAACAATTTTGATTAAACTCGTCATGTTTAATGAGAATCAAGTATTCTTTAATATCGGGTAAGCCTTACCCTTAATGAAATGGTCTGAGGGGGCATAAATGAGGAAGGGGCCTGTTTTGTTTTCCTATAAGGTTCCTTTGTTTTTGTTTATATGGAGAAATTATCTGTCTCTCGTTTCGCATAAAAATAAGAAATGGCTAAATATGAAATATGTAAAAAATTGAGTAAACATATAAAGGAGAAAAAAAGAAAAATATTCCGCCCAAACATAAAACGCGTTAAGCTTAGGCATGCGCGTACTGCCTTTAATGATATATAATTTTAAAATTTAATGATATTATATTTAAAGATGTTCTGTTCATTTAATGGAACTTATTTGTTTCATGGGAACTAAATGATGTTTTCAACAACTACATAGAGTATTAGTTCAGACGACTTGGAGTATTATGCTTGCATTGCCGAATTATCGCAAGTTATATTTAATAAGGGTGGCGGGATGGCCGAGTGGGCAAACGCGTTAGAAAATACGCGTCGCCCATGGCAACGTCTGTTTGGAAACATGAAGATAGCAAGTTCAAAACCCGGAGCCAGGGGAAAATTTAATTAATCTCGGCATCAATCCCCCACCCTCTCCCCTGGCTCGAGAAACCCCGTATAGCCTACAAGGCGAGGAAGGGGAGGACCAAAAAAAAAAAAAAAAGTTATATTTAATAATACAATTATTTAGTGTACTTTAAAGAGAAAATACAAACAAAAATAAGTAAATAAATGTGGAAAAATGTGTGACTTTGAGAAATGACGTGACATAAGAAAACACGTCAATATATAATCAAAGTAAGTTGGTAAGTGAAAGTTGTGTGTTGCGCGCATCGTACCCGATTTTTATTTTAAGAATAGTGGTATCACATAAATTTTCTATCTTCAATTTTATAAAATGATTTATTTATAGATAAAATGACATACCTGTAAAGCCACGTAATCTCCGAATCCGATCGTTGTCAAGGTTACGAAGCAGTAATAGAATGAATCAAAATAGCTCCATCCTTCGTATCTGGAAAACATGGCTGCACCTGTCGTTATAATGACCGAGGAAAGCATCCCGGTGGCCATCATTAAGTTGATTTCTGTAGCCTCGGTTTGTTGGCAACCGAAGTAGCGTTTAGCACGTTTGATCACGACGGATGCAAACTTGTTCAACCGCTCACCTATACTCTGAAACATTACCAGGCCAAGCGGGATCCCAACAATGGCATAAGCCATGCAAAATGCCTTCCCTCCTATTGTAACTGGTGTCGAGTGTCCATAACCTAGGAAATTTTTTTTTTTTAATCTTTCGTTTTTACAATCCATTAAGATAATTTAAACTTCTTATACTGAAATTATGATTGATTATATTTACTCACATAAGCTAATTGAGGCGTAGAATTCCTAAACCAGCCAAGTCCAATTTCCAGATTTTTATTTATTTTTTTTTAATTGTTTTTCTACAGATTATCTGGCTGGATTTGGAACAGAACTTATTTTGGTACTTTTCTTTTATAGTCACGCCCAGAGAAAATGTTTTTAATTTAGTTAGTACATTGCTTTAAATAAATAAAACACATGTTTTCTGAATAAAACACTTTACATGAAATTTAATTAAATTATTTATTTTCATTTTAGTATAAACATTGAAAAAAAAAATTATATGTTAGAAATATCATTGTAAAAATCTTTAATATCTTTCAATATTTCATTAAAAGGATCTTTTTCTGCTAACCTTTGGCGCCACCTAAATTCCGCTAAATAAGATTTTAAAAAATTCCTTTTAGTACCCCCCTTCTTTTGTTCCCCCATTTAATTTTACCTTTGAATGTTAACTTCATCTATGGTTATTTTTACATATTCATTTCTCATTTCAGGAATAATATTATGCCTTTGAAAAAACCTGACCGCAATTTCCTCATCCAAAATATTCCTAAAAATATTTTTTAAATTATACTGATATTCAACCATATTTAATGTGATTAATTATCTAGTCAAAAGAAATGATTCGGCACGGAATTGTTTTCTCCTGACAGTGTTGCCAGTAAGCGAACAGTTGTGAAATTAACTTTTAGTTACCTCCCTAGCAACACTGGCGATAACCCTGCTACTCCTTAAAGCAATGTACTAACTAAATTAAAAACATTTTCTCTGGGCGTGACTATAACAGAAAAGTACCCTTATTTTTTTAGGGCCGTTTTCAATATGATTTAACCTCTTTTGGAAGAAATCCTTCCACCTAATGATAATCTAATAGAAAAACTATTTTAAAAAAAATAAAAATAAAAATCTGGAAATGGACTTGGCTGGTTTTGGAATTCTACGCCTCAATTACTAGGGAACGAATTTTCATGTAAAATATAAAAGCCAAATACGTACATATATATGTAATTATATTTTAAGAAATAGTCTTAATAAAAAAAGTGAAAATATGTAAGAACAAAATCATCAAATTGATTAGAATATATGTATATTTACTTGTACTATCTACGGTAAACCATACAGTTATTGACACCCTTAAGACTACATTTCTGTGGTGAAATTAAAAACAATACTTTTTATGAAGGGATTGAATGGGATCAAATTGAAACTTCCTATAGCTCCTCTTTATCTATCCTTATAAAGAGAGAGTATTGAAGGAGACGCCGTGGGGTAAACATCGTGAGCTGAACAACATTGGATTACCTGGGCAAGTTACTCTTGCCCAGCAGATAAGTGTTTAGATTTTAGTTTATTTAAATAATTCTCTTTATCTAACTTTAATTAACTATTAAAAATTATTAAGGAATTCTATAATATTATTATTTTTATTTTTAACAAAAGACGGCAGTAGCGTCTTTCTTCAGAAGTATTTTTATTTTTTTTTCTGTCTTTAATTGTTTCATTTCGTCCGTTTGAATTTTATTTGTATATAGATATATTACTTTAAATCATAGGGAATATACTTTAACCTATCAATCATGAATAGACCCCCTGACATACAGCCTACAAATCGTAAACGATTAAAAAGGCATAGAAGTGATTTAAGTGAGGGTAATAAAAATAATGAATCGGGATTACCTCCAAATAAAAATAGATTTTTAATTATTGAAAGGGAAGGAGAGGGAGATTTGAAGAAAATCTCTCCTTTTTTGATACATAAAACCATTAAAAACTTATGTGATGAGCCTAAGAATGTAAAAAAATTAAAAAATGGAACGATTCTAATAGAGACGAATACTAACGTACAATCTGAGAAACTATTAAAATTAACCAATTTCGGAGAAATTAAAATTCGGGTCAAAACCCATGAAAAACTAAATTTAAGTAAGGGTGTTATTTTTTGTCCTGATTTAGATAATTTAGATGAACACGAAATATTAGTAGAATTGAAAGACCAAAACGTGAAAGAAATTAAAAGAATTATCTCTAGAAAAGCAGGAATTGAAAGGAAAACTAGTTTATATATACTAACATTCTCACTCCCCACTCTCCCTGAAGATATAGATGTAGGGTTTTATAAAATTAAAATTAAAATGTAAGTACCTAATCCTATAAGGTGTCGGAAATGTCTAAAAATTGGACATTTTTCAGACACATGCTCTAGAGAGCCTATTTGTGAATTCTGTGCCAAGCCCGCCCACCCAGGTGCACAGTGCGACACAATTATTCCAAATTGTGTCAATTGTAAACAAAACCATCCCAGTCTAGATTTCAAATGCCCTCGATTTATTGAAGAAAAAGAAATAAAGGCCATTCAATTTAAAGATAAAGTACCTTATGGAACCGCGAGACGAATGTACAGAGAAAAACATGGTACCTCATCTATCAGCTATGCTGAGGCTGTTAGGAATAGAGGCAAAGGAATAGAAGTCGGTTGCCAGACAGTCGACTTTATTGAGTCTAAGGTTAATTCCAATACTGAGTTGGTAGCGTCTTGCTCGACTGGTACTTACTGTAATGGATTAACTTCCCTATCTTTTCCTACACCTCAGATCCCCACTCCTGCCCCACCACCTCCCCTCCCGCCTTCCTCTCTCCCACCACCAGGCCCCTCCCTCCCCACCGCTATTTCGTCTTCTACACCTTTCCCTGACACCCCCTTACTTTCACCCTCTCCGAACGCCCCCCCAGTAACACCCAAAATAGTTTTAAAAACTAATCCTCCGGATCCCAGCCCGGATGAACAAAATGATGGTAAATTTAAAACTCCTCCACTTCCAAAACGCAACACACTTAAACGGAACCCAAAAAAAACAAAACAAAGTGATGATGAAACTAAAAATGAAAGTGAAATGGATACTAATTAATTTTCTATTAATGACGATGTATCTGTTTCGGTGTAGAGGAAACTCTTTTACTAGAACTAATTTCAACCACAAACTCATATTATGCGTCTTAAGTTTTTCATTAAATCAGATAGACCTAATCTTTCCACATAGCCGTTCCCTATATATTTTTAGTGTTACCAAGTTCGATAATATCCCACATAAAAATAGTTCATTAGAAATAAATGAAACAAAAATTTTATTGATAATATTTATCTCAATTTGTCCGAATAGAAATTTAATTATCTCAATCAACCCAAGAAAACCACGCTTACTATTTCAAAAGAATTGCCTCATAATCCCCCTCTGTTTTTTAATAAAATCAATTCTTAACGGATTGAAACGTAATAATTATGGGATATATCATTCAGGCTTAGTAATAGTTGGTATTGATGAGTTAGTATGGCAGATGACTCCATTGGGTGCTCATAAAGTCACTAATTAAGATGCCCATTATATCATGGAATTGTAATGGAATTCGTACTCAGCATGCTGAAATGAAAGTTCTACTGAAGAATACCGACCCCGCCGTCATATGCCTTCAAGAAACCAAGCTCTCCCAAAACTCAGATCTGACGATGCCTCATTTCACGGTATACCGCAAAGACAAGGAACTGGAGCAAGGAGAAAGAGCTCATGGAGGAGTTGCCACAGCAGTTAGGAGGCACCTCTTCTCTAGAGAACTGCACATAGACACCCCACTACAGGCTATAGTTATCCAAGTCAAACTATCCTTTTCGATTACTATATGCAACATATACTTACCTCCAACTGAACCCATAAACGAAATTGCGCTACTGCAACTTATTAATAGACTCCCATGCCCTTATCTTATTGTTGGGGATATGAATGGATCCCACAGCTCCTGGAGTCTCAACGGGCTAAACAATCCAAGAGGAAATGTTATCAGAAGAGTTATAGATACTACTGATGCTTTAGTACTCAACACAGGAGATATGACTCACCTATGCCCTAGAACTGGAACATTTTCGGCTATTGACTTAGCCATCTCCTCACCTGCCCTAGAAAATCATTTGTCGTGGGAAGTATGCCAAAACCAATATGGAAGCGACCACTTCCCCATCAAATTATACTTTAATCATGAGTTACCCAAATTGACCTGCCAACCACGATGGATTGTCGAAAAAGCAAACTGGGAAGTCTTTAAAAACTCTATAAAGATAAAATCCCAAGACTTGCCAGTCGATATAGACGAAGCAATAGGGTTTCTCACTTCAAAAATAATAGACTCTGCCATTAATAGCATCCCGAAATCCAAAGGCCTCCCTAGACCCAACCACGCTCCCTGGTTTGATGAGGACTGTCGAAAAGCTCTAAAAATAAAAAATAAAGCCCTAAAACTGTTTCAGCGAAACCCCACAACCGAAAATCTCATAAAGTATAAAAAAGAAAAAGCTATCTCTCGAAGCATTATTAAAACCAAAAAGAAGAGATCCTGGATCTCTTATGTCGAGTCCATAAATGTCCACACTCCTATCAAGAAGATCTGGCAGAAAATCCATAGTATTGCAGGCAAATTTAATCCAGAAACACCCGCTATTAATCTGCAAGGAAACATAGTTACTGACACAAAAACAATAGCCGAAGCTTTTGTGAATCATTATGCAAGTATTTCCAACCATCAAACAATACCTCACCAGGATGATAGCGAACGAAGAACACCTCCAGCAGCAATACAATCGACCATTCACCTCTTGGGAGCTACAGTCGGCTATTGACGAATTAAAACCTTCATCCCCAGGCAAGGACGATATCCATAATTTAATGATTAAAAATCTCCCACCCACAGCAAAAAGCGCACTATTATCCATATATAATAGAATTTGGGAAGTCTCTTATTATCCCGTATCTTGGAGAGAGTCAATTATCATACCAGTTTTAAAACCCGGTAATGACAAATACATAATAAATAGCTACAGGCCCATATCATTAACTAGCTGTCTCTCAAAACTGCTAGAAAAAATTATTAATAAAAGACTCACTTGGATATTGGAAAAATACAACATACTAACGGATATCCAATGCGGCTTCCGCAAAGGCAGATCTACAATTGATGAGTTAATAACTATGGAGGCTGAAGTGCTAAACACGTTCATACAACAAAAAGAGGCAGTTGGAGTCTTCTTTGACTTAGAAAAAGCGTATGACACAATCAATAGGAATGTCATTCTTCAAAACATGTATTCATGGGGTTTTCGTGGACACCTAATCAACTTCCTGAAAAGCTTCCTTCAACTGAGGTGCATAAGAGTAAGAATAGGACGATACATCTCTGCTTCCAAGACAACAGCAAACGGTATACCACAAGGAAGTGTACTAAGCTGCACGTTATTCGCAATAGCCATTAATTCAATAGTCAATGTAATTCCACGGCCAATCAAAGCATTTCTATATGTCGACGATCTTACCATTTTACTACGATTCAGGAATAGTAACTGGATGAAGAGGATCCTTAGGAATGTCATCAACAACTTACAAAGATGGGCAGATAGTAATAATCTCCGCTTCTCAACTAGTAAGACCAAATGCCTCATGTTTTCAAGGAAAAGAAATCCATCCGAATGTCCAGAGGTTTATATGTACGGTGAACGATTGAGATTCACAGAAGAAGTTAAATTTCTTGGTCTGGTTTTAGACAAGAAACTCTCTTGGTTGAGCCACATCAGACATATACGCGAGCAATGTTCCAGCCGGCTTAGATTAATGAAGGTGCTCGCTAAGACATCCTGGGGTGCCGACCGCAAAAGCATGCTTATGGTATATACAAGCCTCGTCCGATCTAAGATCGATTATGGTTGTGCTGTTTATTCATCAGCGAAAACGAATCACCTACTACTCCTGGATACTGTTCATCATTCAGGTATAAGACTCGCCACTGGAGCATTTCGGACCAGTCCTATAATTAGCCTTTGCGTAGAAGCCTCGATTCCACCACTTGTTTTTCGTCGTCAGGAGCTGATCTCCTCATATCTTGCAGAAATTAAACTCCAGCCTAACAATCCTGCATACAACCACATTTTTCATCCACAGCATATACAATTATATAACTCCAAACCAAGAAACTCTTCTCCATTAGCAATCAGATACAGAGATATGATCAGCGAAATCCATAGTATATCTATAGACTTAATGGACTATGACTTTCATAAGCCGATTTGGACAAACCCTCCACCAAAAATAGACTACTCGTTAAGAAATATCCACCCACCTACATTGAGCTTTGATTCCTTTATCAAGGAAAAATACAACAATTATGAGATTATCTATACAGATGGTTCAAAAAGCAATGACTATGTTGGTTACGCAGTAGTCCAAACAAATACAATAAAAAAATACAAACTACCTCCTTTCATAACAATATTTACCGCAGAATTACAGGCGATTGCAACTGCTCTTTATCTTGCTATTGACTGCAATGCAAGAAGTTTTTTAATTTGTTCGGATTCATTATCAGCCATACAAGCAATTCAAAAACGAACGAGGGAAGGTCAGATAATGAAAAAAATCCTTAATTATCTCGATATTCTATCGGATCTTAACAAATCGATAAACTTTCTATGGGTGCCATCGCATACAGGAATTTCTGGCAATGAAATAGCAGACAGGGCAGCAAAGGAAGCAGCAATCATGACTGGCCCAGCATTGCAAATATATGAGGCAAATGATGTGAGAACATGGCTCAAAAAGAGAATAAAGAGTTATTGGCAATCCATGTGGTCCGAAGTCCCTCTCTCTAACAAGTTAAAACCCATTAAGCGTACAACTAGGAACTGGATTAGCTCCCTTCGAGGGAACCGAAGAGAAAAGGTAGTACTGACAAGGCTTCGGATAGGTCATACGAACCTCACCCACGTTCACCTCATAACAAAAGAATCTGAACCAACATGCGAAATATGCAAAACACCTCTTACAATAAAACATATTATAGAAGAATGCAGCAGATACGAAGATCATTTTACAAAACTTAATATTCCACGTAACACCTCGGAGGCATTAAAGGATTCTACCAAAGCTGCGGATAACATAATAAAACTCCTGAAAGAGATCCACATATTTGAAAAAATATAATTCATTCAAAATTAATGTAATATTACAACATCTTAATTAACAGTAATATAAAAAAGTATTAATGCAATTTGCAATAATATTATAGAGTAATGGAAGGGCGTAATAACCACGTTGTTGATCGCCCAAACAATCTAATCTAATCTAATCTAATCCTTATAAAGACTCAAGAGGTTTTTTTGGGTCAAATAGTTTTACCTTATGGCAATATTTATTGTTAAAAGTGCAAAAACTAGATATTGACACACTGTGGATTTAATTGTGAAATCTTCCATATGGTGGTTTGTTAAAGACTTACTTCATAGATGACTTAGAGGACTCTTCAAACATTAGATTCGTGTATATCTTGAAATAAAATTAGTACTCATTTACTTATTTCTTTAAGTTAAAGTTGGAGTGTCAATAATTGTATGGTTTACCCTGTATTATGTAGGTATATTTTTTTAGTATATGTATACATATGAAAATAATAAAAATTTTTTATTAATCGTGTACTATACCACGAAAACTATAGATAGTTAAGTATTTTGATTTTTAAAAAAATTATGAAGCTATAAAGATAATGAGATGCGAAATAAAAACAAAATGATAGAGCAAATATGTATTTATACTAGGGATACGTAAAAATATGTAAAAAAAATTAAAATAAAAATGACTATAAACGATTCGAAATGTCGTAAAACGATTGAATTGAGCTTTATAATAAACATTCTAAGCTCAGAAAAAAAAAAAAAATATAAAATATTCAAAATCCGTTCCCTTCTCATTACTTATGTGTAATTACAATCCGAAAATTTCCAAGAAATAAATCATGAAAATTAATTTTAAGACAAAAAACAGAGTTGTAATTTCTGAGCATTTATTTTTTTTTCATATCAGGATTCCATAATATACATTTATATACTGAATGTTCCAGATGAGATTGTGGGAACAAAATGATGTACAAAATTGTTTTTTGTGACAACCAAGTTGAAATGTGAAAACAATTTTGCTAAACATGCTCCTTATGTAATGAGAATGAGCTAGAGGACAAACTACATTTTTTTTTTGGCTAAATACCCAATGCTCAGTAAGATCAGAACAAGATTTTTGTTGAGTCTATTGTATTTATAATTATTTGTACATTTGCTCAATAAAAATTCATTCATTAATAAAAACATTTCGCAATTTAAAAGGAATAATTATGCCTAATCGAGAGGATATGACTGGGTAACCGCGAATCTCTTAATGTCCATAGTTTGAGAGTCGATTGTCTTTTAATATTGGGATCATTAAAGCATTGTTATATTTCATTTTCGTTTTGTTTATAATGATCCACTTAATTTGCAAATTAATGTATTCTATTGGGTTATCCGGAAAGTTCGTAGAGAAATTTGGACAAAAATTAAAATTGACGAACAGCTTAAAATTTATTTATTACACCGTTAGCGATTACCCTTTCCCAATTGCTTGGAAGGTCCATTATCCTTTTTTTCCAAAAATCACTGTCCTTACTCCTGAAGAACAATAAAAGGCCCGTTTTGACGTCATCTTCGGAAGAGTAGGATTTCCCTTGTAGAAAATTTTCGAGGGAACGGAAAAGATGGAAATCCGAAGGAGCAATGTCAGGAGAGTAGGGCAGGTGAGGTAAAACCTCCCATCTGAAGCTTAATATTTTTTGCCGAGTCCTTAAAGACACATGGGGCCTAGCGTTGTTTTGGTGGAATAGCACTCCTTTCCGATTTGCCAACTCCAACGGTCGATTTGCAGGCTCTTAACTCCGCTGCTATCTCACGGACAGTAATTCCTGGATTGTTTGCGATGACCGTCATAATATCCTCGATGTCATGAATTGAACTCCGGCCAGCCCCGGGTTGGTCTTCCAAATTGAAATCTCCTGATCTAAACCGCGAAAACCACTTCTGAACCGTGCTATCAGCAATTGGATCGCTGCCATACACGGCACGAATCTTTCTTGCAGTTTGGGCTGCGTTTTTCCCTTTTTGAAAAAAGAACAGCATAATATGCCGAAAATGAACTGAATCGTCACTCATGTTGGTTTGCAATAAACTACTCTACTAAGCCTTAATAAAGACGAATTCAATGTGTGAACATAGTTAATTCCATGACGATTAAAGGCATATAAATAAACATAAGCTTAGTGATTCATCTTTAGTAGAAAAAATGAAAGGTAAATTTTATTTTAAAAATCTTTACGAACTTTTCGGACAACCCAATATTAGACTGAACATTCTTCCCTAATCGATTTTTTATAATAATCAATTAATATATTCACTCACCAATCATTGCTAAAACGACAGTAGCGAAGTAAAAGGCCCCAGCAAACTTCCATTGTGGTCCTGCTTTGTGCGGTTTGTTTTCTATAATCACGATCTCAATCATTTTATAGTCTTCGTTTGTTATGTTATACTTTTTTAGTAGACCTTCCCTCAGAGCTACATCACAGTGAGTTAAAAAAAAAAAAAATTACAGCATTTTTGATTTTAAATTTTTACTCAAACTACAGTCAGATATCTTACCGGAGAGGAACTCCCATCGCATTCTTTCAGTCTCAGACTCCAAGGCATCGAAGACTGCAGCACCGATGAGTAGGTAGGTGAATGTACAAACAACTAACGAAAGTGTTCTTACATTCTGTCGCTTCATTCTACCTATCTGAAAATTCATGGTTAAGACCGTTAACCAGCATCTAAAATGAATCATAGCATGCGAGAATTGAAGCTCGATCACTGAAAACAGTAATGTATAAAATAGATGGCAGATCGCTGTGACCAACCGCATTCATGTTCATCAGAGCCCGGATTTTTATGCAACTGCATATTTTGTTTGCGTGCTTCTTTAAACCTTTGCACTCGAGGTCTCCGGAGCGGAGCCATTTAAAATTTGTCTTCAAACTTGAGGGCTCCGCTACGGAGACAATGCAAATAATTTTCAGTTTTTAACATATAAGGACATAAACAAATCGTAAAAACTATTTATAGGATATTTCGCCTTTGGTTATAAACGACGTTCGCGGATCGCGGTGTTTTTCATTTTTTTTAATAGTAGGGGAGAGCGGGGTTGGTTGGCAACAGTTTTCACTTTTTTGATTTTGATTCGTTCCTGTTAATATAATCCCAATGGGGCTGATACCACTGTAAACTCCAAGTATTAGAGTACTTCAAGTATTTTTTTTTCAGAAAATTGAAGAATTCGTCAATCCAGAGTATGCCAATTAACCCTCTATGTGGGGCAGGTTGGCCTAGAAGGTGTGGTTGTTTAGCCATCTCATTCAAGTACTGCCTGACACATATTGTATTATTGTTATTAAAAGCTGAAGAAAAAAAAAAGTTGAAGAGAGCCAACTAACCCCACAGGAGAGATCATATGAAAGATAACTCCCAGGACAGGGGATAACAAGAAACTGGTTAGTCGAAAGGTTAGGTTTTTCAAAGGAGTTTGGGGCTATGTGAACAGAATCGGAGTCAAATGTTTTTCCATGCCTTTAAACCAACTTTACTGAAAATATAAAAATTTACTTACATGTTGTAAAGTCAATCAATGAAGCACACTCTTATCTACACTGTTAGCATCGAATTGAAAACTCAGGACATGACCCCCGAGGTCGAGCGGGTCACATGGTACAATGGTGGGGCCTTCACAACAGGTGTGACGGAAACTATAAGCCAATGGCCAACCTACCCCCTATGCCAACCAACCCCGCATTCCCATACGTTAATCTTTTAACATCGGCTATATTTTGTGGTTTTAATTCATCTTTTAGTTCCTCAATTGTACAATAATTTAGGTTAGGGCACCAAATAATCCCTTTACTTTGATTTAGTTTCCCATGTGTTTCTACTTTAACCGGAAAGTTATTAAGTTGATTTTCACATTTTAGGAGCTTTTCTGATTGGATATCTGAGACAACTTCAACTAAAAGGGTCCCATCTCGTAATTTTTTACTTCTCCAATTAGATTTTTTATGCTTTTATATATAACAAACAGCGAAACCTTTGTGAAATCTAAGGGATTTCCATCGTTATCCACTCCAGTTCTCTTAATTAAAAAAAATTTAAATTTAAAAAAATTAATTTTTTTTGTAACTATGTGTTCTTGAAGCTTCACAAATACAATTCCTTACTTGGTTCTAAAATTTTACTGTATAATATTACGTTTTCAGGGTGTACGTTTTCGGGAATAAGTCGAGTTGCCGGTAGATAACGTCCGAAACGGTGGCGAGTGCAAAGGTTATAGGTTAATATTACCTATCTAATATTAGTATACAATTACAAGAGGTAATAATGTTTGTCTTTTGTCGAAACCTGTTGAACGGCGAAACCTTTGTGAAATCTAAGGGATTTTCATCGTTACCCGCTCCGGTTCTCTTAATTATCAAAACTTACACTATAAATAGATATTATAATAAAATTATATAAAAATACCTTCACTTTGATTTAGTTTCCCATGTGCTTCAACTTTAACCGGAAAGTTATTAAGTAGAATTTCACATTTTAGGAACTTTTCTGATCGGTTATCTGAGAAAACAATTAGATTTTTTTTTTTTTATATATATATAATAATGATAATAAAAATAATAATAAAATAATAAAAATATATAAAATTCAAAAAAAAAATTTCGAAATTAATATAAAATTTTAAAAAAATATATAAATTTTTAAAAAATTATTTTTTGTTTGTTACCATGTGTTCATGAAGCTTCACAAATACATATAACCTAAATTGCATTACAATTCCTTACTTTTTTATAAAATTTTACTGTATAATATTACGTTTTCAGGGTGTACGTTTTCGGGAATAAGTTGCGTCGAGTTGCCAGTAGGTAACGTCCGAAACGGTGCCTATTGCAAAGAGTTATAATAGCGGAGCAGATATGATTACGAATTAGAGTACTTAGACCTAATTAGCGAAGTTTTATTTTACATATTTGATGATAACTGCATATGTTTGGAAACTTTGATGATCTGATAAAGTAAACAATGCATTTAGAAGTACAAAAGTAAAATCCAACATGGTAGCTAACTTTCCCAATTTCGATCCGGTTTATTCGCCGTAAATAAGTTCCTCTTCTTCTTCGAATTATTGATTACTGAGATTCACCACTTTACGCTTCCATATTTATTAAATACAAATCGCATCCCAGGCCATGTTGGAGAAGATTTAGAAAAATTATGAAAGACGTTTGCATGAAAAATTCAGGGCTTAATATCCTAGAAAATATAAATAAAATCAATTCATCTCAGCGACATTGATAACGACCCAATAATTTTAGGTGTTTACAAATTTGTTCAAATTGATGTTAAAAGATCATTTGCGAATTTTAAAAAAAAATTTAAATGATATGATTACTAAAAGGTTAGGATCCACAGTAATAAATTTAGAAATGCGTTTAATAATTAATTTTAATTCAGACAATTTTATTCATTAATTTCACTTGTTTTATATTTTTTTAATTGATTGTTAATTTAGTTATATTTTTTTATGATATTCTTGTATTTTTCTTTTTAAGTAGTATGTTTCAATTATTTTTATATTTTAGTTTCAAATGCCTCTAATGTTAATCAACAATATTTAAAATTATTTTTGTTTCATTTCTAAATTGTCTCCTCCAAGTTCTTTCCTATGAAATATTTTACAGAAATATAGTATCTTTGAATATTACAGTTGTTTAATAGCATATTTTACTACATATTTTATAGTTTTTTACTGCATATTTTATGGCATATTGAAGCTTTTAACTGCATAATAATCCAGGCTCTGATGTTCATGAGTCTTTGTTAAATTACACAACTGCATTTGCTGCAGCAGCGGCATAAAAAAAATTTCAGGAGATGCATTTGAAGTTTAAATGCTGAATTGATTTTATATTGTTTGAGGTATTGTTGGCCATTAGAAGAATATAAAAGTTAATTGGGAGAGAGGTGAGGATGTTTCATTAATTTAAAAAATAAAACAGGCACCTTATTTTATTGTGTGCCAAAATTTCGGTGCACGTTTTAGACTTGTCAATTGCATTAATTTTTCTTTTTCTTTTTTTTACATGACATGATGGTTTCAACAAAAGAAAAACAAAATAAAAAAAAGAACAGTTCAATGAATTTTGAAACATCATAAGTAGAGCTCGGATTCCCATGTAATTGCATCTTTTTTTTGGAAGGTCAGAATAGAGCGAACTCAAGTTACTTATCCGAATCAAGCCTAATGGGATGTTTTAACGAAGTTTTATACTGCACGTTTTAGGGTTTATTGCACGAAATTGCATCATTTGATATTTTGAAAAAAAATATATTACAAATTGTAATTTTCTTCTATAAACATCAAAACAATAGTGGAAAAAAAATGTGAATATCATAGAAAACGAAATAAAGAGAACTTGGGAGATGTAAACCAACACAAACCTCCGATTTCCCAGTAATGAGGATTCAGTGGTTGCAGGATGTTTACATTTTGTTTCTCAATTCCCATCGTTTCGTCAGTATCAAACTAGCTTCTGTCGAGTACATATATTGTTACTAAAAATGCCTAAAATGGGAGCAAGTGTGTCTTCGAAAACTGCGGATTAAAAAATATCCTTAACTCAATAGGGATGGTTGTGTAGTGTTCTGTAAATCTTGTGATAAAAAAATGGATGTGAATGGAAATCACAAATTGATACCCGCTGTAGTACAAGTAAGTACCTACCTAATTTATTTTGAACCCTAGAATGGTAACAGGGGTAGTGCGTGTCACCAGAGTGATTTAAAAATAAGCCTACGCACCGGATATTGCATCTAGTGATTCCATAAATTCCTAGTGATCCTTTTTTAATATCTTTCTATTTCCAAGATATGTAATTACTGCTCACTTGCGAGTATTTTAATCTGTAATCCACATCCATGATTTTTTTCCCGGAATTTTTTTCAAAAATATATTATTAGTAGGGGAGAGCGGGGTTGGTTAGCATAGGTGGTAGGTTGGCCATTGGCTTATAGTTTCCGTCACACCTGTTGTGAAGGCTCCATCATTGTACCATGTGACCCGCTCGACCTCGGGAGTCTTGTCCTGAGTTTTCAAACCGATGCTGACAGTGTAGATAAGACTGTGCTTCATTGATTGATTTTACAACATGTAAGTAAATTTTTATTTTTTCAGTAAATTTGGTTTAAAGGCATGGAAAAACATTTGACTACGATTCTGTTCACATAGCCCCAAACTCCTTTGAAAAACCTAACCTTTCGATTAACCAGTTTCTTGTTTGATTTTTCTCCCCTGTCCTGGCAGTCATCTTTCATATGATCTCTCCTGTGGGGTTAGTTGGCTCTCTTCAACTTTTTTTTTTTTGGCGCAGTAGCAATTCACAAAAGCAAGGTAAACATAATCAAAGGTGAAACTACCAATTGTCTTTAGTTCCAGCGAGGAAGATGAGAGCAATTTTTCTTACGCGAAAAGTGACGACAGCCTAAACTTCTATCTTCTTCTATTGTCATTCTATTTTCCCTTAAAAGCTGTTAAAAACCGATTCAAAATTATTATACCATTATAGTGCAGCTTTTAATAAAAATAATATGTGTCAGGCAGTACTTGAATGAGATGAAAAAACGACCCCACCTTCTAGGCCAACCTGGGGTTAATTGGCGTACTCTGGATTGACGAATTATTCAATTTTCTATGATCTTATTATTAAATATTATGTTGTGAAAAAAATACTTGAAGTACTCTAATACTTGGAGTTTACAGTGGTATCAGCCCCATTGGGATTATATTAACAGGAACGACTCAACAATCAAAAAAGTGAAAACTGTTGCCAACCAACCCCGCTCTCCCCTATTATAAAAAAGATCCAAAATCCAGTTATTATACTAAAATCTATACCAAAACCATATTATAAAAATAATCTGTAAAAATAAAAGAGTTTCTATTTCAATTTACTCTACGCTACTTACTCTTTTCCAAATTAGCTATTTTTTGTTCACAAAAATAATTCAATGCCTGATTTTCAAGCAATATATTTTTCTTGCATGTTTTTGCACGTTTTCAAATTTTTACTGCACGGAATTCCGAGCTTTAATTATAACCATGATATAGTGAGAGAGAAATCATTCGATATGATATATGCCATACATCGAAACATAAACATGAGAGAATGATACCTTCAGAAATTATATTTATCGTCCTCTTTCATACACCAGAACATATACAATGCCCTCGCCTTCAAGAAAACAACCGCATCAAAGCCAGTATATGTTTGTCATTTATTCCAAGTTGCCGATTCCATCATTCCTGAAAAACAAATAAAATTATATCTACATGTATACACTTAAAACTGGTTCAATGTCATGTCTATCTCTAGCCTTTATACTGTTAGATCCTATTCTTCTTCACACTCCACAGTTGAGTTAAATAACTTCTTAAATATGTTTTTTTCCCTATATACATACATAGGTTAAATTAAAAGGGCAACCCATAGATTGGATATCTAGCGTTAAATGTCTTGGTTTAACCTTAGATTCACAAAACATATAAAAGACCAATGTGATAAAGCAATTGGGTTACTACAAAAATTATTCTCTCTATTGAACAGTCTAGTTTAAATATAATAAATAAGAAATTAATTTATTATTTATATATAAGACCCGTTCTGCTCTATGCATGCCCTATTTGGTCAAACACGTGTGCAACTAACTACTCAAAGTTATAAGTCGTACAAAATAAATGCTTGAGATTATTGGGTCCCTTCCTAGACGTACGCCAATTATGCACATGCTCGAAGTTTTAGATATACCAAAAATCCAGCAATATGTTCTGAAACTAGCAACGGATTTCTTTAATTCCTGTCACAATAGCCAACACGAGCATATCAGATCAATAGTTATTTTTTCATATGATAACTCATGTTGCAAAAAAACACAAGCACAAACGACTGAATCATATGGTGCTTTAACGTTATAATTTTTTATCTAATGTAAACCATATTCATTTTTAATTTTAATTCAAAATGTTATTTTTTATTTTTGTTTTTGTTTTAATCATCAAGTTTACTACAAGTATATTAATCTAATTGTAAGTTTTTAAATTTTGATTAAATCGTAATAACGTCCACAGTTATCTTATCCTTATTATTTTAAGTTGGTTTTATTTTAACTCTGTCATATGAGTTTTTTCCCCTAATGTAATTAGCTTGCTTAATTTTAATATATAAGAAAAAGTAAATTTGTAAGTTTTAAAAGCAAATGCTTGTAAAACATGTTAATAAAAGTAAATGAAATAGCTATCTAAAAAAAAATAAACATAGTGTTTTTATTATGTAGATACAAAGTCACAAGTTTCACTTTAACATGATGGACAATTCGGGGTATGACCGATTCTTAGAAAACGTGTTCAAGATTGTAACATTACTTTATTTTGATCCTAATTTACGAATTCCAAACCCAAAATCGTTTCTTCATTGGACCTTGATTGATAAAGTGTCTGTTGATTTGACTCGCTACGCTGGCTTAAAAATGTAATCAGCTGGTTCTTTCGTCGTGGTTGGGGCTTTACCAAGGGGGATCTTTGACAATTGAATACTATATGCTTCTTATTCAAGGGATAGACAGAAATATATATATATATATATATATATATATATATATATATATATAGACAGAATGGTAAGCATCTGTTGATCGGGCTGAGGGCTGCTTCATGCACCTATCAAAGACGAGGGACAAAAAACAAGGAAGCTTTTCGAGGGGTAAGTTAGATGTGGTCCAGGAGACTGGTCAACACAATCGCAAAACGTACTTAAATTTGACCAAAAAAGATAGCTGAGATCATACTGAGCCATTCAATTTTAAATGATAGCAGGAAGTAAGCACTACGGATACTTTTACGTTTTATTTTTATTTCTCCGCATGGCTTAGCTAATGTTGTGTGTAAGGAGCTTTTTCATTTAAACTAGTTGTTTTGAGATAGGGGCTTTGGAAAACGGTTTCCACCAAAATCGTAAAGATTAACAGATTTTCGATGTACCGAACCAGGCTCAACTACTAAAACGATTTAAACTTCAAATATTTAATTCTATTTTCAATATTTTAGCCTCTCATAATAAGAAGAAAGCAATACTTTGTGCTCTGTATTTGCCGAATTATTTGCGAGAATCTGAAAAAAAAAGTCCCAAAAATCTCAAGGATTTTAGAGCACAAGGCGCTAAATACGTTCACGTTGTAATTACTTTGTCTCCACAGGGGTGGGCTAATTTTAAAATTAATAAGATCGTTTTACACAGAATTCGATATCCTACAACTATTATACGTAACATTTTTATTTGGAGTAACCCTCTTTAAATTGCAGGCTTTGGAACATGATCGTAATTCATTTTTCCGCTAAAGTGGCTAAATTGACAATCGGTTTTGGCGAAAAGACTTAACCGATCTCAACTGTGAGGACCTGAGTCGACTCGAAATTTAATGCCCTTATATTTTAGAAGGAACACAATTTCTTCTGCGATAAATCGTTTTCGAGTTATTAGCGAACGATTGAAAAAAAGTTCGAAAATGTCGATTTTGTTCGCCTATAAAATTTGATGGCAACCGATCTGAGGTGGCAGACGTTCACATTTTTTGTCTATGAAATGAGTACTTTCAGCCTATATGATCAAAAAATTTCTTCAAATCAGGCACTTTTTTGGCCCTCAGCTCCCGGACTATATTATTCGGATATAGACATGACAACTAATCTGCAATATTGTAATGAAATTATAAAATCAGAACATAATTATTTTCACATACATGACAACACAATATACTACAAATTCGCACTCAGACAAAACATAAAAATACTGAATGAAGAAGATGTATTCAGAAAAAAAAAAGATATTAATACAATATGGTAAGTAATTGAAAAGTGGCGTAAGTGATAAATTAAAATATAATCCGAAAATCAAATAACGTAAATAAATAGGTCATTTTTTTATGTGTTTACCTCCATTATAGGAGATTTTTTGAAAATTTTCAACTATATAATACTTATGTTTTTTTCAATTACTCAATTTTCTAAATGATCATTTCAATTTTAATAATATATTAAAACAATATTATTTATCCATCAACTTTTGATAAAATTAAAATTTGTAACCTTAATCCATTTTTGTGTTTTTTATTTTGCTTTATTCTAAAGTATATATATAAACGATAATATTATCACTATTACTAGTCAATGATAGTCGTTTAAACCAATATAACGACACCAAAAGTGTCTAACATACAAGCACTGCTAAACGATACGTAAATGGATACGTTTACAAAAGGGTACTTCATTGTAAACAAGAACGATGGTATACTATGAAATATTCTTGAATGTGGGATATCGTTAACTGCACATTCCTCAGTCGTTTGCTAAACTCTATAAAAGAAGATGGAATTGACATCTATTGAGAATTATTTACTTACTAAAAGTTCATATACAGCTAAACGCTGATAAATCAACTAAGGAGACAAAAACAAGTGACCAATAGACATTGAAGCTACGAACTGCCACCACAGTGAGGCGTGCACCGTATTGATCCTTCGCGGCAGATTTAGGAAGCTGCTCTGGTCCACCAATTGGAAGCCATATCGAAAGTCTTATTTATTTTATCCATGAAATATATAACTAAAATATAAGCGTGTCTATGTGTTCAGCTTAAAGATGTATTTAAGTTTCGTAAAGGTCAAAGTTAAAGCAAAAAAAAAATCTGGTGCGTGCGCGCAACACACAACTTTCACTTACCAACTTAGATTAGAAATTAATGCCTAGTGTTAATGCCACTTCTCACTCAGTTACACATTTTTCCACATTCATTTCTTATTTCTGTTTTCATTTGCTCTATAACAAACACTAATTTCTTTTATTATTAAATAAAAGTTTTTACTTGAGATAAATCGGCAATGCAAGCATATTACTCCAAGTCGACTGATTTTATAATTCTCTACGTACTTGTTGAATATTTCATTTATTTCCCATGAAACAAATCATTTCCATTAAATGAACAGAAGGGCATTAATCATGAACAATGGTCTGTCATTAAAAGCGTCATGCATGGGCTCAACGTGTTTTATGAGTTGACTAAATATTTTTCTTTTTTTCTCCTCTATATGTTTACTTGGTTTTTATCATTTCTCATATTTAGCCATTTTTTTTATTTTTAGGCGTAATGAGAGACAGTTTATTTCTCCATTAAAACAAAAACAAAGATACTTCATCGGAAACAAACACAAACAAACAAAAAAGGCCCCTACCCCATTTAAGCCCCCCCAGAACATTTTAATAATGATAAAGCTTACCTGATATTAAAGAACACCTAATTTTCATTAAACATGACGAATTTGATGAAAATCGTTAAAGCCGTTTCTGAGAAAATAAAAAAAAGGTAAAAATTGCAAAAATAGTTAAGAAATAAAGTGCCCCCTCCGTTTGAGCAATTTTGATGAAATGCGGGCTATCACATCGTTAACATATACATACGTCAAATACCCAGTTTGATCAAAATCGTTAAAGCCGTTTTTAAGTAAATAAATAAAACTCGTGAAAATGATACGAAATTTTTTAAGTAATGTCCCCCCTCCGGTTAATAAATTTTGATGAATTTTTTACAGTCATATTAGTACATCAAATACTCAGTTTAATCGAAATCGTTGGAGCCGTTTTTTGAGAAAAACGTAAAAAGTTATAAAATAAAGTACCCCCTCCGTTTGATCAATTTTGAAGAAATTTTTGCTGTCACATCGCGGGCATATACCTAAACTAAGTACCAAATTTCAAGTTCGCTTGGTTTATAGTTTTTGAGCTAGTCTGTTCACACACACAGACCATTTCGCGGGACTTGGTCATTTGGACTCAGGGGACCCCAAAACGTGTTTTTCCGTTGAAAACCGGAAGACGAAATTTTTCACGATCGCAATACTTCCACTTACTATATATTTCATATATAGGTAAGTGAGAGTAAAAAAAGAAGTAATCAACAGGCTAAGTTGGTAATAAACATAGTCTTCCCAATATTAAAAACTCTTTTTTGAGATGAAGTGTATAGAAATTAAACTCTCAATGTGTTTGTTTCAAAATGCGAAACTCGTTAAATGAAAATAATTTTTAAATTTGTAAGTATAAAGCGTTCACCTAATTTTTCTGCTTCATAGTAATATTTTTTGGTTGAAAACGCTTTAATGGGGAGATGATATGATCCCTTTATAATCTGAAATGTAAATATTTATGGCATTATTGAATAAGATAAATCATATTTTTCCTCTCACTGAGATATATATATATGTCAAAAATAGAACAAGATACAATCAGTATCAAACGGCGCACAGTGGTCCCAATCCAGCATTCATGGTGCAAAAAATACTTAACGTTGACGGATTTCGTTCAAATTAGGTGTGATATTTATTGATGGGTTAAGAAGATGTTTAATATAAGTTACATCAAAATAGCGATGGGTAGGGGTGGGGGTAAGAGGGATAGTGGGGGCTACATTCTATATTTATAATTACTTTTCGTTGACGATTTCGTTCAAACTTGATGTTATGTTTATAGAAGGTTTGAGCAAATGTGTAACATTAGTTGGGTGGTGAGATGGACGAGTGGGCAAGCGCGTTAGAAATTACGCGTTGCCCATGGCAATTTGGAAATACGAAGATAGCAAGTCCAAAACTCGGAGCCAGGGGAAAATTAAAAAAAACTCGGCATCAATCCCCCACCCTCTCCCCTGGCCCGGGAAACCCCGTATAACCTACAAGGCGAGGAAGGGGAGGATAAAAAAAAAAAAAATAAAAAAAAAAAATAAAGTCTAACATTAGTTACATAAAAATAGAACTAGCGAGAGCTAATAATATTATATATGATATTGTTAGTCTTGATTAATATACCCACAAGAAAAATGCAGAGGAATAAAATAACACAAACTACTAATTAAATAGGTTCTTAAGAAAGATATTCAGTAATGTACTTAAAGTCGTGTTTCAAACTAGGTATTTCGGTTTAGTTATTTATTGGATTTCACGAAAAAATTATCTCTATTTTTATGATTATTTAAAATACCGCATAAAAAAACAAACAAGATAATCTAGAAAGGTTGTTACAAAAGTCCTTGTTCACAAAATTAATTTTATTCAAATGTGAGTACAAAATTTACATATCAAATTTATTCTTAAAAATACAGGCCATCATTTTCAATTACTTTAACCCATCTTTCAGCCAAAAGTTGTATTTGATGTTGATACGACGACTGAAGGACGACCTGATCTAGGTTCATCTTCAAGGCTTGTATTCCCAGAATTAAACCGCCTGAACCAAAATGCGGCCGTGTTTCGATGCACCACACTTTCCCCTTCCACTGCACAAATTTCCTCGGCTGAGGCCTTTGCACTAAAACCTTTTTTCCAATAATGCCTAAGAAGGCCGCGGATGACAAATTTTTCTTCCGACATTTCTAGTGAAATTTAATATACTGAATGAAAGGCAGGGACAGTTGGCGTACATAGATAATTAGAGGATTAGTTAATGTAAACATTGACATAAGAATTGTATTCGTCAGAGATTAAATAAGGATTAAATTAGAGACCTCAATGTAAACAACTTGATATGCACAAGGACTTTTGTAACAACCTAGTACTTCAATACATGAAAATAAAATAGTTTTAAATGCATCATAAATAAATGAAAAATGCAGATTATTTTATGACGTCAATGCAAACATTTGAAAAATGACTATAACAAATATATTTTGATTGACTGTAAAATAAGTGGATTATAATAATTCTATAAAAGATTATACAAATTAAATAAACAAAATTATAGAGAAAATAACCTCGACCACGTTTAATATAATTATTTTAAGCAGCAGTCTGTTACCTGGGAACCGGGTTTTTCCTGGAATTTTCTCTCTCATGACTCTGGATGCAAGTTGCTGCAGCAAAACTTTACATGGTTAGTTTTGTACTTAAATATGCTATGTCATGGTATAAATGCTTACATGGAACTCGTTGGAACTTACATTTATACCTTCATGAAGTTTTAAGAAAAAAACATGGCGAGTTTGAAAAACTCCAACTCTACTAAAAAAAATCGTGGGGTATTCTTTGATATGCCGTTTTATAGAGAATGCATTGCAGTTTGAGGGAAATAATATTATTTTGTAAAAAAAAAATGTCTTTATATTGAAAATAACATACATATGCACACTACTCTTTCCAATTGAAATAGCGTTCTTAAGAATGGCAATGTTTGAAAAATCGCTGCGGCCAAACGAATCAAAATTATTCAAAACCAATATTACCTATTAGCAGCAGGTATCCTATAGACATATAGGTAAAATTATCAATTTAAAAAAAAAAATTGATTTTTCGAATTTTTGCACCATGATTGCTGGATCGGGACCACTGTGCGGCGTTTTCTTCCAACTCTGAAAGCCATTTAAAATTCTATGAATCTCCAATTTTTCCTCTGATATCGCAATATTTTGCAAATCATATGGGCGGGGGGAGGGGGGTGGACTATAATTCGAAAAATGTTGGGAGATCAGTAGAAAAAAGGATAAGTGTTCCATACTATACTATTTGGAGGCCCGGGGTCGAATCCAGGCCAGAGCCAATCTTTATAAAATTATAAAGTAGTTATCCACACGAAAATGGATAACTACTATCATTTATTACTTATTAAAGGGTTTATTGACCCGTTTGTAGGTTTATTTATCCTTTTTGAGCGAGCGGAAGTCGAAAGCACTGGGATCAAATAAAACTAAAATCAAGGCCATTTCCAACTGCAAAGGAGGCGTTCGCTTATATGGTACTACGTTAACACAACCAACACAACATAACATACAGAGTAACACAACCTGTCGAAATAGGCCACGGCCAGAAGCAAAAAGCAAAAAAAGTTACCGATCGCTTTACTAATAATTGCCAAATTACCTATTTTTCAAAGTAAAAATTAAAAATTAAGCCAGAGTAAAGCTTACAATTAGAGTCTCACGGAGAAGAAGTCGGTGTTCCCACGTCCGTAGTTCAAAGACAATTTTTTTGGCGATACAATGACAAAATATATTTGACACATATCCTAGGGTTCTAGCAAATGCAGCCTAGGCTCCAAAAAAAAAAAAAAAAAAATATTTTATATAATTTCATCAATTTTCAATATTGCAACATAAATTAATATTAAGAGTTTTTTCGATACTAAAAACGGATATCACCTTCATATTAACCTAAAAAAATTACTTTAATATATTTATAATATATGCGAAAAATGCATCATTCTTGCTTTTAGACCCAACAGGATCAATACATATTATTTTTTGCTTCTAATCTAATTTTAGTAACCTTTCCGTTACAAGAAAAACCCACATACTTGGCATATGGATTTGGTAATGATTTAATTATATATTATAATATTAATCAAATATACATTATATTAATTATATATAATTATAATATAATGGTTTACCTGATTACATCTGATCTGATTTCATAAGAATGTTAAAACAAATTTGTACCGATCCTTGGAGTTAAGTAGGGCTAAATATTTTTCAGAGAATAATAAACTTCAGTTTTTTTTCTTTTTCAAAAACCACAAATTGCAAAAATAGCAGTAACTTCAACACGGCTTTACCGATCCACGCATGAGATATAAATCTGATCTCCGAAAACTAATTAGAACATGAGATATTAAATAAAAACGATAGCGGAGTTTTATTTTATTTTTTCCTTATTAGAGCCTATAATCTAAAAGTTTTTAGTATGTTTTGGAAGAGTCTTCTTTCAAACGAATTATTAACATTGAATCTTGAATCGGAAGAGTTATAAAAGATTTTGGGAAGATTAATATTAAATTTAGTTTACAATTTAATATTAATGGAATAGTAATAATACATACATCAATAATAACGAGTAACAATAGGCAAGGATTATCTTGAGCTTGATTTGCAAATGAGAACAATATTTATACGTTTAGCAATCATGGGCGGATCCAGCCGATCGTAAAGGGGGGGCTGCAGCCCCGCAGCCCTTCATTTGGATCTGCTAATCAGCTTTTATACTTTTATATTCCTTTCCCACAACTAAAATTCTAGTTGTTCTGCACAATATTTGTTCTTTAACTTGCTTCCTTACATTAAGGAAAGTCAAATTCTATCTTTAAATGACGAAATTTTTTCCAAAGGAAGGGGCTGCAGCCCCCACAGCCACCCCCCCCCCTGGATCCGCCAATGGTAACAATATCCTTTATTCTTCGCTAATATTAAACGACGAACTACCATAGGTACAGAATAACACGCAATATGTAGGTGACAATAATAATATTCACATCCTCTTGTTTTGTGAAATATTGAGGGTAATAAACAGTGACTTGTTACACAGTATGTACACTTATAACAGAAAGCAGATATAATATATCCATACTATCAATACTTATAATATTCTCAAGTGATGTAATATTTGCTTGTTGTTCTGAACTACACTGTCCCCCCTTTGTAATCATTTTAATCCTTTATGTTCTCATAAGGCTTTTCATTTGACAAAAATATAGGCCATTCAATCTTTTATTACATCTCCAATCAAACTGTTCGTGCTATTGAATTAATTTTGTGTTTGCTTGATTACTGAACTGTTTAGCAATAAATTAATAAATTGGAAATGCCTAGAGGTAATGAATGTGCTGTGAAATAGGTGTGATTAAAACCTTACATGAAGTGCAGGCACCTGATTAGAAATTATTTAACACTGAGAAGTAAGGATGACACAGAGAAATATTCCTGTAGTCTAATGGTAACCGTGTTATGCCTGAATGAAGGAGAATAATTTGCGAAGCATCCAACTCTGCAGGAGCCTCCATAGAAATCGCTTTATTAGCTCCAGTGACCACTAACATCCGAAATGGGCAAACAATTCTTCAGAATGCAGAGCAATGGAAACGGCAGATGATTCAGAAAAAATCAACATCACTTTCACATCACAAGTCGAGTGTAAAAAGTTTGGACAGTTGACTGTAAGAAGACGTTTTGGATCATGTTGACTGTAAGAAAAGGTTGAGACAATTTGTATTCACTAACAAAAAGTGGTCAATTTATAATGTCTCCATGGCTTCCAAAATTATTTTCATTACCACAAAGAAAATTAAAGGATTTTAAGTCGCTGGCAAATAGGCGATGTCGACGTCATGATTAGGGTCAATAATGGTCATCTTGGCAAAATGAAATAAAATTGTATACTTTATAAACTAATGCTAAAAAGTATTGGGAAACCTAATAGACCCATTAATGGAGCTTGTAAACGAGCTCACCAGGGCAACGTCCATTTCCCAACAAGAAAAAGCTCTAGTCCACACCTAGTCCGGGAGCTGAGGGCCAAAAAGATGCTTGATTTGAAGAAAATTTTTGATCATATAGGCTGAAAGTACTCATTTCATAGACAACAAATGTGAACGTCTGCCACCTCAGATAGGTTGCCATCAGATTTTATATGCGAACAAAATCGACAGTTTCGAAATTCTTTCAATTTTTCGCTAATAACTCGAAAACGAATTATCGCAGAAGAAATTGTATTCTTTCTAAAATAAAAGAGCATTAAATTTCGCGTCGACTGAGGTAAGTCTTTTCGGCAAAACCGATTGTCAATTCAGCCACTTTAGCGGAAAAATGAATTACGCTCATGTTTCAAAGCCTACAAATTAAAGAGCGTTCATCCAAATAAAAAATGTTACTTATAATAGTTGTAGAATATTGAATTCTGTGTAAAACGATCTCATTAATTTTAAAATTAGACCACTCCTGTGAGGACAAACTAATTAAAACGTGAACGTATTTAGCGCCTTGTGGTCTAAAATCCGTGACATTTTTTGGGATTTTTTTTTTCAGTTTCTCGCATATAATTCGGCAAATACAGAGCACAAAGTATTGCTTTCTTCTTATTATAAGAGGCTAAACTATTGCCTCTTTATAAACTATTTAATATAAACATCAAATTTAGCATGAATCATGCTCCTTACACACAACATTAGCTAAACCATGTGTGGAAATAGAAATGAAAACGTGAAATTATTCGTAGTGGGTACTTCCTGCTAAGACTTCGGTTTTTGAAGTATTAAGCATTTTGAATTAATTAAACCCATTTGTTGTCTATGAAATCAGTACTTTCAGCCGATATGATCAAACATTTTCTTCAAATCACGCACCTTTTTGGCCCTCAGCTCCCGGACTAACGGCATGGTTGGTAAAAAAATATTTCGAATAAAATAATATTTCACTTTTGCCTAGGGGAGCTAGTTTTCCTGATCTCAACAACATCGAGAACTGTAAAGGTAAAATTGAGCAGGGCGGTATTCGGAAGCCAATTCACTTCTCTAGACGAACTCAGAGCTCAGCATTCGAACTTAGTGGTTTAATTTGGGCAAAGATATATAAACAACTTTTAAAATCCCTCCCAAATAGAATGCTTACAGTTTGAGAAACATATGGAGCCCAGAAAATATTACTAACGCTAAAAATACACATAATTTTAAAATTAGCCTATAATTTTTTGTTTTCATGTTAAAAATATAACTAAATATAACTGTTTTATAGTTAAAAATATAACTAACGGATTATTAGCCTATATTTATTTATTAAACTTATATTCTAATTCCTACCAACATTTAAAATAAATAAAAGTTGACGATTTCTTAAAAAAATTTAAAATGAATGGGGTGGGGCCTATGATTTTGTCGCGTATTGTATATAGTTGCTTAAGTAATTAGATCTGTCAGTAGTGAATGTGGGACAGTATTATAATAAATATTCAAATTTGTTATTGATATTTGACACAACGGAGAATATTTCATCTGTTTTTATTATTAGAGTAGTATAATTATGAAAAATTGTCAACATCTCAGTATCCGAAATTCTTAACTGGCTGAATAGTTTCAATTTGCTTGAAATTACGTTATAAGATCAATATTCCTGTGGTTGGGGGCTAATAAAACTACAAATAGTTCTATAAAGTGATTATTTCGTAGTTTTCAATATAATTATTTGCTGACATTTTTCTGATTTGAGAAATCCAGATAAAACTTGTGTCACTCTTAATCATATCTGAATGATGGAGTCGCACGAAAAATTTACGTGACAATCGATTCTCAGCCAGTGATTATAAGTTAATAGAGAAGTTGATAACTTTCTTCAAGACAGTTAGCTTATAGGGAGATCGTCCAGATTCTAGTCCGGCGATTTAGTTTGGAGTATTACTCGACCAAAAATATTATATACATACGTACATAATAAATATATAATTCAAACAATCATACTTTATAAGAATTAAATACTAGAAATACTAATTGAAAACATTTCAATATAACATAAATTACATTTTATCATTTATGTCAGCATGAATTAGTTTACCCAATTGTGTAGATTTTGAGTTACTTAATTTAAAAAAATTCCTTTTCTCTTTGGAGATACCTCTTAGTTTGGCAGGTTTTATCGCTTCCGCTTTTTGTAGTTTTGGTATACAATTCGTGACATTAAATTTCAATTTCATCCTAACACATTTAAAAGAAAAAATCTTATAAACTCAACTATTTTCATACAATACTATTTTTTCTTTTAAGTTTATGGTGGTAATTGAGTAGAATAAATATTTGAGTCCTATCCTGAGCCACTGTTGTCCCCAAAGTAAAATATTATGATTATTTTCATTACTTATTATTAATAACAATTTTGTGTCTCTGTTTCAGCCCTAAAGACAGGATTGAAACCTTGTGCCATATGAATAAACTTAAAAAAAAATCACATAATTTAATGTTTTTAATGATTTATTCACTAAATATACCATTATTCGTTCCACTTGATACATATAAAACACAAAACCTATTGAAATAGCTGAGTTCAAGTTACAAGTTATATTACGCAAACGTACGAGTATGGTAAGAAGACTGGAATGAATAAAAAGAAAAAAAATCGTAAAAAATCAATTTATTCAACTTCCATAACAAACAGGAACAAAAAATGTGTACGTTAACATTCTTCAACTTTCGCATTACTAAAACGTTTAGCATATACACAAATTAATAAAAAAAAAAAAATTATAACCAATTAAAAACTGAAAAAAAGATACATAAATGGTTTGTTAAGATGTGATTGGAAAATCTCAAAAAAGATAAGCCTAGATTTTCTAAATGCAACTCTTTTAGCTGTAATTTATGATAATTCGATTGTTGCATTTTTCCCCCTGATGAGCGAAACGTAGAAACCAGGCTTTTTTCAAGAAACTTTCCTATTATATCTTAATAATAATATATTTAAAAATTGTACTTCATTCGTTTATTGGACATAAAATAAATTATAAATTGGAATTTTTATTAAATGCACAATTATCATTTCGAAATTTTTCAAATTTCGAACAGGAGTTGTCAGTCTTACAGTCTCACAAGCCATCGCATCTATCAACTGATGACATAACTGCTTCCACGAGCAGGTTAAAATCTAATTCGGCCAAGCTCGCTGAAAATTAGAATGTTTATTAGTATCATTGAAATGGCTTCTTAATCTCGAAAGAAATGATGTTGAATATTATAAAATTATAACAAATAAATATGTAACAAAAATAAAATTATTTGAGCATAATTTTCCCCAAGTATGCATACTTCCTACGTACATATACGTAGAACTTTATGTGATCAATCAATCAAAAATCAATGGAATGTGGAATTAAAAAAAAAAAAAATTTCCACTAATATCTTCTTGGTCATAAGGCGTGTTATTTGCGTCAATGGTAAAGCGTTATTACTTACACGTTGCAATGTATAAACAAATAATATATTAATTTATCTCATTTTACCATCAGATTTGTCTATCACAGACAAGAAACTACGATTTAAGGATCTACTATGCTATGATTTAAGGATCTACAAAAAAAGAATTTTGACCGTTTTAAATCTCAAGCATAAATTACCTACGAGAATCAATAGCATTTAAAAAAATGTATATAATAGTTTATATTATTTTAAAAATTTTATAGAGTTACTTTTTCAACAAACAGTATTTTTCCCTCAGGGAAATAGTCAGCGCCTCAAGATATAGATTTATTTACATTTATATAGTTCCATTATGAGTACAGAATGAGATATTTTTCTTCACCTATTTATACTAAAACAAAATGGTACATGGCGACTGCGTAGGAATAAGGAGCTGTATAAAGCAGGCGCGGTTCCAGAATAAAAATTCGGGGGGGGATTGGCAGGTAGGAAAAAAAAACAGCGCAAAGATAGCACACTTTATTTGCTTATGCTTACACATTAAGTTCATATACAAAATTCTGTATAAAAAATTCTAGTCAAAATTAAACTACACTACCCTAGAAAACTCGAAAAAGTTAGATACTTAATTAATTTTTTAATTCATCCCACTAATTTTTTTTCGCCGAAATTTCGGGGGGGATTGATCCCCCATACCCCCCCTGGGACCGCCACTGGTATAAAGAATACCAGGACCTCAGTATCTCTAATTTTGCCAGAATAGACCGAATTAAATGGCTTGGCCATGTTATTAGAATGGAAAATGGTAGGTGTCCCTCGAAGGTCTACAAAAATACCCCAGTCGGGACCAGGCCTAAGGGAAGACCTAGATCTAGATGGAAGGACAAAGTATTTGCAGATGTAAGAGAAGCTGGAATAAACACAGGACAAGCTGCAGACAGACAATACTGGGGCAGAATGATTGAGCTGGCCAAGGGACCCCTTTAGGCATCTGTCGTGCCAATAGAAGAAGAAGAAGAAGAATTTATAGTCACATTAACATACCTCATTAAACTAAGTGCGTATAGTGTAATTAAATCCATGAGATTATCTTCACCTCACATGGCAAGCCATTTATGAGCTTAATTTATGGTAACCTCTAGATCTAGAAAGAGGTCTGCTTTAAAAAAGGTATTAAGTATAAGAACGAATTGAAGAAGCATTATTTTGTCATATGTAAGATTAATTTAAAAAGTGTATAGAATACTTCAGCTATCGCTTGAGTGTTGCAAAAGCCATTAAAATTTGGTCTTCTCTTGGTTTACACTATAATAATTTATTTATTAAATCTCGGAGATATTTTTCTTCACCTATTTATAGCCACATTAACATACCTCATTAAACTAAATGAAGTGCGTACAGTGTAATTAAACCCATGAGATTATCTTCGCCTCACATGGCAAGCCATATATGAGCTTAATTTATGGTAACCTCTAGATCTAGAAAGAGGTCTGCTTTAAAAAAGGTATTGAATGAACGAATTGAAGAAGCATTATTTTGTCATGTGTAAGATTAATTAAAAAGTGTATAGAATACTTCAGCAATCGCTTGAGTGTTGCAAAAGCTATTAAAATTTGGTCTTCTCTTGGTTAAAACTATAATAATTCCTTTATTAAATTTATTACATACCGGCCATCTTGGCCGATTTATTCTCTTCAGATAACAATTTTAATATAATAACTCCTTATTATAAATTACATCAACGAAAATAAGTTGCCTTAAATACAATACCTTTAGCAGTTAAAAGATCTAAGAAGGTGTCTAATGGGGAGTACCTCTTGCACATTTCATCGGATCCTGGCCAAAGAAATTAATTACATTGAGTCTTACAAAATGTGAGAAAAAATAATATGTGCAAACTAATGTCAAGTTACATAAAATGAAATTAGATCTAATAAA
Source organism: Aelia acuminata (assembly GCA_911387785.2). Classification (NCBI taxonomy): domain Eukaryota; kingdom Metazoa; phylum Arthropoda; class Insecta; order Hemiptera; family Pentatomidae; genus Aelia; species Aelia acuminata. The sequence goes on from OU426980.1 coordinate 14,589,420, forward strand.
GTAATAGCTTCTTTAAACTTCTATTCTCAAAAGGATGAGAAAAAAAGTGGCCAGAATACATAACATTGCCTTTGTGGCACTATGATTCTTTTTACAATAAACCTGAGTCTGGAGTGTTATACTAATAAATATATCTTTCAAAACTTAAGACTACATATACATATATATATATATATATATATATATATATATATATGTTTATATATATGTTTTAAATATTTTTTATAAGATGAGAGAAAAAAGATTGGTCTTGGCCAGGATTTCCCGTATGCCAATCATTTCTCTTCTCAAATATATAATGTTGATGAGTTGATGTGAAACCAGAAAATATTTGTGGAAAATGTGCAGTAACCATCCCAGGCATATAACTTGTTTTATTTCAATACAATTAAGCCATTCAAACACAATGTGATCAATTCATAAATTGAAAAAGGTTTTAGTAGTTGCATTCGACAGAACATAAATATTATTAGAGTATATCAGATTTGTCCTCTACTGTTAATAAAAGCATCCCAGTTCATTACTGGTCTAATGCTTCAAGAAGTAATTTCTCAAGTATAGCAGCTAGACTAATGTCTGAGAAATGAGAAAGCTAGACTCTAGCTAAAGTAAAGCTAAATAAAATGCTTAGTATATACATATCAAGTGCATACCTTTGGTGTGAAAATTTCTAGGAGGATATATTTTCGATTCCAAACCAGATAAAATTCCTAAAGAATGCTCCCTTGCTCTGATCATAAGGCTAACTGGATGAAACCATTGGTTTAAGAGTCTTTTAGCTCTGGAACGCGGAAGCAATTGTAATAATCTTAATTTCTTTTTTACACCCAAGCTATTATCACCTAGGTCTGAAAAAAATTAGAAATTAATTTAAATAAATATATGTATGCACATAATAAAATAAAAAGTTTGATTAGTCAGATAATTAGATAGCACCTATTTACCAACCAGGTAAAATTATTTTCATTACATCAATCTGCAAAGTAAGTGCTCTTGCTTGTATATGTTGTACGAAATCATCAAATGGTAACGTCTTGTAAGTTAAGTAGGTAAAAAACGATGAAAATCCCTGTGGAGTAGGATAAGCCAGAGTATCTACCGCTGAAGCATACCTCTCAAGAATAATGTAATATACTTTTCTCTTAATTGATGGTAATTCGTCGCTGAAAAAAATCATTAAAGATAAAGTTATTGGTTTCTCAAGATTAAATGTAGTAATAGAACATTACTAAAACATAACTAACATTAACTGGAATCCTTTTGATTGGTGTACAGGAATGGCACAAGACTTGGTTATAAGACTACACAAAAATCTAGACATCTCTAATTGTGCAGCAGCATAGCGAGTTGCAACCACATGGACTTGCATAGGGTTCTCCAAACCATGTTTTACTAAATGTATGCTCAGTTCCCTCAAATTCTATAATTAAAAAATTATCAGTGTTTCACATTATTAATCAATGTTAAAAATCGCAATAAATACTTACTACTGAAATCACATGCTCTTGTTTCGATGCGGTACACCTTTCTACTTCATGGAAAGGAAGTAAATGTTTCGCTTTATAATTTCCTATGTTAGAACATTCCAAAAGAGATGCGTTAATGGAAAATCCACTTCCAGGACTCAGGGGAGTACTGCAGCGAGATAAAGCTTCAGGCTGGGCATAAATTTGTATTTTTAGATACCACTGAAGGGAAAAAAAATAAATAATTAAACCATCCTACCTGGTAACAAACTAATGAAACCATAAGTTTTTCGGCGACTGTTGACAGCTTGAATCTAGATATACAAGATGTTTCTGTGATCAAATTCCACAGCTGAGTCCAAAGATCGACACGGAATTGACTGAGCCTTTGCTGAGGTGTTAGCAGCATCACGGGTGAATTCCAGAGGGCTTCCTGTTTTAGAGTCATAGTTTTTGAGAAATTCTGAAAAAGAGGATACATTAGAAGTTACATATTAAATACATACTTATGTAGACTTTCATAATCAAACAATAAAGAAAAAAATTAATTCAACGAAAGATAGTGAAAAAGCACCTTAATTTCTATTGTGTCCAAATTAGTGATGGTTGTGAATGGTAGAAAACGTAACAATTTCGTTGCTTCCGATGGTAATGATTTAACAACTGATGCATATGTTCCACTCACGAGTATTTCGTGAAATATATTTTGTAAAGCTGGATTTAAACCATACTCCGCAATAGTAGTTAGCAGCTAAAATTCATATAAGTTTACTTTATCAAACAAGAATGTTAAACTTTCTAATCTAACCAATTAAAAGTCATTTACAACCTGACAAATGATATCGAATTCCTGCATATGAACCAGAATGTAGTGAATAATTGAGAGTTTATTATATAAACCGATGTTTGGATCATAAAAGAAGTCGAGGAGCAGCTGATAAGAGATGTCTAACGTATATGTCTGCAAAGTCTTGATGTTTAATAAAGTAGGAGAAGAGGAGGAAGTTTTTATAGCAAACCAGTGCTCAGTGCTTTCTGCTCTATGTGGAAGCATGATATGGCAGCACGGCTGGTGACCAATCCCCAAATCCAGCATGTGTATAAAGTGTCCAGGAAGGTAAACAAATAAGTAATCATCTGGAAGGAAATAAGACCATCATGTTATTAAAATCTATCAAAAAGTCGTTCTCAAATTCAATTTTTATCAAAATATTTATCTTTGTAATTCTCAAAAATAAGATGCTAACACTCAAGCAGTAGGTGTAGTAGATAGTACTCGCTTGTATCATTGTATGTACGCATTAAAATGATTGAGCAGTACGTGAATCGTACAATTTTCACTAATCAAACAACTTAGATGGTAAAAGTATCAGTTAGTTTATATCATTTAGATGGTTGTTAGAATATCAATTGACTGCTTTTTTTTTTGTTTTTTTAAATAAAGAATGAAACGTGGTGAGAAGATTAAGGGCTCGGCAAAATTGGTGCACCGAATCTAGAACCAATCTAAACCACCATCAAGATATCGCGATCTGACAAGACATTACAATAATAAAAAAAAAAAAAAAAATCACGAGATATTCGTCTTTTCAAGTAATGTAAAGATAAAGTGTCAAACAAACACAGCGCTGGTCAGGCACATTTAGAAAAGGTGCTGGTGAGTCTGTTTCTGCACGGAATGGGTCCTGAGCAGGCGCGGTTCCAGAAAAAAATTTCAGGGGGGGATTGGTCGGTATGAAAAAAAAAACAGCGTAAAAATAGCACACCTTATTTGCTTATGCTTATACATTAAGTTCATATACAAAATTCTGCATAAAAAATTCTAGTCAAAATTAAACTAAACTTCCCTAGAAAACTCGTAAAAGTTAGATGCGTAATTAATTTTTTTAATTCATCCCACTAATTTTTTTTTCGTCGAAATTTCGGGGGGGGGATTGATCCCCCATACCCCCCCCTGGGACCGCCACTGGTCCTGAGAAATAAATCTTGGCAGATTCATGTTTTGTTAATATAGAGCGAAAAACACTAGTTATCGTTCAATAGTCAGCAAAAGGCCTGTTGGACTATTTTGCTCTAGTTGTCAGTAACAACTAGTAAAGTAAAACTAAAATAGTTTCGATAGTATCGGACATAAAACTATCGATAGTCTGAGGTGATGACCGGGGGGGGGGGGGGTAGATTATTAGAATTTTTTATTTGTAACGATAGGAGCTATAATCCACGTTTCCATTTGCACTTTTTTCTTTCCTTTTCTTCTAAGGGAATTAGATGAAAATTCCTGTGAATAGAGGATGGGTTCATCCAGAATGACAATGGAAAACACATCATCCAGAGTTGTGATAGGAAATAAAGTAAAGGTGAATTTTTCAGGGTGCAATCTGGAGTTCGCCAGGGAGACGCCTTTTCTGCGACGCTGTTCAACATAGCTCTCCATGATGCTGTTAAAGATACAGCTAAAAAAGGCACTATCGCTGATAGGACATGGCAAATCTGTGCCTATGCTGATGACATAGTGATTGTTGCCAGAAGTGAAAATGCACTTAGAGAGGCTTCTGAAATAATATTTGAAAATGGAAAAAAAGTAGGGCTTGTGGTTAATGGAAGCAAAACAAAATATTTGAAATTATCCTCAGCAGCGACTTTCATTTCAGGAATTTTAAGTTTGAAAATGTGTCCACATTTGTATATCTCGGGTCCGCCTTAAATAATGAAAACATAATCAGCCAAGAAATTAATAGCAGGATAATGGCTGGTAATAGAGCCTATTATGCAAACATTAAACTTCTCAGGTCTCAACTGCTATCAAAAGCAACTAAGTTAAAACTATATAAAACTCTTATTAGACCAGTAGTCACCTATGGAGCAGAAACCTGGTGTTTGTCACAGGAAGATTGCCGTAAACTGATGGTATTTGAAAGGAAAATAATAAGAAGGATTTGCGGTGCTACAAGACAACGGTGAATGGAGAATTAAGAGTAACAAGGAAATTGAGAAATATTAGAAAATAAAAACATTGTTAATTGCATAATGGCAAGCAGGCTGAGATGGGCAGGACATGTGGCCAGAATGGAGGATGAACGCGCACAGAAGAAAATATTAGAGGCCCAATTCAGTGGAAAAAGAAAGAGGGGAAGACCGAGAAGTAGGTGGAAGGATGAAGTGGAAAGAGACGCGAAGAAGCTCGGAGTTCAAAATTGGAAGAGAGAAGCGCAAGACAGAGAGAAGTGGAGGAGAATAACCAGGAGGCCAAGGGTCATGCTGGCCTGTAGCGCCAGGAAGTTAGTTAGTTAGAGGATGGGTTTCATCACACCTTGAAATAATTTAAATCAATTTCAAGTTTAGTCGTAATTGCAAAAGAAGGTCTACTTATTACTTATCTTATAAACTTTGTCAAAAGGTCAAAGAAACTGAGTTTAGAGGAAAGCTATATGGAGCCATGCAACCAGGATTCCAGTTGTCGAAATAGTTGATTTGACATGACAACACTCGGAACGTAATCCTCGAATGTGTCGGAGATTTAAAAGAAAAAAGGACGGAGTTGTGACATTTGTCTTGACATAACCAGGAACGTGCATATTTCAAAAAATGTTCACAGGTAGTTGATTTATAGAGGTGTGAAATATCGTGTTACAAAAACTATGATTTTGCTTCTATCCCATTAACCGCGTCAAGTGACTGTCAGGAAATCAGTTGTTTTTTGTGTATATTATTCCATCAAGTTGGAAGGCATGTAAGAGCAAACCATTCAATTTTTCAGACACATATTTTTTGCGTATCGCTAATATTTTTTTTAAAGAGTAGATAAGCATTTTTTGTTCGAAACATAAGTAAAATTAAACTGTTGTATTCTGTTTATTTTTCTTTTCTATGCATTATATAGAAATTTGGTGCTTAGAGGCAGAGGCTATCACTTTGTCCCTTGAAAACAATGTTTTCGATAGTTGTATAGAGTACTATCGATAGTTGAAAAACTATCAATAGTTAAAAAAACTATCGATAGTTTTACATCACTAGTAGCAACGAGTCAAAGAAATTAAATATCGATCTAAGATCTGTATTGAAGCAAGATTTTCATTTCAACCAATAATGAAAGCACTAACCGCCCTAACTGAAAAATTTATAATATGAATTACCTACTAATTAATGTAAATAAAATTGTGAATGTTGTATTGATTAATATTTACTGTGTATTTTTAAAATGTTACTTCCTACATTTTTACATTAAATTACAAAATATTTTGCCTCTAGTCGTTCGAAAATAAGAACTTGGATGTCCTTTACAAGAAATACATTTTCGTTTTCACAATTAAAATATAATCAGGCTCATACCCTTTCCAATGGCGAAAGTCGGCCTAAGCCTATTAGCCTCTGCCCAAGGAATCCCTGGAATCTTGCAGTGTACAACGATCCCATGATGTAAAAGCGTCACAGAATACCCCATGTGCACAGTGATGTGATCTTCAGCTTCTGAATCAGGTTGCTTGAGAGGTGTCTGCACCGGCTTGAAATAAATAAAACAATGATCGCGTAACATAATATATAGTCGAAGGGTAGGTGGTTAAGTAAATGGATGGAATTACATATGAAAAATATTAATTCACCTGGTATAAGTAATGGTAACATATGCAAACAAAACCTCTACTATCTGATAAAACAATAACATCCATTGATGAACCATGGACACGAAGGGGTATAGGTTCATCTTCGTAATTGTTGAAATGTGAATCCAAGTCCAGAGGTAAGTTGACGGGTATATTCAGCTAAAATAGAACGATAATTTAACGTTAAAAAAAAAAAAAATCAATGAAAATACAGCAACTGAGGCAATAAATTAAAAGTTAAACCATAAAGCCTAATATTTAAAACGAAACAGATAGGTTCTACTTGTTTAAATCCACTTTTAAACAAATTTTAAAACTACGGCTGATATCGTTCAAAGGCTACTTGGCACCTTATTGTTAAAAGGATGTGATAAATATGAATGACCTGAACTCTAGCTCTTAACGTTACTAATGGACAAAGTCCTAGTCCTATTCACAACGTTACAGAATTATTAATATACAATGAAACAACGTACTACAAAATAAATTGTTTACTGAAAGAGAAAGTTATTCTATGCTTTTCTCTAGTGGACATTTTTCACCTATGAGAAACTTTAAGACTAAACCTACCGACATATTATGTATGTGAATTTCTACCGATGGCGGTCAAATGACTGCTTTTGAAATAAACATTATAGTCTTTTCCAGTTGATTGTAATTGTAGCAGCACCTACTTCTAATAGAAACCTGCATTTGTCAGTGTTACCACAAATTATATAAATGTATTTGTACCTGGCTACACTGCGGGTATACAGACATATAAACTCTCTCAGAATGTGTGTTGATTACGTGTGTGGGATACTGTGACTTGCTAAAAAAACTGCATAAAGACTTATATTATATTTTCAAGTGGAAATAAACCACTTGAAAATATAATATAAGTCATTATGCAGTTTTTTTTAGCAAGTCACAGTATCCCCCACACATAATCAACACACACTGAGAGAGTTTTTAAAGAAAGAAACTTCTATTGAAAAAAATAAATAAATTTTTTTTCAATAGAAGTTTCTTTCTTTTCATTATTCGTTTTGTTATTTTTATCTGAATACAGTGTTTTTTTATTTTATTTTATCAAACGTTTTTATTATGTTCATCCCGTACGGTTACAAATAGATCTAATCACGTCGCAAATATTTATAATGCCGCGTACAGAGCGAGTAATCTAATTTGAATGATCGCCATTTTGCCTCACCTCGTGAGTTACCAGCAGTCGCTCTGTACCCATCATAAAACAAACTGTAAGCACATGGCGTTTTCCTAGAACACAATCGGATGACATTTTCTTGGAAAACTACTGTTTTCGTGTTAAGTTTGAGATTTCAATGCAGATAAATTCATAAAATTTCATATATATTCTAGCGGTCAAAAGACCGCTCAGGGTAGACAGCGGTAGAGTACATATTATTATCAGGAAAAACGAAAGAAGAAGATAAATGTATATTGAAAAATTAAACAGCTATATATTATAGAAAAAGTCGTGCAGTAAGTTTAAGAAAAATAAAAACCTGGAATTTAACAATTTAGATTAAAGTCTCAATAGCGGTCATTTGACCGCTCTGGTAGGTTTAGTGTTAACTTTAACTTTGAGAAAGTTTAAGGTAAAAGGTTTTGACAGTATATTTCTAATAAGAGAATAGCATGATTCAAAGGGAGGTTGAATGTTCAGTTATGTTGTAGTATGCCAAGGTTACTGCATACTCTTAAAGCGGTAATAACCATATAGTTCACTAATGTAGTTTAACACATACCACGGTTTCATGAGGAAAGTCGTCATTGAATTGCAAAGACGATAAAGTGGGCGATGTGTCCTCTTTTTTTAGTTCACCTAATTCATCAGACGTAGTTGTTTTCCTGTAAAAAATGTAATACAAGCATTGATGCTCAACGTCCCACTGTGCCCAAGAAAAAACCTTCACAACTGTCTCCAGTGAAACCGTCGTCAACTGAAAACAAAAAATCACACCTAAAATACCAACAATAAAAAAAAAAAATAGGGAAGAAATAATTGATCTTTTAAAAGATATATTCATTTTATAAAAAAAAAATAATAATTTTTATATTATTTTATTCCATAACAAACTTCGCGATCAGTCAGTAGCCTCGAGGCCATCCAATGGTTCCAGTACATACTTTCCCTATGCTCCCAATAAGCATTTCGAACTTGGATTTTCAACGGAAATGGATGTTTAGTGTCCTCTGAGTCAAAATAACTAAATACCGTGAAATGGTCTCGGTGGGAGTGTGAACAGCCAAGCGATCAGTCGTAAGAGACCGAAATTACATATTTAAAGGCCCAGTATGTTACAGAAAATTTTTGTCAAAATCTAATAACCGGAAGTGGTTCCAACATTTTTCATTAAACTCATCATATCGATGAAAGGTAATTTAATATCAAATAGGAATTAACATCATTTTTAATTGTGTATGTAAAGAGTGATTAACTGGCCCTCACTACTGTTAGATTTAGATAATCAAATAATGGAGGGAAATTAATATCCAGTAATTAGAGATTACAAGAATTTTAAAATCAATAATATTTTGTTGATAAAGTCATAAAAGATTCGGTAAAATGGATCGGTTGTACTGTTGATATATGTCATCCAGGTGCGGTTCCAGAAAAAAATTTTGGGGGGGGGGATTGGACGGTATGAAAAAAAAAAACAGTGTAAAAATAGCACAGTTTATTTGCTTATGCTTATACATTAAGTTCATATACAAAATTCTGTATAAAAAATTCTAGTCAAAATTAAACTAAACTTCCCTAGAAAACTCGTAAAAGTTAGATGCGTAATTAATTTTTTTAATTCATCCCACTAATTTTTTTCGTCAAAATTTTGGGGGGGGGGGGGTTGATCCACGCCACTGATGTCATCGTACTGTTCATATATTAACCCTTTTCTCGAGGTCTCCGGAGCGGAGCCATTTAAAATTTGTCTTCAAACTCGAGGGCTCCGCTACGGAGACAATGCAAATAATTTTCAGTTTTTAACATATGAGAACATAAACAAATCGTAAAAACTATTTATAGGATATTTCGCTTTTGGTGATAAATGACGGTCGCGGCTCGTGGATTTTTTCATTTTTTTTATAATTATAATACGTTAATCTTTTAACATCGGCTATATTTTGTGGTTTTAATTCATCTTCTATTTCCTCAATTTTACAATAATTTAGTTCGGGGCACCAAATAATCCCTTTACTTTGATTTAGTTTCCCATGTGCTTCTACTTTAACCCGAAAGTTATTAAGTAGATTTTCACATTTTAGGAGCTTTTCTGATTGGATATCTGAGAAAACTTCAACTAAAAGGGTCCCATCTCGTAATTTTTTAACTGTTTTTACTTCTCCAATTAGATTTTTTGTGCTTTCATATATATTGTAAGGAACGGCGAAACCTTTGTGAAATCTAAGGGATTTCCATCGTTATCCACTCCGGTTCTCTTAATTATCAAAAATTTTACACAATTTTTAGGTCTATTTTCGGTATTCCCAAAAAAACGTCCCTTTAAATTTAGATTAAAAAAAATATATAAAATTTAAAAAAATTAATTATACAAGTTTTTAGGAAGAGACTATTGAATTATAGATGTAGAATGCAAGGCCTCAAAGTCTCGTATTATTTCAATAATTCACTTAATCATGCAGATTACATGCCAAATTTTCGCCTATTCAGGCATCTTCAGGGCTACAAGGGTTTCACAAGCAAGCTAGAAACCTTCCCATATGGAAGGAGGGCTAACAGGGAAATATACAGTGTTGCCAACATTCAAACAAATTTAGATAACAGAAATAATAACTCAATAAGGTCTATAGAAAATTAAACACAAAATTAAAGTTATTATTATTATTATTATTATTAAACACTTTAATTTTGTGTTTAATTTTCTATAGGCGGGCGCAATAGAATATAGGGTGCGCTAGTAGTTTTGCAAAATGTCGGAAAGAACGGTGTTAGACATAGTTGATGTGATAGAGATAATTGGTAATTTTAAAAGACCATTAATTGAAGGGCAGGCTATTCTTGATGCAAACCACATATTTACATGTGGAATAATATCTAAAAATAAAAAAACAGTTATTTTACAAGCCTCGTGCCTTTAAACTAGCAATCTTAAAGGACTGCCCCATCAAATAAAAGTGGAAATCAAATTTATTAATAATAATAAGCAATTTTCTTGTCATTGTACATGTAAAGCTGGTAGTTCTGGTAAATGCAAACACATCATTGTAACTTTACTCGACGTTTTTCGGTTAGTAATAACATTAATTACCTATTCACACAATCATTGATAAGACAGCTTAGATTCTTTGTCATATTATTTATTAATTTGTCAAAACTTTCAGGCTTCGCATTGAAAACATGGAACAATTAAGCACAACGGATGTAATAGAAAAATGGGGAAAATTAAAAAAGAAAAACAAATCTATGACACTATGGTCTCAATGTTATTTGCATAAAACTAGCATTTTGGAATAATAAAATGTCAAATACTAATATTTACCTGGATAAATATAGTCTCTTTCTTTAAAATAAAGACTACATATCGTCATATGTTTCGAAACAGGCTTATCCATTGGGTTGTAAAAAAAGTTCGTAGCGTTTTTCATTATTTTAATTTAATCCTTTCTGTGTTTGTTAATCCTGTTTACATGGTCAATAATGTTTACATATCCTAAAAAGGGATTAGATAACATTCTTTTATGCATCAGTTTCAACCGGGATCTTCTATTGTTCAAGTGTATTGTGTTAGTCCAAAATGCAGGGGGAAAAATTCATTTTCACCATATAATGCTATTTTATTTCCAAAAAGGAAAATCCGCTGCACAGACGGTCAACAAAATTTGCAGCGTGTATGGAGATGACGCCGTAGGGGAAAGCACCGTCGGTAAGTGGTTTGCTCGATTTAGAACTGGAAATTTTGAGTTGGAAGACGCCAAGCGCTCTGGTCGTCCTTCAACTGTTGATGACGAACAAATTCAACAATTAGTGACCGATAACCCTCACTATACGACCCGGGATATCACAAAAACACTTGGCATATCACATACAAGTGTTTCAAATCATTTGGGAGCTGCAGGATATTTTTCTCGAAGCGATGTATGGGTTCCTCACATTTTGACGGAAAAGAATTTATTGTTGGAGTTTGGCTAGGATGTGATAACCCACCCACCCTATTCACCAGATCTTGCCGCAACAGATTACCACTTATTACGGTCTCTCCAAAACTCCCCCAACGAGAAACAATATAACTCGCTCGAGGAGTATAAAAAGCACATAGACGAGCTCATCGCGCAGAAAACTGAAAAGTTGTGGAGGACGGAATTACAAAATTACCTGAAAGATGGAAACAAGTTATAGATCAAAATGGGTCATATATCATTGATTAAAAATATTTACATGTATCTGAAATTTTTAATTAAATGTATTCTTAAAAAACGCTACGAACTTTTTTTTACAACCCAATATTCTTAATTTTACAATCCACTCTTTAAGAAGCTTTTTATTTTTTGGAAATAAAAGGGAATGACACGTCTTTTGATTTTCTAATTGAACACTGAGGGACCGAGCAATACCTATTAGATATTTTTCAAATGATTTTTTGCTCAATCGGGTTTTAATTATGGAAAAATAAATTAAAAACGCCCAAAAACCCTATGAATCCCAGGTAATGGCCCCGCTTTTATCCCCGTTTCTCTAGTTTCTGCAGCGCCGTCGCTTGCGCCCGCCTATAGACCTTATTGAGTTATTATTTCTGTTATCTAAATTTGTTTGAATGTTGGCAACACTGCATATTTCCCTGTTAGCCCTCCTTCCATATGGGAAGGTTTCAGTCTGTTTCTAGCTTGCTTGCGAAACCCTTGTAGCCCTGAAGATGCCTGAATAGGCAAAAATTTGGCATGTACTCTGCATGATTAAGTGAATTATTAAAATAATACGAGACTTTGAGGCCTTGCATTCTACATCAAAAAATTAATTTTTTTTTTGTAACTATGTGTTCTTGAAGCTTCACAAATACATATGTATAACCTAAATTTCATTAAATTCCTTACTTGGTTCTAAAATTTTACTCTATAATATTACGTTTTCAGGGTGTACGTTTTCGCGAATAAGTTGCGTCGAGTTGCCGGTGGGTAACGTCCGAAACGGTGGCGAATGCAAAGGGTTAATATTACCTATCTAATATTAGTACACAATTACAAGAGGTAATACTATCTGTCTTTGGTCTGCCATCCATTCCTTAATACCCATTCAAATAGGATAGCTAAGCAATGTCGGGTGTACCCTAAGGAAACCGATGAAAGATGCTACTTTTTGAAATCCTCTAAGTCGTACTTCGAAAATTCATTAGGTGAGATTACAACTTTTTGAAAGATTTAAAATGCATATTTCTGAACATTAATAAATTTTTCTTGCCCACTTTACTTCGACAGCTGTGACTCATTTGCTCACTTTGATTTGACAAAGCAATGTTTTCCCACAATCGGTGTCCATCTTACCGGAAACATATCACAGAAAAGGAATTTTCTCGAAAACAACGAGGAAAACCCAATAGAACATCATATTTCTATACCATTTTGGAATAGACTCCTTGAATAAATCAAAAAGGGTATGAATAAATACTATTTATGATAAACTAAAATATCTAACCTTGGTCATTCCATCACTATAGGAGTCAGTTCTCAGTTGATAAAGGGTAATCCCTGAAATTTTAAAAGCACATGAGTAAAGGAAAAAATTTAAACCGAAAGAATTTATTACAACATACCGCCGATTTATTGCAGTCACTAAAACCAATATTGATGAAGCTAAATTTTGAAGTCAATTTTTGAAAATTTCGAAAAAAATGAAACCTGCTCTTATAGATATCAAAAATTTAAAGTAAGTGCACAATTTTTGGATTTCACAATAGGAAGATTTATGAAAGTAAATAGTAATTTAATCTTGTAAAATGTACCTTAAAAACCTATAGCAATAAACCAGTGTTATGATGTAAAATTTATAAAGGCGTAAAAAATTAATAAATTTGGTGACATTTGTTGAGCTGAAAAACATTATTGAAATAAAAACTTTCTATCTATAGTGAGTTGTAAGAATTGTGAGTGCAACTAAGTATATGTAAAACAATATGTAATACAGATTTTTTAAAATAAATAACAAAATTTTATTTATTGAACAACATAACAACTATAATTTTATTTTTATTATTTATAACTAGCTGTATATCCGGGTTTCATCCAGGGAATTTGGAAAACAACGAAGTTCATTACATTTAAGAAAAGTTCATTAGGACAGAAATGAGATATTTTTCGACTCCAACGGTTGATTTCGTAATAATCTAATGTAAAGCGAGATCAGAACAATTTTTATAACCATAAACAATATCCAGAGATCGGCTGAAGTTATGCAATTTTAATATGGACAGGTTTTCGCACCTGGTATGAAAGAACCACTAAGCAAAATTTAGGACAAATGGTATAGATTTCTATAAAGGTAAAACAAACAAACAGAATTTTATCTTTATGTATATAGATTGTATTCGAAACAATCATATAATTTTTGAAATGTTATCTCTTGAGTTACAATTATTTTTTAAACTTGAAGATTGTGAATTGAAAACAAATGAGTCTAAACTTTTGAATGATACTGTAGAACACTTATATATAATATCACAGTTTGTTATTGTATGTATTAGATAGATGGGTAGACAGATAGATATTTAATAGCCTACAGAACCTTTTATTATGCAATACAAGTCGATATGGAATTACAAATATTTTTCATCCTTCGCCAGCTAAAATTTCCCACCTTCAAAAGCTGCCTAATAGTTAGATATTCCTTTTTTACATAAAATAAGTTTCTCCTTATTTTTTTTTCAGTTACAATTACTTCTACTATATTTTTTAAAATAAGTTAATTAAAAATTAAATGTTCTTTGAATATCATTACTTCACATTCTATTATGTACTACTTTATAATTCATTATTTTAAGAAAAATTTTGTTTTTTAATTATGTATTATTTAACCATCCTAAAACTATATTCCCAATGATGAACTGGACACATAAAAGTTCCATGCGAGCTAATTTTCGGAATGCTGGAAAAAGTTTTAATCTCTTCAACTGCAACTAATAAATCCGAGACTGGACTGATGCTCAGAAACGGTACTCCTCGTTGAAACACTGAGAAAAGTAAGTATTTTTCCGTTTTTTTCTCTTCAAATTTTTGGTTCTGTTAATTATTTGCAGTTGAACGAAGCAGAATTTTAATTTTTAATATAACTATACAAATCAAGAATTATGTTTTGCATATAGTAAGAACCCCTTGCAAATAAATTCATGTGTAAAGGGCACAAGTTTTTCTATAGCATAAATACAAAACAAAAACGTACCTTCAAGATGAACAAATATCAAAAATCTGTCAATCCCCACTTTTTTCCTATATAAAAATTGTGCCATAACTTGATGAGCACTTTTAACATCTATATCACAATTAATATAATCGGAGTCCTTCAGAGTAATAATGTTAAATTCGTAATAATGGGCTATTTCTGTCGCTTCCGCTCTTTGGTCCATTGACTTTTTGACAAATACTGAAAAAATATAAATAAATTTAGTGATTAGTAATCGATAGAAATATAAACAAAAGCAACCCAAGTTAATAAGTAATGTAATAAATATACTAAAACATTTCTATTAATATAAACGAGCGTAAACTCAAAAAAAAGATATGCATTGTAATTTAAAAGATTGAAACTGAAGGATACTAAACAGAAATAATCATTTGAAATCATAAGGAAAATAAAAACCAGTATCACATATCAGGTAATGAATGAAAGACAGCACAGATCGACAGACCAAAAGAAAAATTGCATTAACTAAATAGTACATCACCCCAAGACACCATGCTTCAATGGTATAGGTTTGAGCGTTATTAATCAACTATTAATAGATACCATAAAAATATTAATAAATATAAATTATATATATATATATATATATATATATATATATATATATATATATATATATATATATATATATATATATATATATATATCAAGAGTCCACAGAAGAAAGGGGGGATGTCATTTGGAGTGCTTTCCGAGAATATCGAGTTTTTAGGTTTGGATCTTTAATTGCTTAAGTATCTTTTATCATTTTTCTTCAATTTTTTTATATGTCCTTTTCCTTTTTGTTTTGCGTGTGAAAATAATAAATTTGCCCGAAACAGACATAACACGCTCTAAAAAAAAAAATTTTTTTAGTAAAAAAAAAAATCTAAACATAAAAAAAGGAGGATAGTTCTGGACGCTCCCCCTTTCTTCCCTGTTTTATTGATGAAATGGTGATATTAATACACAATTCATATAACTTCTAACATGACTCTCCCCCATTCTAGGTTTTTCCGCGAGGACATTCCCCCTTTCTTCCGAGTACGTGGTTCTTTCCATCGCTTGTAACCAACCGACTGTCATTTTTTCTGACTATTTCTTTTCACCAACATATCCTACTTAACTAGACGAACAATTATATATATATAAAACTACAATTCGGAAAAAAATTGACTCTCCCCCTTTCTTCCGTGGACTCTTCATATATTAAATATAAACCAAAGACATTTATTATTAGCTTCAAACAGAAAATAGATAAATGGCGAAATGAAATCTCTGAGACGTTCTGCCAATGCCGCCAAAACCTATGAAAAATTAATCGATTCTGTAACAATGTCCAAAATAATTATTATTCACTTCTTAATTTAACTGTTTTAAATAGGTTAAGGCCTATTACTTCCGCTTGCTAAAGACGTGATATCTTTTGATACCTCCACATCAGATATTTTTTGTATTATTTTATTTATATTCTTTTGAAATAAAATCAGAAACCTTAAATGATTTTCACAGTAAAAGGAAATCAAAAATGTCGAGCTAATATGATGAAGACTGGCAAATCATCGAATAGCGTTTATAGTACAACGAAACCCATAGATGTGAGACAGAATTAAGTCTCCTGATATATCTATTCTGCATATTGAGTATTACTGTTTACAAGGATAATGAAGAAAGAGTTTATTCATGCTTTAACTAAATGCATGCTGATCATAAAAAATGAAAAAAATTAATAAAACATATATTTACCTAATACTGACTTTGCTTCATTGATGGATGCCTGTATTATGTTTACGCTTCTATCAAATTTATACAAGACCTGCCAAAAACATGGTAAATTATTGTCATAATAGGAAAAATATAATTTTAATAGATTTCATTTTGGTCCTTGATTTATGACAAAGCATCTATGAAGGATCAAACCGTTATTTACGGAAATAGTTGAAGAGGTGATAGTATAGTTCAAGTAGGAAAAAAAAAAAAATAAGAGGCGCTGACGTATTAATAAAAAACCAAAAATTCAAGTTTATTGTAGTTGGAAATCGCGATTTTACTTTAATCACAAGCAAGCGCCAATAAATCAATTTCGATAACCTCATGGCGCCGAATAATAAAAAATAATTAAGCATTTCTCCATAATGGATTAGGAATATATGGAATAAGATATAATTCACATTTAAAGTAATAAAGTAAAGTATTAAACTACGTCAGTCTTACTTAGTACTAAACTTAGTAAGTATTACTTTAAAGTAAGTATCACATTTAAAGTAATAAAGCAAAAGTTAAAGTAAAATTTAAATGTGTAGTTTGAATTTTTGGATGATCGAGAATTAATACTTGAGCCATGTTTAAATTTACTCAGGACATGGAAAATACTAGTGGGCAATGAGGCTGTTGTCTTAGCTAGTGTTTCTGACCCTATCAATAATCAGAAGTAAAATTAGATAATCTTAGCTCACCTCAAGTTCATTTGAAGAAACATTGAAAAGTCCAACCGAAGTTTTAAAGTCAACATCTGGGAACCCAGGCAAACTCTCTTCCCAGCTAACTAGTATAAGGCCATTTTGTTCTTGACCAATGAATTTCCATCCTGAAGAACTGCCTGTGCAATACAGACAAAAGTAAGAAGACTTATCTATATAGCTTAACTCTAAAATATTATAGAATCGTTCCCAATAAATACAAAGCAATTCAACAGATCAAAATAAACACAAACATGTGTCCTCATTTTAAAGGCAAGGTTCCGATCCATAATAAAAAATCTGGCGCGATGCGCGCAACACACTTACCAACATACTTGAGGTAGAAACCGACGTGTTTTGATAATTGTGCAAATGAAACTTCGAAAATTCACAGAAAATAGCTTTATCCACATTTATTTACTTAATTTTGTTTGTTATTCTCAATTAGGTACTGAGTACACAGGTCTGCGATGAAAAAATTGTTTCAAAACGTTTTAGTGATTCTAATGGTATTTTTTGCGCTGATTACAGAAAAAATTCCATCAACTTCTGTTTACCCACAAATCACACATAAAATTATTACTTTTCAGGTCTCTACATAACACGAAAAAAACTGATGTATGTGAAATAAATTTTTCAATTATAATATTTTTTAGCTACATAAGTTAATTTACTAATGTATAGAGCCAAAACTCTTCATGCAGTCGAAACTAAACGATTTGGTTAGAGAAATGGACCTTCCAAAGGATTCAGCTGAGGTTTTAGGGTCAAAGTTGAAAGAAAAACATTTGTTGCTCCTGGAACATTCATTCTTGGTACATAAGTGGAGAAAAAGAATTTCGGCCTTTTTTCACTGCAGAGGGTGACCTTGTGTTTTGTACTAATGTTCCTGAATTTATGAAGAAATTCAATATAAAATAAGATCCTCAAGAATGGAAACTCTTCATTGATTCATCCAAAAGAAACCTGAAACCTGTTCTTCACAATGACAACCATCTGTGCCAGTAGGGCATTCAGTTCACTTGAAAGAATGTTACGAAAATCTCGAAGTGGTACTTAACAAGCTTAAGTACTCCGATCATGAATGGACTGTTTGTGGAGATAATCTCTATGTTACTAGACCAACAGATTGGTTACACAAAGTTTTCCTGCCCATACACAAAGTGAATGGGATAGTCGTGACCGAAAACAACATTACTTAAAAAAAGAATGGACAGTAAGAAGCACTTTGGTTCCTGGATTTAAAAATGTTGAGAAAAAGGGTTTAGTGGATCCTAAAAAGATTCTGCTTCCGTCACTTCACATTAAGTTGGGACTAATGAAGCAATTCGTCAAAGCATTGCCTAATGAAGGATAGTGTTTCAACACCTATGAGCAGTTTCCCGAAACTAAATATAATAAGGCGTCGGGTGTTGACGAATTGCCTGCCGAATTACTAAAGTGTGGAGGAAGTGAACTACTGAGAATCCTTCAGAATATCATGATTTGGATCTGGACGGAGGAGGTAATGCCTGAATCCTGGAATAAATCGATAATCTGTCCAATCCATAAAAAAAGGTGAACGGCTGGTCTGCGGTAACTTCTGAGGCATCTCCTTACTCTCTTGTGCATACAAGGTGTTGTCCAACATCCTCTTCCAACGACTACTTCCTTATGCAAAGATCTTAGGGCTATACCAGTGTGGTTTTGGGAAAGGGCGATCTACCATTGACCAAATATTTTGCTTGCGTATCATGCTTGAAAAAGGACGTCATTATAAGCTCAAAACGCACTATCTGTTTGTTGATTTTAAGGAAGCATATGACAGTGTTCATGGGTGATGACGGAACTTGGAATCCCTGAAAAGCTAATCAGAATGGTAAGACTCACCATGAAAGAAGTGAGATGCAATGTGCAGGTTGGGGGAGCGAGATCTGCAGAATTCACTTCTGGGAAAGGACTAAGGCAGGGAGATTCACTGGCATGTCTCCTCTTTAATTTAGCTTTGGAGAAGTCCGTTAAAGATTCTGGCATTCAAGTAGGCGGAACTGTATTCAGCCGGACAGTGCAGCTTCTTGCTTATGCCAATGATATCGACATTGCTGGACGCTCTTTCCAGGCTGTTTCTAATGGATTCTTGAGATTAGCGGACGCAGCAAGAAAAATGGGCCTAAAAGTCAACGCCGCAAAAACCAAATATTTGGTCACTGAGGAAACCCCCATACTTGGCGAAAGCTTTACTATCTGAGAATTCACGATTGAGAAAGTGTCTGAATTCATTTATCTCGGATCCGTCATAACTCAAGATAATGTTGTGGATTCGGAAATTAAGCGAAGATTCCAACGTGCCAATCGTTGTTATTATGGCCTCGGCCAACATTTTAGGAGCCGTGCTTTGTCAAGAGAATGCAGAATTTTAATTATTGTCATTTCATTCATAATCATTACATATATATAAATATATATAAATATATATATATATATATATATATATAAATATATATATATATATATATATCGTACGTATATTATAATTAAATTCAAAATGCATTAGCAATTTTATATTAAAAATTTATAGCAATTACTTTTACAGTAGTATGTTGTAACAATAATAAATAGATAACTACTATGATTTAAAATGTAATTAAATAGTAACAAATTTAATGTAATATACCTTTTTTTAAATTATGAAATTATTCATTAGCTTCACACTCTACCTTATGAGCAAGCTTTTTGCTTCCTGGGACATTTTACTTTTCACAAAACTATTATATTGAGATTGAAATGGGATCAGAGTTTATAGCAAACTATCGATTCTTGCTGGGAACAGTGCAGCTTCTTGCTTATGCCGATGATATCGACATTGTTGGACGCTCTTTCCAGGCAGTCTCTGATGGATTCTTGAGACTAGTGGACGCAGCAAGAAGAATGGGCCTTAGAGTCAACGCCGCAAAAACCAAATATCTGGTCACTGAGGAAAACCCCAGACCTGGCGAAACCATTACCATCGGAGAATTCAGGATTGAGAAAGTGTCTGAATTCATTTATCTCGGATCCCTCATAACTCAAGATAATGCAGTGGATTCGGAAATTAAGCGAAGAGTCCTATGTGCCAATCGTTGTTATGGCCTCGGCCAACATTTTAGGAGCCGTGCTTTGTCAATAGAAACAAAGATATTATTATATAAAACAATCATCCGGCCGATACTCCTTTATGGCTCAGAAACATGGACGATATCCAAGACTGATGGTAAGACTAATGGTCTTTGAGAGGAAGATTCTTCGTAAAATCTTTGGAGCTGTTAAAGTTGAACAGGTATGGAGACGCCGGACAAACCAGGAGCTCAGAGATTTATTTAAGGAACCAGATGTGGTTCAATTCATGAAACTTAATAGATTGAGATGGCCTAGGCACGTTGCTCGAATGGCTGAGAATGACATTCCGAAGAAAATGATTTCTGAGGTAATACACGGAGCTCGGCTTAGAGGAAGAAACGCTGCGGTGGAGTACTGTGTGGCTGGTGATGCCAGGTCCGTGTTGGGAGTGAGGAGCTGGATGCACAGGATAGGAACAACTGGTGGAGGCTGGTGCAGGAGGCCAAGACTCGGCATCGAGTTGTCGCGCCAAATGAATAGAATAGAAATATAATGATGTAATATATTTTTTTCAAAAAAAATAAGCCCCATACAACAATTTTTGTTTGTTCAAAATAGACTAAATCTTTTCTGTAAAGATATATTGTTTCAGGGAAGAACAAAATGAATTTTTGTGGGTAATTTCCTTATATAGTCGGGAGGCCATTGAAATTCTTTGGTGCAAAGTAATTATAGGAATATTTTAAAAAACTATAATTTGGTTTTGTTAAATTAAAAATATTAGAATGTCTAGTTGTATGTGTAACTGATATATGATTTATATTACCAATTCTATTATAAAATATTCTCATATTTTTATATAAAAATAGGTAACTAACTGGTAAAACTTTTAACAGTAAAACACCATACATTGTTCAATAAATTTCATTTTATTTATTTTTAAATTCTTCAATAAATTGGAAATAGTCTATCCTAATCACGATTCTTATTTTTTTTCGCATTCTGCAACTCCGAAAGTAGTCTCTAATTTTCCTTGATATTTGCTCCAATTTTTCATTAATATTTCTTTTTCTTCTTTATATATACAATTTTTTAATTAGGGGTTAGGAATAGGTGATTCAGCTACAATTTTTACATACCTTGTTGAGTGAATCTATAATTGCATAATTAGTTTAAAAGAATACAATACATCAAGGTCATCGAAATATTTATATGATGATTCGGTCATGCCTTCACAGGTTTTATCAAATTTATTTTTCTTAAAATTGTAATACAGCGCTAACAAATTGCTTGCCTTGAAATAAGATTTGGATTGTCAAAGAATAGTTGAATTTTTCATTTGAAACGATAGGATAATGCATAATGCACGTTTTTATTAGCAGTATTTTCTTTTATATTTTATTAGGGAATCAGATAAAAATTTCTGTAAAACGAGGATGGGTTCCATTATAGCCTGAGCTAATTTTTGTCAATTTCAAGCTTCGTCTTAACCACAACAAACATTATAAAAAAACTGGATTTAGAGAAAAGTGAAAAGAAACCTCTTCAAGTAATCATGCGCCTAAGATTTCCAGTTGTCGACGAAGTTTATTTGTACGATACAAGACGTGACAACATTTAGAACGGGATCCCGGAATGTGTGAAAGGATTTTGTTTTTAATGTGGTCGAATAATTTCTCCGAAGAAAAAAAAAGAATATTTTTGTTGCATTTTTCGTAAAGAATTGCCTTGACAAAGCTTACCTTGAAACGTGAAAACTAAATCATGAATGAAGTGATGAAATGAAACTTGAATCATCTCAGGTAGTCGAGTTGGAGAGACTGAAAATATTTTCTTACAAAAACTATGGGTTTCCATGCCATTAACCCAGTAATTTTCAAGTCAAGGAACTAAGGCAAGTTGAAGACATTATCGACGAAACTTTCAATTTTTCAAATGTTTTTAGCTTGACAAATTCATATGTCTTTAGCCTACCAATAGGTTTTCTTTCATGATTTTTAATTATTTAATTAAGAGTCTCATCGCGCGACCTACCTTTGAAATTCAATTAGCATGGTGTATGGATGACTCTGGTCAGTAATTTTTGAATTTTTATTTTTTTTAATGAAGTTTATATATATTTTTTTTTTTTTTTTATAGAGTAGATAAGGATTTTTAGTTAGAAAAATATATAAAACATCACTATAACATTTTATTTAAATTAATTATATAACAGATGGGTGCTTAGAAACAGAGGTTTTCACCTTTATCCTTTACTAACATATGTTTTCGATAGCAAGGTCGTACCCAGGATCAAAACTAGGGGGGGGCAAGCTATGGTCGTACAGGTTGTAACATCTTACCGCTATAAAAAAGGTGAATGAAACCAAAATTATGTATAATTATAGCAGTGCTTTATCAACTAAGTTATTACAATAATTTGCTTGAAAACAAAAAAATATATTATTGCTTCCAGCCTTAAAAGCCTAAAAAATAATTGCTTCCAGCCTTCCAGGAGGGGGAGCTGCCCCCCGCTGGGTATGCCCATGTTCGATAATCTCAATAGTTTGACATCTCTAAGCTGCAGGTGTTAGACCATGACCGTAATTCGTTTCCCCGCCGAAATGGTGAAAATTGCATACCTCCGATGATCGATTTTGGCTATACGATCAAACCGATTTTAAATTAAAGAAAGTGATTCAATGCGCAGATTTTTACTTTGCAAGTCTTATCTGAAATGAGTTTTATTTGTAGTCAGCTTCCCATGTACATTTATAAAGCTGGTGCGGACAACACTGGCAAGAACGCAAGCGATGGTGATGATCCAAAGCAAAAAGTCGCTGGGTTCCAAACTGGTAAAGGATTAAGACATGGAGATCCCTAGTCTCACATCATCTTTAATATGGTCCATGAACAAGTGATGAGTGCCATTAGGAAAAATCCAGGTGGTACCATTTATAATCGGCTGATGAACACTACGCATATGCATATCACTGGATGCACAGTGGCAGCATTAATGGTAGCCTTTGAAGAATGTGAACAGGACTAAAAATGGTATGGCTCACCATCAATGAGTGCAAGACAAAAACATAAAGACCTCCTGTAGGGACTATGATGCAAAATGATCTAAGGTCTGTAGAGTACCTTTTTGAGCAGGGACTAGAGTTCAAATACCTGGGGACCATCATCAATGAAAGAAATGATCTTCAATTAGAAATAAAAACCGGAATGATAGGCGGATGTAGGTGCTTCTGGGCCCTTGGAAGGTACTTAAGTCTAGGACGCTCCCTGCAGATAATTTATACATTGGCTATGAGGCCAGAGTTTACATATGAAACTGAGACATGGGTCCTCACCAAAAAAGAAGAAAGCATGCTCAATATTAGGAACAGAAGAACTGAGGAAAATTTATGGACTGATAAAGGAGGTAGACCATTGGAGGCACCAGAAGAATCTACAGCTAGACTACTTATACAAATCCCTAGATAACGTAACATGAATCAACCAGGGTCAGATAAGGTGGATGGTGTATGTACAGAGGATGGAGGAGCACAGTATTCCAAAAAGGGTCCTGTAAGAACCCCCTGATGGATAAAGGAGAAGAAGGCGGGTCTTTAAGGTGGGACGTAGAGGAGGACCTTGTAGGCCAACTTTCTTCAAGGACCATAGAGCCATCAAAAATTCTGTAGCATTTAGCAATTGTTTAATGTTAAATAGTTTGAATAAAAAGAGACAGTTTTTGTCCTTACCTCTAAAAACAGCAATCAATTTTCATGAGACTAACTAATAATTCTCAAGATCAAGTGCCTAATAATGTGGAATTATTATAATTAATTATAGGTATACTAATTATATAATTTTAGTAAGCAAAAAATACGTAGTCACATTTTCGTGGAATCATAAGTGGTTAAGTCTGGAGAAAAAATTTAGCTTAAAAATATAAATAATACAGAATATGATTGCTAAAGATATCCGTTTTATGGAGTAAAAATGTCTCTTCAACTCTTAACAGGGCCAAACCAGAAATATTAGAAACAATTTTTTTTTTCTTATAATTTTTAACATTAACCTAAGAACAATACATTGTACACACAAAAAAAAAATTATTTTTTCATATAACTATATTTTTATGTTTGTATCTTATAAGATACATGGCCCAGTAAGGTATACTTATATTAATTGTATCATTAATACAAAAAGTATTACTAAAATGAATTAATTAATGAAGGGAATAATGAAAAACTTAAATGTTTGCTGTGAACATATTTTTACTTTTTACATATATTATTGTGGTATTTAAAAAAACAATTTCTAAGGGTGTAAAACATAATCTAACATCACATTTGACTGCAGTTACAAAAGAAATATAATATTTTATTGCACCTAGCTAAGACCCTACTGTTATGTTATGAAAGTGAGGAGAATATATAACATTTTTAGAAAAATAGATTGCAAAAAGATAATGTTATACGAATATTTTGTTGAAAATTTCTTTTTTATTATATTCAAAAATTATTTTTTTTTAATATTTATTATTTTTATTTTATTTAATATTTTATGTTTCATTATAACTATTTTTATAATTGTTATTTTTTAATATTTTTATTATTTAAAAATAGTTTATGGATGAGATGACCCTCCTAGGGTCATGTATCTTGTAAGATACAAATTGTTTTGAGCCCTTATCATCTCTCAATATAAATTATGAGGATAAAATTAGAACCATTAATAAGAATAATAAATGAGAAAACGATGGATATTTTTAATAGCAATACAGAACTATAAACTGGTAGCAAAAAATATTTGATTTGTTGTTGATTTTTTCAATTTTACTGAAGCCATTAGGTTATGATTGGTTATTTTGGGTCTTCTGACAGGTACATCACCATACCTTTCTGAAATTTTCCACACTTCTACAATAATAACACAGACCGAAACACTGGAAGTTCGAATGAAACAAAACAGACTCCCCTAAGCATTACAAAAAATTGAGAAAGTCGTGTAGGATCTTGTAGGATACATTGCCATGTTAAGGGTTAAGACAAAAAAAAGAAAGGTAAAGTTATAGTTATTACTTCTGAGCATGGCCTATTTTCACAGGTCAAGTGACTGCAATAAAAGAGAACTAACTTTGTTACAGTTAAAATGGCCTTGATAAGGATTAGAACTCAGCTTTTAACTCTCGCTTGCTACGCTCACTCTTCAGAGATGAATAAACTTCTAATCAGGTCCTTTTACATTTAGATTGGGGCCACAGTAAATGGTGCCATATTAGTCACACCCAGAAGTAACACAGCAGCACTAGTACTGAAAAAAGATAGTTCTATTCTTTTGTTGTTGCTTTTTTTTTTTTTTTTTTTTTTGCCTTATGTGCCATTGAATCATCGATAACATAAAAATCTGCTCAAAAGTCTTCAGCATATAACCCAGATTAGAGACCTTGTAGGCGAAAAAAGAATATTCCGTGTAGAGTAGAAAATGAAAAAATTGAATGTTTCGGCCACCTTAAAAGGATGCCAGAAGAAAGGTGGCAAAAAAGGCTATACAAGTAAAAGTCTGTCCAAAAAACAAGAGAAGCGCGTACAAAAAGTCCATAGGTAAAAGAAAAGATGGGAAAAGGATGGGGAAGCAAAGGCAGAAGGAGGCCTAGAGGTTGAGACTGCTGTAACAGGAAGAGATGCTGGTAACTTTGCCACAACATATGATCTGTGAGTTATAAAAATAAAGATTCTAGACCTCAAAAAATGTATGTTCAAATTTGTTCTTATTTTGACCTGTTACCATGAAACTTTCAACCCTTGGCATTATGCCCTGTAACCTTAGTAATGATCCGATGAAAATTTGACAATTCAACAGATAAGTTTAGGTAGAATTGTTGGTAATATTTCTAATTATAATGTATAATAAAACAATATATATATATATATATATATATATATATATATATATATATATATATATATATAAAATAATTATGATATAATTTAATACCACAAAGGCAGAAAACTGTCAAGTGAACTATGATGAAAAGTGAATTATGAACTTAAGACTATGCAATTCCTGGTACTAATATCACTATGTTACTTCAAGGCATGGCCAATAAGGCATTGTTTAGTGAGGTTTAGTTTAGTGAGATCTCAACTGAGAAGGACCATTGGGGTCTTATTTAGCTCTGAAGAGCGAGCTGAAAGCTGAAATCTAATAAAGCTGATCAATCCACTTTTTTAACTAAACCGGACGTGAAGGGAGTTAGCTTATATTACAGTCAAATACCAACCGAAATAGGCCATGCCTAGAAGTAACATAGCGATAGTTTTACCCAATTTCTTCATCAAGTCATACCATCCATATAGTACAATAAGAAAAAAGATAACATATAACTATTTATTTAGAATAATAAAGTAAATGCTTGGTACATACCTAGCTAAACTACTACATAAATGGAAAATAGATAACAAAAGCAGCATACTATGTAGCAAAGTTAAGAAAAAAATATAATAAAAAAAAATCTTTAACCAAAGCTAAATAATACAAAAAAAAGATCATTAAACAAAAAAATATGAATGAACCAGTTTTTACAGTGTTTGGCATGCTCCTTTAAACTATAGCTTATGAAAATTGTTAAGGTAATCTTAAATAAAATACCACTTCTATATAGTATTACTTTAGATGTGCTTGGCAAGAAACCAATTTGAATTCGGGTAAATTCAATTCAAATTAACAATAAAACTTAGATCAGATACAACTTGTGTAAGTGCTATTATGAAAGTGCTTATGTGACAACATACATTAAAAATTTAAAGCTTGAATAAAACTAAGTTACATCACCATTCAGTTTCTACAACAAACACAAAGAAGCAATAATATAAGAGGGGAAGGGAGGAGGTAAAGGAAAAATTAAAATAACATTGGTAACATATATATTTTATAAAAATAAAAAAAAAATTATACATTCATAAAAAACCTCAAAAAATTAATCTTACTTACAATTTGAAAAATTGGATAATGTTTGTTTGTAATCACAAATTAATTTCAAATTAGCCATGCCAAATTTACGATATTGACAACATTTATCTTAATGATAATTTCAACGATAGTGGTTAACAAGGAAGAAATTTGTAAACACCAGAGAGGTTATAATAAACATATGAGAGGTTATAACAAAAGGCTATTGAAGCAAAACAATGACCTTATAGGATAATGTATCTACATTTAATGCTAATAAAATTTAAATAAAATACTAAATCCACAGACACAATAATACACTAAAGCAAATTAATATATATTTTTTTAAATTTGTGTTAGTTTTCAGTTAATTATATTCTTTGCAGATGATTTGATTATAATGATTTCACTTCTGAAATCAAATAAGAATTAGCTAAATTTTAGTTAGTTGCAGTTGAAAAATTAAATAATTACTATTTGCAACAAAAATAGGGAATATTTGGCTGGTATAAATCATGTCCAAGTTATGTTAAGTGGTGTAATGATACAGATTTGTTTAGTTTTTTAATTTCCAACATTCATACATTATCATTATATAATTTGTTATTTTGTTTTAAAATACAGAGATTTAATTTGGTCGGTATGTACAGTGAATATTAATCCCTTCTTATATAAGTATATTTTAAAAACTTGTTGTCATGACAGATGTGGGTAACCACAAAAACAAAAACAAAAGCTTTTTATTTGTTAATCATTTTATCTTTTAGGTGTCGGATTATTCATGAAACTAAATCTCTTACTCTGGTTATGTATCCTTCTCAATCGGTTCTGTATTACCAAAATGTTCATGCGGTGCGGTTCTTTCGGTGCTTTATATACTTCAACATTTCCGCATTTTTTTTTTAGTTTTCATAAGCAGGCGATATTTTTTTTTGCAACTGTAATCCCATGCCATACTATCTGCACTACATCATTCCACTGTGAAGCCTGGAAACCTTAAACACCAAAACTTCGAAAGGATTCTACATAAAATACTTAAGACCTGCGCACGGGGGATTGGAAATGTCGAAATAATCAGGAGCTAGAAGATCTTTAAAGTGATTAAAATAATTATATCAAGGTGAGGGGATGGATGGCAACCACATACCATGAAAGATTATGAAAAATGCTCTCCATGACTGCTACAGAATAGGAACTTGTGATGCTGGTGATGGCCGTAATGTGTTGTGAGCGACATAAAGGGCAGTTTATCAGATGTTGGGCAGCTATTAGGAGTATAGGATTAGGCCTGAACGCAGCATTGGGTAGTGGAACCATCCAAGGGTGGATCCAGTGTGGGGTTCACAGGGATCATGACACTACCTAAATATTTTGGCTTTTCAATTTTTTTTGTATGTTTTAGCAAATAATGCAATCAGGTAGTTACTATGCCCTAAATATAACACATCTAGGTTGTTTATAACGCATCCATTCTTAATACAAGGTAATAATCTCATTTAAAAACGGTGCAGTGAGCTACATGATTATGAAACAGAGGGTGTCATTCAAGTCACAGTTTTCTAAAAAATACTTAAACCTCAAAACAGGCACCCAAGTTTTAAAGTACAAAATACTATTGTGTACAAAAGCAGAAGGCCTATGAGACACTGACTGATTGCAACGGAGAGAGACCGGGTTACATGTTTAAACAGAGAGCTATCGTGTTCAACAACAATCAATAATCAGGAAGAATACTCATTCACTAAGACCTCTCTCTTAGAAGATAGGAAAGGTCTGCTCTATGGAGTCTAAGGAGAAAGGGAAAAGCCCCGCTACACACGCTTATCATCCCATCTCTAGAAAAACATGACAATGTCCTTCTTATGAATCAATTCGGATTCAAAATGTTCTTCTTTTGCTTCCTCTTTGATGCCAAGGAAGCCTAGATCCACCGAAGCCAGTCTTCTCGATCCTTCGCCAACAGCTTCATTTCGACCAGAGTTTTCTTTGCTCTTTCTGTTACCAAACTGGTGATATATCCAGCATCCATTCTGGAAAATAGTTGCTCAAGGTCAGGAATTGTCCGAGAACATATCGTATTTCTTTAGCTGAATTTGAATAGCAGAAATTCCATAGATTAGAAAGGTGACTGAAAATCTTGAAACGATATTGTGATTCCCTTTAAAGTCGGGTCATCACTTTAACGCTCGGTCACTGCGATGGACGGAGGAGCCCCACTTACTTTAGTGAGGAATCATCAGCAAGTATTAAGGTCTGATTACACATAAACACACCGCAGCACGGGCGTGTATTATTATAAGGAGATTGGTTTAATTATTCTAGCTCATGTTTATCTATTCAATCATCGCATAACAGAAAATATATAATATCCTAGTATTTGTTAACTGATAAAGATTTGAACCAAAATTGGAGTTTGATTTAAATGCGAAGGATAGATAGTAACAGATCGGTTGACCCGGTGTCCAGTCATTCATGGCATGTGTGACCAGACCTTAACCCGGCTCGTTAACTTTGGCCGGTTAAAATGGTAGAAAGCGTCCACCTAGACGAAATCCAGCGGACGCCCTTCCAACCTATCGTCGCAGCTGCGGAAAATAGTGTGTTTTTTCCTTTCTATTAGTCCTTTGAAGGAAAATTAGCCTCTGAATTGTACCAATTTGATATAAATGAGTTTTTATTTGTTTTGGGTATTTATGAGGACTTGAATCCCAATACTTGAGTGTTTGAATAAGTATTGTTTAATATCAACAAACTATTACTAAATAATAAATTGTATAATAATCAAATATTATTACAAGATTTTAATGAACATTTGTAAATCTGATAGTTCCACAAAAGTAGCCTTTAACTACTTTTGTGGATTAAACTTTAAACTTATATGAATCAAAATTGTATGTCCATTATGTTGATGGTTACTAACGTAAGTAATAAGAATCATAGCATGAAGGGTTCCCTTTTAACATTGTGGAATCACCACACTTCTTATTTCTGTTTGGTATGTTATATAAATAAATATTGGCTTGTTCTGTGCTAAATACGCAAAACGCGGTGCGTCTAACTTATGCTAGACACGATTTTTTTTCTGGCCGATTTAGTTCTTAACGAATTAAAACAACTTTTTATTCAATGCACCAATTAATATAATAAGGGTAGAACTTTGGAAGTAAAGCTCTGAGCGTGGCCTATTTGGCGCCATTTAATTTGGCACGGATCTCAACTGTAAAGGATCGCGTGGGGATTTACTTACCACTTCTGAGCGACCATAGCGAAGAAAGCTAGGATAAAACAAAGCTAATCAAAGCTTCTGTTCACTGTAAAGGGCGTGATGGGAGAGTTATCTGATATCACGGTCACATAAGCTGTCGAAATGGCGATGTCCAGGAGCCCATATTTTTCCCAGCGGAGTAGCTAAGGCGAAGGGGGGGAAGGGATCTTACAGTAGCCATTCCTGCCACCCGCTTACTACGCCTCTAAGTTTTTCCATCATACTTAATAATAAAAAGCAAACAAATCACATATTTTCATGTCATCATATGTCTCATATGTACTATAGGGACAGTTCTCAGTAAATATATTTTCTTCAACCCCAGGAGGTCCTCATGTGTCTTCAGCCCCCCCCCTGATGTATCCCCTGGCGACGCTGCTACACATATTATGGCCGTAAAATAATTTGAACCGGGTACAAGGAGTTTCACAATTATTTTCCAATAGACTTAATTATAAATAAATAGCAACCAAGTCACATAATTTCATCTAAGGTCGTGAAATCTAAGTTGGGTCACGTCTCCTTGGCTACAATAGTACAAACGAAGTTTGTCTGATACACTATCGTTAATCGAAGGGAAAGAACATTTATTCTTTTCAAAAGATTGATTCGTTGTCATAGTGGATATTAATGATTTAGACATTGTAAGTTAAGTGTATAATGGAATCAGATTATACTGTAAGGAAGCGAAGTGGCAGGATGAAAGAAAGAACTTCTTCCACTGGTAGTGAAGAATCGCACAGTGGCTTTAGTTCTTCAGCGTTTACTGTAAGATTTTGATTTAAAAATACAAATTAAAGTTTATTTTTTTTATACTATAAGTTATTTTAACTATTTAATTCAAACGAAACTTTTAATTCAACAAGCGGTGATATTTTTTTTTTTTTTTACTTTGAAACTTATGTCAGTAACAACCTAGTTATTGGCTATGATTATACATATCCCGTGATTGATGAAATGAATATTTTGGTTTTTATAAGCATAAGAAAAGGTTTAGCATTGTGCATTTTAGTGTCCACTTAATAAGCAAAATATCAAATCATTTATACCAGCAAATTATTTTATGTTTAATGGTCAATATTTAAGTTCAAGCGTCAATTAATCTACTTGGTACCTACACTTATCATGTTCTACTTACAGATGATATTTTAAATATTTATTGTGTATTTACACACCTAAAGATACCAAATCATTGTGATGCAAATATAGTTATGGAATCAATAAATTATAAAAAACTGAATAAACACTATCCTCAAGTCTCCTTATTCTTCTGGCATCCCAAGATCCCTCCTGAAAGTTACCACTGTAAACAAAGGAATGTTCTCCCTCCAAATATTATTCTGTGTTTTGCCAACACAGTCATCACTTTTATTTGAAAACATTCTTACCTATCTAAGCTTTTGATAAAATCAACAGAATATATATTTATTTCCTAATTTTAAGAAATTATTTTGTATGTATATTTTTTAGGAAAGGCAGCCAACTGCAGGTCGTTTATATTCCTCTATTGGGAGACCTATAAATCCTTCAACTGCCAGAACTAATTTAACTACTGGACTGAGACTTCCAGAACAAGAAGCAAAGAACTCTCTAGTTATTAAAGCAATGGTATTTCTAACTTAAAAAATGAAGTAATTTTAGGATGATGTTAATAAAAGAAATTATTGTTAATTTAATGTTTTTCTACTTATTCAAAATAATAAAAAATCATAAATTTTATTTTTTGTCTAAATAAAATAAAAGGTAAATTTCGCCTATGGTCGTAAACTTATTTTAAACAAAATATGAGGATGATTCAATCCAAGTGCTATAATATAAAGTTGGTGACATAAATAAATTATCTCTGCTATTAGTGAATATTATTACTCAATGATCTGCGAGCCATGAACTTTGGTTTTGTGCCTCCTAAGTCATACAAATTGTTAAAAGTTTGAATAACTTACCAAATGATACCCATCCTAATCATTTTCCAATCTCAAACTTGACCATTATCAATTATAATTGACTTAATCTTATGAAAGAAAGTGGTGATTCTGAATGATTATTTCAAAATACATTCCATAACAATTATGTAGAATTAAAATGCATTTCGTTTCAGTTCAGTTAGGGCTCAGATTTACTAAAACCTATCTCCACAAAAGCCTTTACCATTTATGTTCCATTACACATTCAGTAAGTTCATTTACAACATTGTAGTACATAATATAATAATCATTATTCTTTAATACAGCATTAACAGAATTGTATGCATCAGAATCATTTATATATACTAAACAATTATAGTTAATTAGATTAACAAATAAAATAATAATAATATTAAGTAATATAATTTTTTTTTGTTGAAGAAGAAAGTAAATTAAAATTTAATTAAACAGAAAAAATAAAATGAAGGAAATAACTACCTACACAGTGGACTCTCAATTTTCAGATCTAATACCAAGGGAGTTTGGATTAGAGAAAAATTCATGTTACCGAACAAAATAAAAATCCAAAAAAGTTCGAAAATAACAAATCAATTTAAAAACAACAATTACATGTGTATTTGCATTAAAATATTTTTGCAAATTAGAATTTATTTTTTAACTATTTACTTGTGAAATAGTATGACATTGCTGTTTCTTTGGGACTTGAAATCATCTTTTTCAAGGCCGCAGACCGCATCTGCTTCAGCAATAGAATTCCAAAATTCAAATAAGAACAAAAAAAAAATCTACTTTAAATATATATACCCCAATCTAATTTTTAAATGATAATTTAAAAATTACACATCTGACTTAGCAGTATATCATTATTTTTAACTAGAATATTTAAGTCTAATAACAGGTAAGGTCTGATATGTATGGTTTTATTGAACATATGTATGTACATATGTACTACCCAATATATATATTTTAGGGGCGTCTAATTACTAATGTTTAAATTAGCGAGAGTCTACTGTACTTAATTTTTTAATTAAGCTAATATAGCAGAAAGTAATGAAACAAAAACAATATTCATCAGTATTTACAATGTTAGAAAAATAAAGTAAAATTAAATATACAGCAGATGCTTTATTATATAATTAAATCATGATCTAATTGTTCTTTGCAACTGGTGTTATTTGAATAATATGTTTTTCAATGGAAATAAATGCGAAATATTTTTTCTATATTTTCTATCATTTTTCTATTGAATACCCTAATGTTAAGGGGGTCACCTGTGGTGTAGTGTTTACCATGGGCAACTACTATATCTAAGGTCACGGGTTCATAGCCGGCCAGATGACCCTTGAATTTTCGAATGAAAGTAAAAAACCCATTGCTATGCTGTCTTTTCAAGGGGATGTCAAATTTAGGTCACGAGCCTAAAAGTATTAACATTTCCTATGGCTCATTTCTTTTAAGGAAACAGGATCATTTGGAGAATCTCCCATGTAATAACTTTCTCAATATAACTAACTGGTTTTGAAAGACTTTCAACCCAAATATTTCATTGTGATATTCTGTTTGTTCACAAACTTTTCCATAAAATTATAGACTCCTGACCTTGAATGTTTTGAAATCCACGTTCCTCCTAATCAAACCAGGTGATTTTTTCTATAAATTTCAGACTACATAAAGTTTTCTACCATATAAAGAATGGTGTATAATGTTAACAAATTGCTAGAAAATACAGAATTGTTTCATTTGAGTTATTCTGAATCAAAAAATAAATTGTTCAAAGTTTCAATTGATTAAGTTCATATTTTAGCTTTAATTTTTATTCCCAGTATTTCATATATATTTAATATATTTCAACATCATATCATTGTGATCTGTCTATTAACGCTATCTAAATACTATACTGTATATGTTATTGTAGAAAGATAAGATTGCATCACAGAAAAGTGGTATAAAACTAGGAAATGTTCGTACAGCTACCAGTAGAGGACAGGTCAACAGATTTGTTCAAGATAAACGTTACTATATGGGAACCTTGCATCTTAAAATAGGTGAACTTACAGATGAAATAGATAGCTTAAACAACCTTTGTAATGATGCACTTTCAGAGTATGGAAATTCCCTAGTTTATGAAAAGAAAGTTAAGGATTTAGCTACAGAAATAACAAGTAAGCATATGTTTTATGTAAGACAAGTTAATATTTTTAGTAAATTGTATTTTTGAAAATTATTTGATAAAGAAATTGGCATGTATCTTACCATCTCTTAATATCTTAAGATATGATATTAATTAAATATATAACGAATTAAATTAAAAAAGATCTGTAAATAACATTTTATGTGAAGGTATTTCAAGATAGATTCTCTGATTGAATTTGACAAAAATTCAAATAATTTAATTTTTCTTATTTTATAAAGGTATGCAGGGCAATCTAATTGATCTTAATCTGGCTGTTGATAATATTAATACGTTTGGCGATGTCCAAAAGCTCAATATCGAAGCAAAGGAATTGAAGGAAAATAATGATTCTGAAGCAGAAAGAATAGAAGTTATTTTTTCTGATAGACTTCGAAAAGAACAGGCAGTGAGGCAAATGGAAAAAAAATTCACAAAGGTATTGAAAGATATAAGAAATGCGAGCATAATGAAAAATCATTAGAAATCTTAACATTAGAAATTTTAATTAATTTCTTTTTAATTTTAATTTTTTGACGGTACTTCTATTTCAGGAGAAAAACAGGTATGAAAAAATAATTTCAGAAATGGGGGTTGATATGAGAGAGAAATACAGTAGCTTGAATGAAAGACTTGCCAAGAGCTCGAAAGTTATATCATACTGGCAGTCAGAAATGGATGTTTACAATAAAACCAAAAATAGTCTGACCGAACATATTTACTATTCATTTCCAGTAAGTAGAAAATGAAGTTAAATTATTTTTGAAGAAAATAAAATTGTTTATTTTATGTTAAGATATGCAAAGTCATTATGCAGGTTGAATT
Source organism: Aelia acuminata (assembly GCA_911387785.2). NCBI lineage: Eukaryota > Metazoa > Arthropoda > Insecta > Hemiptera > Pentatomidae > Aelia > Aelia acuminata. Next base: position 14,624,519 of record OU426980.1, read on the forward strand.
CCCCATGCCCTAAGCTCTTATAGTGCATGACACATCTGAGAAAATTCATAAATATGTTTCTTTACAGATGGCTTATGAAATAATGAAACTTGAAACTAAATTACTAGATCTTAAAAGGAAATGGAAGGGCTTAGCCAAAAGGTCTTCCAGACCAATTGATGAAGAAAGGCAAAACATTATGGACCAAGTAGTTCATGACAATTCAAAAATATTGATTATGGAGACCGCTATTCATGATACACTGAAGAAAATAAAAAATTTGGAAGAAATAATTGCTTTCACAAGTGTAAGTAAACTTCCTTATGAAAGACACCAAAGGCATTCGTCACACTTTATTTATGTAAGAGGACTGTCAGAAAAGTATCTGACCTTAACTTTTCTTGTAAAAACCTGGTTAAGTGGAATAAGGCATGCTTGCATGAACCGACCTTGAACCTGCGTGTGCATATTCAAATTTTTTCCCTGCCTCCATATAGTGTTCATTGCAGGCAAGCAGCATTTGAGTGTGGTTGTGTGTAGTGGTCGCATCGATTTTTCATTTCAAGGAAAATGATGGAATGAATGGAGTAGCATTACTGTATCAAATTTTGCCAGAAACTGGGCAACAACCAGGTGGAACACATTCAGAAGATTCAGATAGCTTTTGATGACAATGCTAAAAGCATAACACAGATTAAGGAAAAGTGCAAAAGGTTTAATAATGGTTGAAAACTGGTGGAGAGCAAGCCATACAGTCCCAAGAAACTACCTAGGTGTTCAATACTTTAGGTAAGCCAGTGTACTTATTTTTTCTGGCCCAAAGGTCAGATTCTTATCTGACAGACTTCGTATAAAGAACTAAAAATTAAAAAGAAAGATGACATTCATTTATAACTATAAATGTATTTATTATAAGTATAAATTATTACATTATTATTATCGCATTAAATTCCTGCCTGGACAGGCTCATGAAGAAGCATTTGGCCAGCTTAATTCCTTTGCCCCACTCATCCTGATCACTGACATGGGTAATGGAGATGCCACATTTTTCCATAAGCTCTTAGTCTCCTTGGAGATAGCAAAATATGCTTTAGTTGTTGATCTCCTCAATCAGACATCCCAGGAATTGGAAGCTGGGTACACCCTGGAAAGTATAATAAGCACTGCACAACTTTGAGGTCCTCTGCTAGGTTAGTGATCTTCTGACTGCTGTAAGTATTTCCTGGCATCTTTCCTTTTCCCAGTTATATGATCCTGTTGTTCATCTTATATCCCTTAGCTTCTTCCCTTCAAATCCTTAGTTCATTCCCACAATATGACATGTCCCACTTTCAAAAGGGTTGAATAACTGAGGGGATGAGTCCAACCATCTTGAAGATAAAGGTATTATTAAGAAATTTTCTTATTCCAGCTATGTTTAAGAGAACTACCTATTGATCCTCTTTCAGCACATCAAGAGGCCTAGATTATTGGTGGTTGGCTCCACTGTACTGATGGAAAATTGGGGCCACATTATCATGTCTCTGAAGTTACTCCAAACCAGCTAGTGCTCAGCATCAACCTGTTACATACTAGATTAATTCAAGCATCAATGAGCACAGTCACCATTTATTAGATGTGTCTTTTAAAATATGCCATTGATATGATCTAGTTGCAATAACTTTTTCTTAAATGGCAACGACCAAACTTTCTGTTTTTATTAATTATTATTTTTATTTGTTTCACACATAACATGGTAAATTTAAATAGTTAGGGACCATAATTGGTTAGCAAAAAATTATGTAAACACATTTAAAAAAAAAATGATTTAATTTTTATAAATACTGTCAGCTGCATTTTTTCTATCTTTAGATGAAGACTCCATTCCTCTGATATGAAACCATTCCTTGATATTACCATTTACAGAATGCGACTTTCCTTCAAACCATTAAGTCGCATCATTTCTTCTGCTATTTCTATATAGTTTCTCTTTTCTGCTACTACCTTGTGTATACTATCTCATCTGAAGGAACACCGATCTCAATTATTGAAACTATTTTTTTTCCTTTGTCTACTTTTAAAATGTCTGATGACTGTCAATGAATGATAAAAATCTCCATGTCATGGTCAGTTTTTCCATTTCTCCTTTAAAGTGGTATAGGCTAACCGATTTTTGGGGTGTGAGCAAAAGCAGATTCAGAGTTATGTAATGGTATCCAGCGAAAAAATAGTTGATAGTATGTTAAAGGTATGACATCTCATGAAAACACTAAGAGTTTATTTCCTACCGGCATAATAAGCCGCATAATTTCATCCTCCAATATACCAGGGATAAGGGTGTCTTTTCCTTGAAAGCACCATCTGGACTCGAAGAAAAAAATCTAACCTTTCTGAATTTGTTAAAATAATAATTTAAATATTATTTTATATTTAGAGTGTGTGTATTATTTTATTTTCAGGATTTTTTGTTTTTAAGGAACCAGAAGAAGGGTATGATAATCGCCAAGCAAAATATGTTGACTTACTTAAAGAAGGAAAGGCTATTGAAACTTATTTAACAGGTTTTGAGGTAACAAAACAAGAAGAGATACACAATTTAAAAGTTTTAGAAGATGAACTATACAGTCTGCTCAATTTACTGAGTACTAAGTTATCAAATATGCCAACAGCAGCAGATTATTTATCACTGCAGACAAATAAATATGGTGCAGCTGATCTCTTGAACACATTTGAATCTACGCGGGCCGAGCATAAAAAAGTGCAAATGTTTCTTAAAAAGGTGAACCTTATTTGATTATTTATCATAGTCTCTCTTATATAAAATATGTAGTCACTTGATATTTTATAATTAATAATAGGGATAAACTAATTTTTATTTTGTTCACAATAATTATTTAATTAAATATATAAATTAATTTATATTTAATGCAGTATATATGTGTTTATAATTTAAAATAAAAAACAATCATAATCAAAGATTCCAGATCCAAATAAAGATTTAATTTTAACATAAGAAGTATTCTAACTTTTCTGCAAAATTCTAACAAGTTGGATTTCGTTATAATTTATCCATATAATGATAAGAAAAAGACTTATGTCATTGAGCAGTTGCTGTTGGAATATTTCTGACCCAAAAGAACTTGTTGAACTTATCAAAATCAACATAATCAACAAAGATAATATATTTACTACCCTAATCTGTTTTGGAGATATCTTGCAGTAGAATGTACATGCTTAAATAAGTTAGTCAGCTTAAAAAAAAAAAAAAAAAAAAAATCATTCGGCTATGAATCTGTATGTAATGTTCTAAGAAACATTTATATGGTCCTTTTCTTCTTTTGACAGCTAGTACCTTCTGCTAATAAGTAATTTAATTCCAGGGCCCATCGTCTGTATCTATTTAAATGCTTCGTCTATGCAATCGTCCATTGCGCTTTGCTATGTCCATCCTTGATTTATTTATATCATAGACTTATATTTTAACTCCTCATAGATTTCGACAAATCATTACTGCATGGGTATATGAAGTAATTGAAATTTTTTATTTAGCTTTTCCGTTGCTAGTTAAATCTCAATATGTTCTGTCAAATAATAATTATAACTTGTACTATTTATAAACCTTTTTACCAGTTATTTTAAAGTAAATAACTCTGAACTATTAACAAATCCAGTTAGTACTTATAACAACAATTGAACCACAGAGGTTGTAGTAAGTAGTTATAACTGCATTTTGCTCAACTCTGGTTGATAATAAAAAAATGTTTAAGAAAAAAAAGGTAATACACTTTTCACATTGATATCCTTTAAAAGATTGCTGAAGACATTAAATATTGACTTATTTTTATTGTGAACCAAGGGTAGAACTTTAGAAGTATGGTTCCTGGGTTTGGCCTATTTTGGTGCTATTTAGGCCCCGATGTTTACTGAAAAGGACACCTTTGGGTTTTTTTTACTTTATTGAGTGAGCAGAAGTTGAAAACTGGGATTAAATAAAGTAATCAAGGTCCTTTTTATCTGAGAAGGACACAATGTGAGTTTGATAATATCACTGTCACATAATATCAACTACGCCATGCTCAGGGGCTGTTCCAAAGTTTACAAAACTTCTCATTATCGGATAGTTGTTTTTTACAGCTCCAAAAGAGATATTTCCCATGAGGGAACTGTGCTTTAATTTTTAAACTAATTTATTAGAAGATAAAAAATTCGACCACAGCCGGGAATCAAACCCAGGTCCTCTGCATCTGCGTTGCAGCGCTAACTGCAGGGCCATTCCCAACCATGTTCGAATCTTTCTCTTCAGCGATCCCACCCACCAGGTCTCACCACATTATAGCGAAGTACCGGGAGGCTGAACAATTGTCCAGTCCAGACAACGTGATCTAACTTTGATCTGATTGACATACATCTAAGTTATACATTTTATGCTGTTATTTAATCATTGATTATTTGTTGAATAATTAATTTTTAATTTGTAAACTAATTAATTAGAAGATAAAAAGATTCGACCAAGGCCGGGAATTAAACACAGGTCCTCCGCACCTACCTTGCAGCGCTCTTACCACTGAGCTAACCGTGGGGCCGTTCCCAACTGTGTTTGAATCTTTCTCTTCTGTGATACCACCCACCAGGTCTTGCCACATTGTAGCGAAGTACCGGGAGGCTGAACAATTGTTCAGACAACTGGATCTGATTGACATATGTCAAAGTTATACATTTTATGTAAAAAGGGCTTTAAATTACATAAAATGTGTTTTAATAGTTATAAACAAAATATCTGTGCGCAATTGATCTCCCTTTACAATATTTTCACACGAATGATGTCTCAAACATATTGATATATTATCGTAAAATTTAAACATTTTTAAAAAACACCCTCTTTTTTAATTTTTGGTTATTTTAACTAGCCTTTTTTCTAGGATTTTCTCATAGTATGGCATGTTGATGGTTTTGACCTTTTATAGTGAATGAATATGAATTATCATTAATATCTTTGAATCCTCTAAAACGTCTTTCTTTTCCAGGCTATTTTGATCAAATGCTGGTATATGTCCTTTTCACTTGTTCCCATATTCTTAAGCATTTCTGGGGTGATAATCTCAATTCCTTTTGCCTTTCCAATTTTCAGGCTTTCTATGGTGTCTATTATTGCATCCTTCCTGTTTCTTTTCATGAGTTTGATAGCCATCAATGTTTTGTTCTGTTTTAAATAACTAACTCAGCACTTCCTCAAATATTTCACCTATCTGTTCATGATGGGCTCTGTATTTGTAAGAATCTTGCCTTTCTCACCTTAAATATTTTACAGGACCAGTTCCTTTTCTTTCCCCTTATCTTTTGGCATCTGTAGAAAAGCTTCTGGTTTCCTTTTCAATCTTCTTCTAACTTATTTCCAAATTCCTTTTCGAATGCAAGACTTTCTCTTTTCTTCTGTCCCTTATATGTTGTATAAACTTCCATGTTTCCACGTTTAGTGGTAATGTTTCCATAGTTTTTTCATTTGTTTTTCCATAGTTTTTCATTTCTCTCTTCACTTCCACCAGCTTGTTCGATTTAATCTTTGGGCCATCGTTTGACAGTCCTCTTTCCACACGTCTCCTCAGGAGCTTCCAGCAATATTTGTGATGTTGGTATCCTCAGTGCTTTAGCATCCCATGGGTATTTAGCTTCTATTTTTGACTTGTATGCTTCAGCAACTTCTTGTTTTAGTTTATAGTTATTTATTTTCATACCATTAACTGTTTTAGTCTTTTTTTTCATAATTAGTGGTTAATTTAGTTATGTTTTGAATATGATAATTATTTTAATGTTGAAGATTGTCACATTTACAGGTAGAAATAATGGAAGTCAAAGTCTCAGAAGAAAGTAAAGATTTTGATTACAAATGTGAAAAGATTAAAGAAAACTTAGAAGAATATAAAACCTGTACTAAATTTAATGATAATATAAAAAATAGGGAAGATGAATTGACTAGTCTTAAGGTCAAACTGCATGAAGATAGACAAAATGTAAAACAACATTTAGAAAATGCCAAAAACCGCCATACTAAACTACAGGTAAGTAAACACTAAAAAAATAATTTATTTTTAATTTTATATATATATATATATATAATTTCTATAATAGATTGAGATATAAATTCAAATCGAGTAAGAGCTTACTTCCAATACAAAATATATACAGTTATGCTCAATAAAAATAACATAATGAAATTCAGAATATTTACTTGAATTGCAAAACTTGATGATGCTAAGCTCAACAATTAGAGGAAAATTTCATTAACAAAGAAAACAAATGCTTAATGTAATTCTATACTTGTATTTTTCTTGGAAGCTTACATTGGTTACCCCTAATTGTTGGTACATATACATCAGTTGGTGAGTCTATTGTTAGAATGAGAAAATCTTTTTGTTGGGTTTCAAGACTTTTTGCTCCTTCTAATCTGATTCTTCTCACAGGCCCTTTAACTGTACTATTCTTTGCGATGCTAGGGCCCAGCCAGTGAATTCCTGTTTCTTTGGTTCTCCTTGCTGTTTGCTACATAACCAGCCATCTTCTATTGTTTTGTTCTTCTTTTCTTCTGAACTCTTTGATGTTTTATTCCTTTTCTGCTTCCTGCAGGTTCTTTCTCTCTTAGGTGCTAGATACATGTAGAGTGAAAATAAGGTGGGAACTAAATCTGTTTTGTAATGTCACCGATTTGTAATGATTTTATTTGTTCCTCCTTTTTCAATTTAAATGCCCCTCATATAGATGGCCACGCTCTTTTATTCCTATTTAAATTGAAGTCACAAGTTATAACCAGTTTTAGATGAGCCCTGCAAATGAGTTTATTTTTCTAGATAATCCCACATATTAACTCATTCATGTTTGGGCAAAAGGGGTTGTCATAAAAAAAAATTTTTATATTGTCTTCTTAAAATTGATAATTGACTATGATTTATTCATTATTCATAATTTATTACAGTATCTGTTGAAAGAATATAGTTTCATTTGTTATTCTGGAATAAAGAAATACAATAAAAAAGAATTTATAATGATTTTCAATAGCTTGGAAAATCATTGTTTAAGCTTCACATTCGAAGACTTTAACCCTTTTGCCCAAACACCAGTGAACTACCAGAGCATTTTTTGGAATTAATTCCTGTGCATACCCTTATTGGCTTTATGCTCATCATTACAAAAACTTTTATTGAATAAAAAAGTATTGCTCAAGAACTGTTCAACATATAATGCTAGGTGCAACATAATGAAGTAGATAAAATTTTATATGAGAAAAAAAGTTATTTACTTTATTGAGGTCATTAGTAAAAAAGACTATTTGGAGGTCAAGTAATGCAAAGTTTTATTTCTCAATAAATCAGAGGTTTTTCACAAATTATTTACTCAGACTCCTATTATAAAATTTTATTTTATGAATCAGTTCTTAATATCTAAAGTCTTTTTGATTGTAATAAATGAGGTTGCTCAGTTCCCAATAAAAAAAAATTACATTGAGCATTTTTAAAAAAAGTTCTTCCTTTATGAGATAATTCAAATTTTGTTTTTTCAGTTTTTCACTATCTTTTGCTATAAAGCCACCTATAGTTCTTGATAAGCTTCAGTCAAAACAGATCTGATTGCATCACAAGAAAGAGTGTTAAATTTCCTTTTAGATGATGTCATTTTCAACTGATCTGAATATGAGGATCAAAGATCATGGTTAGCTCCTGTTGATGAGATTTGAGGAATGGACAGTTTAATTTCATTCTGGAAGGGCCATTAAAAAAAGTGCGAGACTGTTGAGGGTTTTATAGGTAAAAGGAGTTCTGAAAATTTTAATTAGCTTGTTAACAACCTCCAACTAATAATTTTCAAGAGTTTAGTTGCAACATGTCGCTAAAATCCATTTCCTTCACTTACATCTCGAATTGCTTTTGGCAAACTGCGATGATGTGAAAGCCCACCAAGCTATCGCTACTATGAAAGAAAGATACCAGGGAGGATCAAATATTTTGATGTTCGTCCATTAGTGCTGGAATATGAGATTTGATGAACCAGACACAAATTTGGTTGAAAAGTTTAAGTCTAGCAATCTCTTGAATTACTATTATATTTATGTATTTGATGTTATTTATTATTAAATTTTTAAATAGGCAAATCACGGAACAAAATAGATTATTAGAGCAGATCATGTTCTAAACGAAATGGAACCCTTATCATTCAAATTAACCACTGGTAATTCAAGACTGATTTAATTTTTTGAAAAAAAAAAAAGTGGGCCTGATGTGAATTCGGACCACTATTTGATGGTGGCAAATATGACCCAAGGAATGAGATTCTCATATCAAAGAAACAAGCATCAGAGGCTTAAATGGGACAGAACAAAGCTTAAAGAGGAGGAAATCAAAACCTTATTCCAATCAAGTATTGAGGAACATCCCTGCAGTTGAAGGAGTGAGAGAGGTAGTAGAAGAATGGGATCTCCTAAAGCAGATTATAACAGAGTCAGCAGACCACTACTGTCGAAAGGATAGGAGGACCATTAACACCTGGATTGATAAGGAATGTGAGGAGGTAGTAGCAGAACGGAATGCTAAGAGGTTAGTCTTCTTGAACCAAGATAGTAGACATAGTAGGAAACAGTACAAAGAAGCCAGAACTAAAGCAAAGTTAGTACTGAAGAAAAAGAAGAAACAAACACTAATAGAAAAGGTGAAGGCTATTGAGGGCACAAAAAGGAATAACGGGACGAAACATTTTTTTGAAGAAGCAAAGGCCATAACAACATAGTTACAACCCCGAAGGTAAGCTGCTAACTATGGACCAGGACATAGTTGAAAGATGGAGGGATCACTTCAAGAAACTTCTGAATCCCATAACTGAGGATCAGATTATGGATGACCCACCAGAGGATGAAAATGAGAGTGAGTTGGTTCCACCGGATGTATAATTAATTTTGGATCGGCTCAAGAACAATAAAGCACCTGGATCAATTTCTGAAGGCTGGAGGTCCGATAATAGCTGAAGAAATAACGAAAATTATAGAACAACTTTGGACTTCAGAAAAAATGCCACAACAATGAAGTGAATCTATCATTGTGCCAATTTTTACAAAGTAAGGTGATTCAACCCAGTGCAACAATTGTAGTGGAATCAGCTTACTAAACACAGGTTATAAGGTGTTCTCAATTGCATTGTATAACGGGCTAATTCCATACGTGGAACCACATATTGGAGAATACCAAGGTGGATTTAGGGCCAATCGTTCAACCATTGACCAGATATTCTCGCTCAGACAGATTATGGAAAAAATGAGGGAATATAACAATAGCATGTGGCTGCTCTTCACTGTACCGGGCTATAAGAGAAATGGAAATCCCGGCTAAGCTGTTCCGACTTACGATATGTACGATGAAGGACACAGTTGGGAAGGTCAAGATTGGTGGAAATTGCGGACTCATTCCTAGTGAGCTCGGGACTCAGACAGGGGGATTCACTGGCCCCAATGCTGTTCAATATCACCCTAAATGCAGTTATAAAAAGAGCAAGGTTAATAAATAAAAATATCCCACAGAACAATTTTTAGCCAGATGACCCAAGTGATGGCGTATGCGGATGATGTTGCCATAGTAGAGAGGAGTCGTCAAAGCATCTAGGATGCATTAATGGTCCTTGAGATGCAAGGAAGAAGAATGGGTCTCCAAATCAACGAGGACAAGACCTGGATACTTATATTGAGGAAGAAGAACCCACCTCATTTGCAGAGTCATTACATAGTTGGGAACTACAGATTTGAGAGGGTTAAAAGCTTCAAGTAATTGGGATCAGCAGTCAAAGACAATTTGGACGAGGGAGAAGAAGTAAAGTACCGAATAACGAGATTTAACCGAGCTTATTTCAGTCTATCTAAACTCTTTGGTAGTAGACTGCTCAGTCGCACAACTAAGCTCAGGATCTCGTCCGACCCATCTTGACATATGTATTCGAAACCTGGGTAATGACTAAAATATCTGGTAATATTGGCAGGTTCGAAAGAAGGATACTAAGACGAATTAACGGATCTGTTCAGGAGAACGGTTTGCTTCGACTCCGAAAAAATAAAGAGCTGTATAGACTGTATGGTGACCTGAGTGTATCACAATTTGTAAGGGTACAACGGATCAGATGGTTGGGGCATGTAATGCGAAATGAAGAGAGGACAATCAAAAGACAGTATTATGGAAAACCCTATGGAGCAAGACCTCGTGGAAGATGGAAGGACGCCGTCACCGAGGATCTGAAGAGAACAGGTATATCCATCAGACGCGCTAACGACAGGGAAGACTGGGGAAGAGCAGTTGAGCTGGGCCATGACCGCTTTAAGCGTCTGTTGCGCCGTGAATGAATGAATGAGGACAAGATAAAATTTTAGGTTATATATATTTGGAAGCTTCAAAAATCTTTGCCATGGTAACATGGCCTTTATTATATATAAATAAAACTATCACACATTTGATGATATCAAGTTTCAACTATTTTAGATCTTAAAAACTGAAATACATACTGTGTGTGTATGTTTTAAAAGTAAAATATATGTATACATAAAATATTTAAGTAACATAATATTATAACTAATACATTAATATTAATATTTTTAGCTGCAGCTCTATGAAAATGAAAATCATATACAGATTATTTCAGTGGAAAAAAAACTCTCCAATATAGCTCAAAATGTATTCATGATGAAAGAAAATATAGAAGAAATGAAAGCTAGTTCTATAAACATAATAGAACTTCGAAAAGAAACTTTAAGTTTATTGCAATCACTAAATATGTTCCTAAGAAATAATATAAATCTGTAAAATTAATAAAATATTGAGTAATTTATTATTTTAATTAAACTTGTTGTTTACAGTGTTCACAGTAAGTTTTATTTTTACAAACCTCATTTTTCTATTTAAATAACTTTCATCTTAAAAGACAATGAAATGATATGAGCTTCGAATTATTTGTAAGATATAACAGATTTACATACATTGATATAAATACACACAGATATATGCATGAGGACAATGACCCATTAAATCAGCAAGTTATTAAAAAATGAGTTTGGAATAAACATAAATTATAAAAAAATTAATTGAAAAAATGATATAATATTTGAATTTATTATTATAATGGTATTGTGCTATAAGTACATCAAATTAAAGTATTAAAAGAAAGTAATTTAAATAATTAAAATTTACAATACAGAACAAAAATGTAAATATTTAAACATGTTAAAAAAAAATCATAAGATGGAAAATATAAAATTTAAAAAATAACAAATAACAAAATTATATATTCATATATTGCAGAGGTCTGTAAGTGCTGATTTATTAGCACTTAGATCTGTACACAGACAATATATACACACTTACATAAACCAAAATTCTTCTTTATATATTACATTTAATGTATTACAGTAAATAAATCACAACTTATTGATTCAATTGAAATTCTCTATCATATAGGCTTTCTACTTAAAAACAATAATAACAAATATATCTTTTATTTTAAAAAAATAAATAATATTTAATAAACTAGTGTCATTGTACAATTATAATTCCACTGCTTTCCAGCACAGATTTATACATAAATATACATATAAGTATATAAATATAAATATATTATTTATTTATTAAACATAAAGCTATTGCAAGTACTGGAAAATAGCCGAAATTAATATCACAATACTGAATTTAATTTTGGTAGGATATTATTAAGTGTTTGGTGGGGACATTACTCTGTTCCCGCAAGAACAAAATTAAAAATTTAAACTCGAATATTTTTAGAAGTACAAGATAAATGAAACATTAAAATATTTCGAAAACATTAGAATCTACATAAAATTTAATTTAAGAAAGTCACCTGTCACTATTCAAGAAAAATTGTAGACAATCTAGTGTTCCTCTCAAACTTATTTAAAATAAAATCAACTTAAACAAAAGATATTAGAAAGGAACTGAAAATTAATGTAGAACCACAGTGCATCAAAAGAAGATTCAACGAATGTTTCCAAATAAATTGAGCACAGATTTACTTTCCTGAAAAAGACCCATAGAGTTAACATTAATAATGTAATGACATGGAAAATAAGAGAAGAAAAAAAAAAAAAATATTTTTAGTAAATTGAATGGTCATTGTAATTTTAAATAATTTTTATATAATTTTATTTGAAAAGAAAAGATTAGCCATGGCTGGGATTTGAATGGTAAAGAAATTCGCAATATTTTCATATACATATTATATGATGTTTCTGTTCATGTCCAGCCCCCTCATGTTTATGTTTATAAGGGAGGAATGTAGAACAGGGCCAAAACTAGGGAGGGGGTGGCAAAGGAGGCACTTGCCAATTATTATATTATGTATTATATTTTTATTAATTTAAAATATTTATATTTTTATTTACCTTAAAATATCAGTTTCTGCTAATTTAATTAGAAAGGGAATGATATTGTATTCATCATTTAATATCCATGAATACATTTAACTTCAAATATTGAAATTAGATGGGTTAAATGGGAAAAACTGTGGAGGGCAATCCTGAACAGACTAGCTCAAAAACAATAAACTGTACGGACCTGAAATTGGGTATTTGATGTATGTATATGCCCACGATGTGACAACAAAAATTTCATAAAAATCGATCAAACAGAGGGGGCACTTGGTTGCATAAGTTTTGTCTCATGTTTATGTTTTTTCAATTTACTCAACATGTTTCATGAGAATCAAGCATTCATTAACATCAGGTAGGTTTCATCATTATAAAAATGTTCTATGATGATAAAACCATGCGCAATACGCCTTAAATGGCAGACCATTGTTTATAAGGTAAAGCATTCTGTTCAAGGCAGAAAGTTGTCATGTTTTAGAACATACATATTTAATGGAAATTATTTGATTCCGTGGTAACTAAATGAAGTTTTCAACTACTAAATATAGTATTATAAAATCAGAAGCGATGGATTACTATGCTTGTGTTCCCGTGTTATCGCCCCTGTTATCACAAATAAAAATAATAACTTTTATTAACAATAAAACAATATTGTACTTTAAGGAATAAATATGTGATGCTTAAAATAACTGAAGCAGTTTACAGAGAGAAAACATATAATTCCATAATAGATTTCTGAATGAAATATAATGTGGTTTTAGAAGAAGAGCAATCGTTCTTGGTTTCCGGAAAGGCAAAAGAGACAAAGTAGTTTTAATATGCTACGTAATTATATCTTAAATACATACACCTTCTATCGATTTACCCTCACGATATATTTACAAAAAGCAACTCGCTGTAAAAAACAAGCAAGCAGTAAAAAAAAACTTGACTATGGATGACATTAGGGTTTTTTTTTAGACCTCTATAAAACGAAAAGGTATCTAATTATAAATCATCAAGTATCGAGAAAGTTTTTCAATAATTATAATACTCTTTAACTTTAGGAGAATAACAAAAAGATGTGGAAAAATATTTTATGTGAAGTTTCTAAATGGTGTTCACACATTTATCAAAACACGTTGATTTCTGCTTAAGTAGGCTGGTAAGTGAAAGTTTTGTGTTGTGCACACTGAACAAAATTTCGTGAATAGAAATGACCTCTCCTCCCCACTGGATTATTTGCAAAGAATGTACTGACTTATTTGTATCATTAGCTGTCCACCTTTTAAATTTAGTAGGAGCATGGATTGGATGATTTTGTGTCAGGTACTTTTTATTTTATTTTTTATCTTTTCTATTTATGGACAGTAATAACATTATAAGAGGTTAGGTTTGAAAATAATATTGTCTAAAGTTAACACCTGTGATTATGCTAAGATTTTTAGATAGTTTTCCAAAGTTTGTGTTCAGAACCATTTTTCTATGATATCCAACTATTAGAATTTCTATAATATGGATGTGCTTTCTATTTCATAAGTGTTAGTTATCTAAAAATTCTTATAATTTTATTTTCATCTTAATATATATTTTAAAAAAATTAATCTTGTTCTTTATATATTTTTTCTCATTGATTTTTATTCTTGTTTTGTATTTAGCTCTTTACCACATTAATATGCCTGGTAAGAGGCATTAATGCAATTCGATTAATGACCGATTGCACCCCCAACCATTTTCTTAAATAAAATAATTATATATTTAAGATAATAATATGCATGGGAAAAAGAAGCTACAATAATAGGCTAAATTACCAATTAAAACAAAAAATAAGTTGGAAAGGGATCATCATGATAAGGCACGAAAACAAGAATACATACCCTTTGAGATCTTGCCTTAGAAAATACATTCCAAAACCGCAAAGTTTCATCTCCTGCTCCAGTGACAATAGCTTCACCATCTGGAGACATGGCCAAATACAAAACTCTATAAGAGTGACCCGTAAGTTTTGCAACTTGTGTGAGAGTCGGGTACTTCCAAACCAAAATCTGATTCTGTGAATACCCATGAGTGCTAACCTGAAATGGTTGTAAGATTAAGGACTTTACTTTATTGAGAAATCATTTTAGACTTGTAAAAAGTGAATCAGTGAATCTGAAAGCATTACTCAAGACTGATACTGACATGTATACATTTAAAACCCTAGTAAAATGTAAGAAGTTTAAACTTACTAATTCAGAGGAATGCTTTGACCAAGCAAGATTGCATACTTGTGATCCTGTATCGACACATTGCATTGGTTGACCAGTTAAGGTATTCCAAAATCTAATACATCTATCAGCTGTACCACCACCACTAGCAAGCAGACCATGATGATGGGGTGACCATGCAATGGCTAAATAAAAATAATTAACTTAAATTAAAAAACCATACCTACAGCCGCGGTAATAAATATGATTATTTTATTAAATTTCAAATATAATAATAATAAAAAAATATATATTACCTTTCACTGCTGCTAAGTGTTCCGTGTAAGTCTGAATAGGAGTAAGAGAATGCATGTTCCACACATATAACCTGTTATCATTGCCACCAGAGGCAAGATGTTGATTATCAGGGGACCATTTCAATCCACAAACCTTCATTAAATCATAAAATATTTTATTATTTACAAAATACTTTATTACTATAACTTAATTAATTACATAATAGGTAATCCAAATCGAATGAAGAAAATAACTATTGATTAAACATAGGTATTGTGATAAGTATAATATAACCTTTATAACTTGGTTCCAGTCATCTTTATAACTTTGAATCATGTATACATTTTTTTTAATTTTACACATTTCATAAATATATTTCATATAAATTGCAACATTTCATAAACATATGAAATCACTAATTGGAGGTACTAAATCTTTTTTTCTAGCTCCTTCCACATAATCATAAAATTGATAAATTTTCTAAATAAAAAGAGTATATAAATTAGGACTTTTTGCACAATGTGAAGGATACTACAGATCACAGGTTAAACAATATCTTGAAATAGAACCTACCTGATGCTAAGATATAATGGTATTATTCTATTGAAAGATATTTCCAATTGGCATACAAGAATTTCATTGATAACCATTGGAGTGATAAATTCATTTACCAGAAAAAAATTTAAGTTAAGTTCTATGATTTGCACATTTCAAAAAACATCAACAAAAGTGCAAAATAAAGATGTTTAAGAATGAGCACTTAAAAGTTACTAAAATAATGTTCAGCAAAGAAATAGGATACAAATTTTATAGAAACATAAAATACTGACGTTTTTTTCAAGTAGTAAAAAATCTGATTTCCAAATATGTTACTGATTCCTGAACTTTTTCTTATACTTTTTGATGCAAAATAATTCAACAATGGTTCCTAATGCAGCGATAATCATACATTTAATTTTGACCTTGTAGCATTGAAGGTGTAAAATTAACATTAACACACAAAAAAACCAAATATTTCATTTAAAAATGCTTGGATCCAATATGCGTACATTAATATAGGAGAATATATTAACTCATAAGAAAAAATAGTGTGTTAACAAAACTATGTTTCTAAAATGATCAAATAATGAAGAATTGCAAACTAATGATGGAAATCCTTGATTAATATAGATTTAAAACTGTTTTATTACCTCTTGTCGATGACCAGGTAACCTTCGCTCACTATTTGAAGAAGATCTG
Organism: Aelia acuminata; assembly: GCA_911387785.2. Taxonomy (NCBI): domain Eukaryota; kingdom Metazoa; phylum Arthropoda; class Insecta; order Hemiptera; family Pentatomidae; genus Aelia; species Aelia acuminata. The sequence continues at coordinate 14,640,575 of OU426980.1, forward strand.
ACATCCCTTTGAAGTATCATACGGTCCCGACTTCCAGATGATAAAACATCACCACTCCATGCCAAAGCACCTACACGTGCAGAATGACCATGTAGTTTTGAAATTTGCTTGTTTGCTGCAACATCCCATACTTGAACATAGCCATGATGAGTTCCAACAGCAACTAAATTCCCCTAAGACAGCAAAAAGTAAAAAATAAACTAACTAATGAAAATACGTTTAAGATATTAATCCTAAGCATTATTTCATAACAGCAAAGCTTTAAGTACAAAAGGGAAGGTCAGGATTATTTATGTTCTCTAAAACTATTCAGCTCACCCTTCTGATAATATTTAAGAAAGTGTAATATAATAAAAATGATTGCTGGTTTTATTAATTAAGAACATACTTCCAATATAATATAAAACTAAAGAAACATAAACTCAATAAGATAAATTAATCAATAGATACCAGGTTATGTAGATCATTAAATAAATTTGCAATGAAGAGTATGTGTTGTGCAATTAGTGATTTGTTGGTAACAGATCTTAATATGGTGGGCCCTATATATTTAGTATGTGGCAATGCTATTAGAAATAAGGAAGGTAATATTACAGGATAAAAATAAAATGAGGAAAAAAGCTCTGAAAACCTTCATTAATCCCCGCCAAATTTAAATTAAAAAAAAAAAAGAAAGATAATAAAAGGAGGGCACTCGCACGATAAGCACCACGCCTAAAATATTATGTCATTTTTTATTTGATCAATTGTCGAAAAGTGTCATTGAGATAAAATATTCTTATGGCTGAAAGAGAAGCAAAATATCCACAAGTGAAGTTTCGAAAGAGCTAGATCAAATTTTTAAAAACATTTCAAAAGACATATCCCTCAAGATTTTACATATCCCAATGCCACTCCTGACAAGATCACACACAATGTTGCCTTACTTTTTCCAAAAAAAAAAATTAATAATACAAGCATATAATGTCATTTTAAGCATAGAGGCTTTTACTTTCACTTAGTTACCAAGGAAGCTGAAATATGAATTTCAGAAATTTAAAAGTAAATGTAAATCAATATCTAACAATATATCATTACTTAATAATAATTGATATTGTGTAAGTAGTAATATAAAATCAATATTTTTTTCATAATCAGCGCACCTGTTAACCTAATAATTGACCCCAATGTTATTGATGCTGTACAAGTAATTATAAATTCATCCCAGAGCATCATCTCAAAAATTATATTATTTTGATAATAAGTGCCCCCTGATGACCCTGATTGATTATAATATCTTTGAAATTTAAAAATTTGAAATTTGAAAAAACTTTATTAATAAAATTAATTCTGTTAAAACAGGTTGTTTATCAGCAGCAGGGAATATCAAAGAACTTTTTCAGAAATTCTGTTAGGTCAGGAGAAATCGAGTATTAAGAGAAAATTTTGCAAAACTCAGAAAGTTGTTTAACAGTTTAAATTAAATGTGTTCCAAAATGTTTAATGTGTGAAATCATAAATGTTTGGAAGATAAAAGGATACTAATGACTTGATATAGGAGTTTATTTGATCAGAAACATACATCTATACAGCTTAATTTTCATAAAATGAACCCCCCTCCCTTGTAAACTGAGTTTATAGGTTTCTATAGAATCCTAAATTCTAATTTTAAAGAATAACTGTTCATAGTCTTGTTCAGAAATTTCTAGGCCAGTTATTATTTTTTTGAGATTTGGCACTTCTGAGGAAGACTTTAGCACCTCATCATTAACATATTCCACTTTTTATTACAATGAATAATGGAGCCTTTACAATCAGAAGTCTCATGTTCCCATATTTTGCCAGTCGGCAAGAATATTGACTTGAGTCAAAATTATCTACATTAAAATTTATCAAAAGAAATTTTAACATTTTCATTGTCACAATATTTATGTATAGATATTAAATTCTCAACAGGTAATGAACAATATTGCTAATATAATTGAATTGGTAAGATGACATCAGTTCATGTCCAAATAAGGTTTTAGAGGTATCTGCTGTCAACGGTATTGTGTCCATGTATGCATACCATTTTCTCCCTCATTCATTTTCTACCAGGCTAAGTTTAGGTCTAACTAGTGTTGTTAGCCTACTGTTATTGTGTTAAACTCCTGTTTCTACAGGTTTCAACCTAAAAAAACTATTATTCTGAAATGCTTAAAGTTTGACTTGTATTGATTTCATTCTTATGTTTTAATTATGACACTTTCCTTGCATAAAATTAACTACATTTTATTTATATTGGTTGGTATAAATCGAAAAAAATGAATTTCTTAAATTTCGACCTGTATCACTATACTTGCTGACCAGTGATATCTTGACTATTTGTAAAGATAGGGAAAAATAACGTGTTTGAATACTTTTTACAATACAAAATTGCTTTCACTGTGGCTACAATAGGCTGGTAACTTCCATGAGAGATCAACTCAAAGTAAACAATAAAAGGAATTAGTATATATTGCCTTAAATAACTTGATTATCAGTTCTTAATACATACTCTTTCATTCCAAGAAACAGATGTAACAGAATTGGCATCCGTTGAAAGATCACATAATCTTGTTACTTGACTAGTACAAGCTGACCATAAATACACACAGCTTCCTAAACCAACACTAAGAACATTTTGAGAGGACCAGTCGACCAGATTCAAATAGAAGTCATCTTGTAGTTCTGGGGCATCTAAAACCTATAGTTAACATGAAATCATAATTTAATGCTCTAAAACATGAATCATACATAAGTAAACACTTAATTATGGTTATTATGTGTTTGTTACTAATAGCATTCTAATTAGACACATTATTTATTAAAAAAAATTATATAGTCTTTATTTATTCCAAAACATATCCTCTTAAAATCTTAATTACAGCCAACAAAATAAATAAAAACAAAAATTGGTACAACTTTTGAAGAGCACCTTCTGGGCGTTGCCTATTTCGAAAGGTTATATGACTGAGATATTATCGAACTTCCATCGCTTCCTTTTTAGTTAAAAAGAGCATTGATTAGCTTTATTTAATCCCAGCTTTCGACATCTGCTCAGTTCTAAAGCTCATAAGGGATAAATTACTTCCAACAGGCTTTTTCAGTTAAGATAGGGGGCACACTAAGAGTGCCCAATAGGCCAATCCCAGATGCCGCTCTTTTTTCTATTATTTCTATAGATGGTCCATGAATTCTTAGGCTATTTAAGGGAAATTTTTCCATCACATAATGAACTAAGACTTAATAAAACAAATCATTTTTCAAGGTAAATATTAATTAATTAAAAAATCTGTACCACTACAACCCATGGAGGGTCTTGGGTTCAGTACTGAGTAAGGAAGTGCTGTTTCTTGATCAGTTATCAAAGAGGTGATTAGACCTTTATCATGATCAACCACCAGGTTCCCCCCTTAATTTTTCAAAAAATGATATCCAATAGAAATAGGCTGGGTATACCGAAAAGAGTCTCGTATCTCTTAAATAATTAGAAGTAAAACTAACATTCAGAAGAAAAATAAATCAATGATTTACCTTGAAAGGGATTCTTGATATCTTCCTAGTAGCTTTTCGAGGCGAGCGCAGTAACTTTTGGCTGTTAGAACTTACAGGTGATAAAGAATAAGGGGCTATGGATTCAATGTTCAATTCAGTTTCTTTTTGAGAAGAATACTAAAACACAATTAAATACATAAAATAAGTAAACAGAAAGATATACTTAACAAATACTGACCTTAAAATGGTTTGCTTAAAGTTAAATCTAATTTATTTACATGCCCTTTAGTAAGGAGGTGGTGGCAATCCAATAATTTAAAGTAAGATATTATTTCATTTAATTACTTAATTTAGGATTTAATCTTAAATGAATATTGGAAAAAACAACTACACAATGACTGAAATAGACCACAGGGAAAATACAATTAAAAAATGCTATTTTTTATGTTTTCATATGTGCTTCTTTAAAGATAGCAATGAAAAATTTAGGTATGTATATATTTTAAGCTGATACATCATTATGAATAAAAAATTATTAATTGGTATATAACTAAATGCATTAAAAGCTATAAAATTCTTCACTAAGAATATAATATTATAAAAAATGTACATTTAATACATTCCGATAGCGAACCTAAAAAGGTTTTACCTGGAAAAGGGAAATCGTATCAGTGACAGGATTTATTCTTTTTTCTTCACACTGGTTTCTCACTCCCTCAATGTTAGAATCCAGCAATTCATTACGTAATAAACTTGAATAAGCGATGTAAACCTCCCTATTTGCTTCATGTGCAATAGAGTTAACACAACTATCCCGGCATCGACGAGTTTTGCTGCAGCCTGATTTTGAATCCTTAAAATGACAACAAACATATATATTTATATATTTTAAAAAAATATTGTAGGAACCATAAGTAGCTAATATATTTTTATTTTAGAATTTCCTCCTCAAAATCTTACTCGAGTTGGCTTCCTTAATCAGAAGAGTTCCTTCCCCCTGAGAAATAAGGATTAAACCAAAAAATTAAGGTAGACTGATTGACACTTAGTCACGACTTATAAGAGGGTGAATCAAATTTTCACTCAAAAGGGGGGGGGGATTTTGTTTAAAAAAATGATTATATATATATATATATATATATATAAATATATATATATATATATATATATATTATATATTATTGATAATTTATAAACAATGGCCAAAAATCTTTTTTATATTATAAATTTGCTACTTTTCTATAAAGGTATAAATATTATTCACAATTTCTCAAGAAACATTTTACTGCATTTTGAAGAAATACAAAACGTTAACTATAACTTTAATTTATAACAATAAAAACCATAAATTAAACTACTAAAATTAACATTAATAAAAAAAAAGGTAAAAAAATAGAAGTAAAGCAATAAATCTTACTGGCAGCATTGAGAATCTAGTTTGCCAAGCATTCCCTCTCCTAGATGGTATGTAACGATCTGATAAAGAAGGCGAATTCAACTGCTTGAAGAAATTTGAAGATTCCTGAAATCACACAAAAGAAAATATGAAAAACATGCACAGATATACAATTTGACGCTGTATACAGCCACTACTTAAACACAACCACTCAAACATGTGTTATATAGACATAACCATCCAAGTGATTTGGTGGGCTGGACAAGGCAGCCTTTAGAATAACCAAAACACTATAAAAATTGTCACAACCAATTACAAACTTTCAGAAATGAATTTATTTTAGATAAAAGAGTGGCACATTTTGTGATATGTTTTAAGCCTATTGCCATAAAAATAGTGATTAGAGATTGTAATATCCAAATTAGAAAAGACTGGTTGTGTTAAGGCCAATGGTAGGATAAACAGATTTAGCGTTAAAGTCAAGAAAACTTCAATGATATTAGGATAGAGAGTGGTGAATTTCACAGCCTCCAATGGCTTAGTACATCTAGGTACGTGGAAGAAATTCAGACGAAAAGGATGTGTCATTAACACTCAGACTGACCACATCCTTGACAGCGTCAACTACAAATCCATACTGCTAAATGTTTCCACTTATTGTGAAGCTTACATTTACTCAGACAAATGGTTAACACATTCAGTATGGAAGCACTTCAGGCGCGAGCAATTAGTGACATACCAATGGGTTGCTCAATACTGAACATGCCAACTGCCAAATTAAGGGCTAGGCTATCAACTGTGAAGTACCAATCTTGAGGTCCTATGACCAGATACAATGTTGAGAAGTTAAGGTACAGACATAAGCTAGGTATATATTATTACAGCAGTTGGATGCCAAATTAATCAATTCTGCTCCAGAAGCAAAACCTTGAATCTCAATGGAGCTCATGTCATGCTGATATAAGCAGAATAGCACATTTCTAAAAATATCAACTAATTTCTATTAACACAGAACAGGCTGATTTTATTTAGGTAAAGTAAACTTTTAATTGCAATATCAAATGTGAATAAAATATTCACAAAAAACTAACCTTTAAAGTTTCAAAATTATAAAACAGGCCAGTGGCGTACAGTGGAGCTGCAGAGAGGTCAACGTAAACCCTGGTGGGTAATCCTAACCAAGAACACAAGTCAGGAAACTATTATTAGGGACAACCTTTGGGGCCCCCAGTAGAAAAGGGACATGGCAACAAACTTTTTGCTGGCCTCTCAGGCTAGCTGTGCCCAACAGAGGTTTAATATAAGCCCAAACATTAAAGTAAATGATATAAAGTATTTATTGTACAAAATACACACACACACACACACATATATATATATGTAGGTAGTATCTTGTGGTTTTAAAAGCCATTAATAATCTCATAACATGAACAGATCTTAAAGCCTTTTTATATCGTGGTGAAACCACTCTCACTACCCCAAGATCAAAGGGAAAAAAGAAAAAATGGGAATGGAGAAAATTAATTTTGAATGATCTATGGAAACCTAGCATTTAATATGTTTGTCAGTCAGACTGTTAACCGAGTTTATTCAATATTTGGTTAATGATTTTGAATCCTGAAGCCACGTGGCATTTAATCTCCTTTTACCCTTATAACCTTTCGTACAATCAAAAAGACGAGAAAAAAAGAATACACAGTAAACAGTATTCAAGCAATAGAAGTGTAATGGAATTTATTATATTTGAATAGATGAGTTAAAGGGGAAAGTGGTAAGGTAAGTAAGGGGTATTGAAGGGGATTAAGTATTTTAAGATATCAATGAGTATATTTGAAAACATAATACAATAACACAAGGAAGAGATACTTAAAGGAATTAATATTATACTTCTTAATTCCTACAGATTGAAATTTTATGTAAAACTTACATTAGGAACTGAAGAAACATGTAAAGAGGAATGATCTGCAAACTGACTAGTTTCTTCTTGGGAACTATAATTTTCATATCCATTGCTGCTATTTCCATCTACTACTTTAAGAGAAGAATCTGAGCAACTACTTTTAGTTATTTGTGTTTTGTTAATATTATAAATATTCTCTCCTTCATTTTCATCATTTCCTTTATCATTTAATGATAAAGAATTATTAGCACTGTAATTCTGTAATAGTATTCCCTTATTTTGCTGATAGAACAACCTCTTAGCATATACATTATTCATTTCACAATCATCAACATCTAGAAAAAAACCAAAAAATAGAATAAAATAAAATACACATGAATATAAATTATTGCTTAGTTCGACTGAATAGATTTATGTTAAAATAATGGTTAATATCTAAGAGAATTGATCAGCATAATCTTACTAATCAGAATCACTCAAAGAATACTTAAAAAAGGGAAGAAGCATCCAAGGCAGGTAGAGTAAAGAGCTTTATCCCCCTAGTGTTAGATTTATCCCCCCACTACAACAACCCCCTAGTACCATGTTTTCCCTTCACGACATTAATTTTTATCCAGTTTCAGTTCTTATGCATTTTCAGATTATTACATACTGCAATTTCTTTATTATTAGACACATTAACAAGTAATAATAACATCTTATATAAATATTTAATCTTGATTCAATAACAAAATTTTCTAATGAATTTGATTTTCTTCACAAAAATGTTTGTTACTGGCCAGCTATAAAGCCTACTATTAACAGAACTCCTATCAATCTAAAAAGTAAGCTTAGATATCCTTAACATTTTTTAATAAGAGGTAGATCAAAAATATTCATAAAAAGGTAAATTTAATTTTTAGCATGATTTATGATCATCTGTTAAAAAATAAATGTATAAATGGTGCTTTGTTTTTTATTTTATTACACCAAATATATTTTTTTAAATTTAGACCCGGAAAACACAAGACACAGGACCACATATTTGTCCTTAGAAAAGTATTGGAAGGTACATGGAACAAGGATCAGGACATATTCCTAGCCTTTCTAGACCTGAAGGCAGCTTTCGACTCCGTTCCGCATCAGGAGATATGGAATGCGTTGGAGAATAAAAACATTCCTGGAGATCTTATCGCTGCAATAAAATCCATTTACAAAGATGCAAAAGGTGTAATGCGGATCAATGGGATAGAAACAGCCAGATTCGACATGGATAAAGGAGTAAGGCAAGGAGACACCCTTACCCCTCTGTTATTTCTGTTTTATGGATGAAATCCATAAAATATGCAAGAGAACACCGCCAAAATTAATTGGAAAATGGAATATGCATCCTGTCGTAGGCCAGAGCCTTCTCTACACTCATGACATCGTTCTTCTAGCAGACTCTAGGGAGATGTTGCAGAAAGCCCTTGTACAATAGAAAGAGGAGCTCTAAAGTAAGGGGATGACAATAAATATTGCCAAAAACAATGAGCTTTTGGTGTCCAGGAATGAGCATGAAGATATGCATTTGTTTTGTGATGGTGAGGCTCTCAAGGTAGTAGACCACTTTCCCTACCTAGGAACCATCATTAGCAGGTCTGGTAAGTAGATGAAGACATTGGTAATAGAATCAATGAAGGGAACCAAGTATATTACCAGATCTGAGGCATCACTGAAAATAGTCTCTAACATGTCTTTTTTTCATGTAACTAATTACTGAAACATAAACATTTAGAGCAGATCAAGGGTGCTATCAGACATTGTATAAAGCCCCACCCAACTGGGAAGCAACTTCATCAGGAGAGCCATAAAGCTGCTTCACAAAATGGTATGTCCTTATATATTTGTCTAAAGCTTGGACAATAACCCAAGTTGATATTAATTTAAAAAATTAGAAAGGGCATTCTGCGTGTCAAGTATGGAGAGATCCAAATCTGGGATAAGAGGAACTAATACGGAATTGTATAGTCTGAGGGATGAGACTGCTATGGTCAGAGATATCAGATAGGACAAAAGGATGTGGTGGCCAGCAAAATGGCAAGGTGGCAGGGCTGAATAAAGGATGATCTTAAAGAAGATACTAATAAAGGGTAATGTAATTTTAAAATATTAGGTGAACAAATAAATTTCTGCCGTTTTTAAAACAAAACTATGAATTTATTGTAAATTATATTTTATTTAAAATATTTTCCACCACTAGGTACTACTGTTTCCCATCTTCTTGCACCATTTAGATACCACGAAGAAAGAACTTTTCATCTTTTGAGGCTATCCACGAATTAATCCAATTTTTAGTATTTTCATATAATGTGGAGCACTGCTAAGACAGACCATGTGTGATCAACCTGAACAAGTGATAATCACTAGGTGCAATGTCTGGAGAATATGGTGGGCAGGGTGGACATCCCCTTGTTCACATTCGGCGTTTGATTTTTCTTGGTTTCAGCTCATATGGGACCCCATTTCCTTCTATTTAAATCATTCCCAACATTTTAACCTATAAAATGACTTGGTTGATTCACTTTAAGAGTAAGCAAAAGTTCTTCTGGCCTTTGGCATGAATCTTTCACAAATAAGGCTTACAATTCTGCCTCACTACGCTCTTTGTCCTCCACGTCAAACTCGCCATTTTTAAACTTTTGAAACCACTCATAGCAACTTCCGTCACTTAAAGCAGCATCACCCTATGCTACTGTCAGCAGTTGATGGGCCTGAACTGCAGATTTATTGAAATTAAAGCAATAACACACTTCTTACCACAAACGAAACTAATTTGGCAGACAACTGGATATATTTGTGCTGCTAACATAAAGTCAGAAGCATTTAAATAAGTTATGTAGTTGCCAGAAGTCCAAATTTGCCATATGCCATCGTAAATTTGATGATTTAGAGTGGAATGGGTACCAGGAGATTCTGGTATCCAAGGAAATGAAAATGATTCTGTGGCAAAGAGAGTGAAACAGCTTATCACATCATCTGTTGGTGTGAACGACTAGCGCGGCTAAGATTCGGAATCTTTGGCTAGGCAAACATACCTGATCCAAGCACACATGAACTGGTCAACCCTGCAAGCTTATTAAAATTCACCGATGCTCTAAATATAATAATTTAAGACACAGGCATTAATATAGGCGCACAATAGACACTATGTGGTCACGGTGCACATGGCCGCCACCTCTTAACAACAGAAATTTATTTGTACATCTTTTACATGATTTGGGATACTACCAAAGTATCCCAGGCAGGATTGTGTGAAGCTGTTTTTTCCAGTCTACTTAGAACTGGAAAGTGGCTACATAAAATGTTACACCTTGTTTAGTACACCCTCAAAAAGTTACAAAGTTATTTCTTTAGATAAAACTAAACACTACTTGTTAAATTTAGATTATCTCTATATGCACTGTACAAAAAATTTCCTGATCAATAAAAAAAATTTGTAAATTTAAAAAAACAAACAAACTAAAATTTGTACAGAATGATCCTAAAATAACAGAATATGCATTATTTTGCCTAATGAGCTTAGATTTTTGTTAAATATTGTAAAATTCATTAAAAACAAAAGATAATATGGTAAAGTGTCGATTATCCGGACTGATCAATGCCTGGCCTAGTCCGGATACAGAATATTTCGGTATAATTGACGCAATTACACAAAAAAGAAAATTGGATTCAGGGAAAAATGAAGCGCACGAAATAAATAATATATTTTTATTTAAAAAAAAAAGTATTTTAACCATGACATTTTAATTAATTATATTCTAAAAATACAAATAAAAAAAGAATCAGCAGATACATTCGAAAAACTAATAGCGTGAAACCATTACGCATGAACCCAAGATAAGATTTCAGAGAACCTTATTTCAGAATCTGAACAACAAAACAATAAATAAGAGTTAAAATATTTTTTAATCAGATTAAAAAATATTACTAGATCACAGTTTCTATGCTGTATATTTGTGTTCAATACTATGTAATAAATATTAAAAATGAAATTAAAGTTTTAATTTCCAGAACTAGAAATTTGTTAATTATCCTATAAATCATTGAAGTTTTGCAAGGGAAAACGTTTACCCAAAACAGATATTTGACCATCCGGTTAATTGACATCCGGATAATCGACTTTAATATACACAGTAAAATGGAATTCCCCCCCCCCCCCCCCTCAAAATTACTTTTGTTTGTTAAACTAAATACTTTTTCTTCAATGTAAAAGTAATCATTTTTTTTTAATATGAGATTTTTTGTAGAGTACATAGATTCTGAAATTAGATAATTAATTAAAGAAAAAAATAACTAGGGAATGGACCATGATAACGTGATTTGAACATGTTTTTAACAATGTTGAACAACAAAGGGACAAAAACATGTTTTTACTATTACATTATTTTAATCAAGCTAACTCATTTTAAAAGTTGTTAAAACTTTAAATTTTTTTTGTGATGTTCTTAGAAGCAGTCTGTGTGTAGGGGAATATAACGTCTCTTACACATATATTTAGATAGTGTAAGTTTTAAAATTTTAATCAGTATTTTAAGACCTAAATTCCAGAAAAGCATCATTACGGTGAATATAAAAAATAAAAAAAATCCAGTTGAGTAATCATTGTCTTTACTTAGGTTACACACAATTACAGACTGTCTGACTGAGGTGCTAGCCTGCTTTTGGTATTGATAGAAATTTAAATAAACAAGAATATTTTGATCGGAAAAAAATAATAGTTTTGTTTATTTGATGTGTTTCTATTAATAAAAATAGAAATTCGAGGCATTTAGTGAGACTTCAATCTCCACTAAAAAGGACCCATTGGGAGTTTGTATATCGCTTTTGAGCGAGCACAAGTCGAAAGCTAAAATCTAGTAAAGCTAATCCAAGGCCCTTTTTAGTTGAACAGCTACTTGGTATAGCACCATCTCCACTGAAAAGGACCCGTTAGGGATTGGTTCATCTGGGGTGAGTGAGGAAGTCGAAAGCTCTCATTCTCATTTACAACTAGTCAAACGTTTGGAACTCATTACAGAACGACTGAAATTGAAAAGAATAGTTGTTTTCTTCACAACTAGTGCTCTGTTGTTTGATTTTCCGTTAGGTTTTCTATGGATTCTATTTTCGAATTACTATTTATTACATTTGAAATTTAAAGTGACACTTTTACTTTCATTTTTTATAATGTCAGTTTATTCAAGTGCTAATTAAAATATATCTCCAAATTGCTGTGTATGGATGAGAATATATTACAATAACAGGAAGTTATTATATATTGTTCATTACCGTGAAAAAAAAGTAAAAAATTCTAAATATTAAAGAAGTTTATTTTTCATAATATTTCAAGAATTCATAATATTTTAACATTTTTCTCGATAAAGACCTGTAAAAATTATTTTAAGTTTGTGATTATTTTTAAATTTTGTTGCTTCAACAATTAGTGACATTTTCTCATTTTATTCTCAAATTATTTTTTTTTTTAACTTTGAATTAATACTATTATTAAGTTTCCGGTATTAATACTATTATTAACTACACAACACAAAACAAACACCTGATAGAAACATTAGTCTGGAGGTTTTCTGTTTTCCCCAACCTGTTTTTTTCAATCCGTTTTTTCCAACAGTTGTTTTTTTTCAACGAACAGTTCGTTGGCGTTTTGTAAAAACAACTGAAACGCCCATCTCTAGCATGCTGTGCCAGTATACTGACAACACAGTTTTATGGTATAACTGTGCAATGCCAGTATACTGGATCGTTGGTGTGGCGATCTAGTGGATGTTACTCGTACTTGTAAGTCTAGCGCTGATCGCGTGAGACTTCAGAAATAATTTCTGACTCATAAGTTGTGCTTTCCAGCTTTTAACGCTTGATAGCATGAGCCTTCAGAAATAGGACCGGAGATTAGGCCTGCCAATATACCCTCTGGTTTGGCCGGTCCGAAGTACCGGATCAAAAAAGATGATGCAAAGGTGATAGAAACAAATAAAAATAATACCTTTTGTGAAAAAAATTGGTTATTTCATAATTAAATTCGTGTTTGATTAAAAACAGGCTAAACTAATATTTCATAATGATAACTGGAGACTAACAAGTAATTTTTTTTCATTAAAACTAATAGGAACCTAAATGAACAGCTAGAGAAATAACAGTGCGAGGGTCAGGGGGAGTGTTGAAAATTCCGCGCACTAGCGGGTAGTAACCTTAAGACAGGCCGGCGCAGCCACCTACCTCCGATCTCATATCACCTCGCGCAGTTAAAGGGTTAACAAGGATGAGATCAGGGTTTCCTGCTTACCCCATTAGTTTTTATAAAATTTCCCATTCCACAGCATCTTTTTTAAAAAAAGCAATTTCCAAATTGTGATCATTTTTTAAAAGATGTAATCCACAATAAGTAAATCAATCAAGCGCAATAAATAAGATTTAAGTGGTAACAAAGGCAGTATACGAAGAACCATAAATTATAATGACCAAATATTCCTAGTGCTGTAAGCTCCTTGCCTTCCAGTTCATAACAACCTTACAAATATATTTTATAAATGCACTTTATATTTTTTAGTTATCCTCTGAAAGTGATAATTAAAAAGTAGTTAAGTGAAATGACACCCATGGATAAGCTTAAATCGAGGACAAAAGACTATCTTCAACTGAATTTTGATGTCAGTTAGAAAGATTGGTATGAGAGTACTATAATTGGTTAGGAGTTGAAACACTTAAAATCTCAATAGCATTACCAAATTAAACTATTTATGATTTCTATGAACAAAGAATAGATTACAAGTAGAACAAGCATAATTACAAATAAAAATTACCTTGAGATAGTTGTGGTTGGCTTTTAAAATTAAATACATATGAGATGCCGACTGACATACTTTCTTTTAGTTAGTTAATGCTAAGTACCTGAAAAATGAATAAGTTTAGATCAGGGAATATAATAAGAATTATACTTAAATTTTTAAATATGGCTATAATTAAATTGAGCTGTTTATTTTTAAATAGGCCATCACATAAAATATATTTATGTGACTTATACTCTCAAGATTAGTCATTAAGGACCGTATCAACCCTTATCTCATTAGAGTGACCATGACTTCATATAATACTTCTATCATACTTATTGACGAGGGATGTTCGTGGAGTCCTGTTAATGCTAAAAAGACAACTGAACAACGTTATTAGCCATTATAATGGGTTTCGCATGATTTATAAACATAGTTCAGATTATATTCCTTTTTTTTTTTTGTTGATAATTTTAATTAAAATGGGGAGGGACCCTGGCCCCTGCGGTAAACAGTTGCATGATATATAAAGTTTGTACTTCTTGATTGGAAAGAATAAAATGAAATATTGAAAGAATAAAATAAAATATTAAATTAATCAAATATTATATTTTAAGAAATAAGTCTATGACTCGGTGATGGAAGAGATATGACAGGTAGTGGTGAAGAAAGAAAATTTGAATGATAATATCTAGTAACAGAGTGCTAAGGTTTTAATCTGCAGGTATTCATCAGGACTAGTAGACAAGACATATAAAGAGGCTCTGATGAAGACCAGTGAAATCAGCTGAAACCTAGGCTTCATAATTAGGCATTCATAATTAGTAAGCTAAAAGGATGCATATTGTCACTTCATAAAGCTACAATTTTTCTTTACTTTTTAAATTACCTATTTTCGATATAGGTTAAAAGTATAATTTAGTGTACTACATGCATAATTGTAACTTCAACCCAAAAATAACAAATATACAAAACTGAACTTAGCCAAATTTTAAAATAAACAGCTCAATCAAAAAGACTAAAAATTTAAATTGACCATTTCTTTCAGTAAATCGTAAATGAACAAGGAAACTTCAAAAGTTACATACAATATCCTAAGCTAAAATATGACTGAAAATGCCCCAAGCTAAAAAAAACTGCATAAGTAAAATGAAAATGAATTACAATCCCTTCCGGCCCAGAGCCATAAATGTTTTCAGTTACAACACTAATAAACAAAAACTAATAAATTTTATGGTTAGAAAGTGTAAGCTACAAAAACAGACTAATTTTTAATAAAATCTACAAAAATAAATTATGACATGTTTAGAGAAACTGATTACGCTACTGTTTATGGAGAAACTGATTCAAGGAAAAGTAAAACACTAATCACATGAAATTTTAAACAAGATGTGCTGTAAAAAATAAATTTCATCTAATGTGGTGCAGTTAAAATCACAAAACAACAATCATAACAATAGGTTATATCTTCTTAACTAATGTGAGCTTATAATCAAGAAAAATATTAGAAAAACAAAACTTAACTATAAATAACTGTAATAAAAAAGTCTAAACATTAACCATGGTTTACAACATTATCTATTTCAAACCTTCAAAAATCAAATAAAACAGTTACCAAAATCCATTACAAAATCTGTGTTTCAACCTGATATCCAAAAACACGCTGATATCCGTTTAACAAAGTAATTAAAGAAAATCAGAAAACTCACCTTAATTTAGTTAAATCGCCACTATATAATATTTGTACGTAAAATTAATATCTGTCTAACCTTAGAGAAGCTACCTCTAACAATTATAATATAAACAAACAGGTTCATCGTCAGTGTTGCTGCCCTTCACCCAACAGTGTTTAAGTAAAAAAATGTAAATTTTGCTGGAACAGCTTTAAGTATTTTTACATTATAAATTTAACATTAAAAAAGTAGGAGTTGCTACATTAAGCCAATAAAATTAGCATGAAAAACAATAAAAAGTGTAGGAAAAACGGTAACTGAATCACTCACTTTCTCTCTCCCCCCCCCCCTTTGTAAAATTAACTTGTATGTAAATAATTACTTGTGAAAAATTAATGTTATCGTACAAAAAAAAAGGTAAACATATACAATTAATTTATAGAAAGGATATTGCAAAAGTTCACATATACGGACTGATTGAAAATCCCTAAAAAATATTAATTTCAACTAATTTTTTAAATTTAAATATATACAATCTTCCGTAGGGTGAAATCCCAATTTTACTGTTTCCGTATTTATTTATTTATTAGATATATGTCTGAAAGCTCAAAAAGTACTATGAAAAAAAAATCACACAAGCTTCGCGCCCCTCCCCCTCCCTCTTTATCAGGCCTCCCTTGGGGTGAGCCACTTCACCCCACCTCTCCACTTTGAGAAAGCCTGTTATAAGAATTACATTGGTCATTATGATTATTAATTATAACATAATATCTACGATTATTTCTTAATATGCTATGAGTTTACAATAAAAATAGTTCAGAATAAGTGTACATCTCCGATGTAAAGGTTGTTAGTTTTTTAAATAAATAAGGCATATATTATTGTAGTTTTTACTGAATTACTATATAAATAAGGGTGAGATAATAGTTACAACTTCCTACTAAAGATGTTTATGGAGGAATTTGAACAAATTAATGTACATTTGTAGCTGGTAGAGAACGTTGGACGATTCTTCTTTCTTTATGTCACTTCTAGGCTGGGCATGTAGGCGCATGGGCGGATCCAGCAGACCCCCCGAAAGGTGCTGCACTCCATTCCGGGGGTCTGTGAGATCTGGAATACCTGTATTGACAAGCTCATTTTCTTTTAAGTTCCTTTCCACAACTGACATCCTATTTGCGTTGCATATTGTTTTTTCATTCCTTTGAGAGTTATAAGTAGGGTAAATAGGCGGGGTGTGCAGTTGACCTTTAAAATTGACCTCTTAGCTAAGGTGGGCGGGCGGGGGTCTTTCCTAAGGGGCTGTGAGGTATGCCAAGCCCGCAACACAGTTGATTCTCTGTCTCTCTCATACTCATTGCTCGGTGTCGCGACGTACCTCGCGACGAGCTGGTGTCATTATAATGTTAGTTTATTTTTATGTCTAGGTAATGTAAAAAGCTAATTATCATTTGAATATGTTTTTAATATGTTGATAGAAAGTTGGCTAGAGCAGACCCGTTCGCCATATAATTGACCAATTTTTTTATTTTAAATAATCGATACTCGATGAAAAAAAAACAGAAAACAATAAATACTCATTTCTCTTTCCCCCACTTGTCCCTCTAGCCAGTTCAACATGGTACGTCTGACGAGTAAGAACTTGAGATATGAGGAAGACCGATTGTCCACATTCGTCGGCTGGACGTCTCCGGTGAGTCCCTTGATATTGGTATCTGCAGGATTTTATTATATGAAAAAATCAGACTTAACGAGGTGCCCTTTTTGTGGATTGATATTACACGAGTGGGAAGAGAAAGACGACCCTCTCGTAGATCACAGGAGATGGTCTGTCGATTGTCCATTTATTAAGTACCTGGATCAATTGGAGAGCATACCTTTGCAACAGCAGTGCGTGGATGAAGTTGACACATCGCGTCATGAGAATGAAGACGACGAGAAAAAAATCAAATACATGTGTTGTTGAGATAAGAGATTTTTTACATAGACTCGACGAGTTGAAAAACCAGATTTCATTGTATGAAAAAAGAAGAAATGAAATAAATCAACTAATAAAAAAAATAGAGAAACTCCATCTTTCCCCCCACTCTGCGCTGGTAAATATTTAGTTTCAACGTTGAAGCGTTGCGAGATGGTTGGACCTCGACGATTGGAACTGGCGACTGATTATCTCATCACTAGCAGCAAACTAATCCGAGTCAGACTTTGCGATTTTGTGCCCACTATCGCTGTCATCGACAAGAAAACTGCAGTGTATTTGGATACAGAAGAATGGAAATTCTTCGCCGACCAAGTTCCGAGGATGCTGTCTCATTTACAGAGCAGACCCAGGAAGGTGGAAGTCGAAGACCGAGTGAGATGTAAAAATATATTCTGTATATTTTCCAAGAAAGGGAGGAACAGGGTCATGAAAATAGAACAAGTTGTTATTTGCTTTGCAATGTATAATCAAAGTCCATCGACCCCTCAGCCAAGTTCATCTTCAGCATGTTTCAACAAGATGGAAACGTCAAGGCTGTGTAAAATTATTGAAACAATCAACGAATCAATCAGCTTGATAACCAAGATGGTCGAACTCTACAAGAAACATGAAGAAGGCCGGCCGACTGGACCTGTGGAATGTGCGCCAATGGACTTGAGCATAAATACTAATTCTCTTTTTGAATCTGTGCCAATGGACTTGAGTATAAATACTAATACTCTTTTTTATAACTTAAATGAACTCAAGAAATATGTAATAATACCCATGTAAATTGTAATTTGAGCTATATTTAATAAATAATTTTTTTGTTATGACTATGGATTTTTTTTTATTTACTGACCTTTTTCCTAATTAATTAAGAAAATAGGAATAAAAAAAAATGTATAAAGGATTTAATTGGTTTATTTAAAAAAACAAAGATTGACAACGATTTCAAGTATAATAGTATAATTAATAGTTAATATATTCATTGAGGTAGCTAAGTCTTCGTTTCTGGATAAATTCCTCGTCCTCTTGCAAATTCTTCAGGTAAGTTGTCCCAGATGTAGTCTAGAGGAGTGGCACCAAGAGGGCTCTCCCGATATATGCGTGTACCTTGGTGGGGAAAAGTGGTTATTTACTTATTTTCAGTACAGTTTACGGACCAAACCGGTTCCCACTTCATATTCAACTATTTTATCGTGAAGGATGAGACAGTATGCTTTAGTATTGGGTGGAAAGTTCTCACTCGCCTCTAATTGAACACGAATATCGATAGTAGTACTTTTTATTGCTTCTGATTGCTTAGAACAGTCTATAACGACAACAGGTGCAAATTTCTCAAAATCGGATCTTGATAACAGAGGCTGGGAATGTTTATTACCATAATAACTGGTTTGAAACTCGTTATACCTCTCGTAGAGGAGAGCCACTTTTCCTTGTTCAAAATCTAAATTCAAGTCGTCGTAAGGGAATTGTTCACTGTTTAGAAAGAGTTTCAAATTTTTCAGCTTACAACCATCGAATTGACTACTATCTTTATTAGCTTTTCTCATTCTGTCAGTTTGAAATGCAATAATTACATAGCGAGGCTTCTCTAAATTTGTCGACGTTTTGACAGTCCAATTTTCTTGCTGTGATGCGGGTAAACTAGGATATTCGTAAAGGTCGCACGATCTGAACGGAATAGATACGACCATGTTTTTGTCCACCATTTTTAACAACCTCAGACGTTCTTGATCCGAAACGCGAACGTGAGGCATCCTCCAAACCACTTTGTCTAATTTTATTTGCACGTCATCACTACCCAGTACACAGTTCAAGTCAGTGCTCGATCTGATCAAAACGAGTTCTTGCTTAAGGTTGATTAAAATTTTTCGATAGTCCTCACATATTCCTAAAAGAATATCCAGCGGCAGACATACGCTGAAAAATCCGTTTTTATCTATTGATAGAGTCTTATTGTCACCGAGGATTATCCAACCAGCATTTTCCAGTCCTTTGACATGATTGGATGAAAAAGAAGCATGTCCTTTGAGCGTTGTCGTTATTCCTGGGTTTCTCACTCTATCAACTTCTATGCCATTCAATTCATATCTGATCTCATCAAACAAAAACGCGAACGCATTATTTGTCAATTTCGAAGTAGCTCCAGGAGTACCGTCTTTTTTTAACATCCGTCCTTCCAAATAAATGAAACTTGAAGACGGAAATGTATAAACATCTTGTTGATGGATGGGTATTCTGATCTCGTCAGATTTGTTAAAAGTGTTTCCCGCATACGGTTGATGTGAATAATATTGAAACTGTGTGAGAGAATCATCAAACTTTACGCCCGATGAGATGTTTAATATGTTATTCATTTTATTTTTTTAAAAAGAAAACCGCACTGTTTTAAAAAGCGGGTGTTTGCAGTTGTTAACGGTCTCGTTAATTTTGGTTTACTAATTCTTAGCAGGGTTTGACATCTCCTTTTATAACGAGTCGTGTCATCACGTCTCTCACTGCTGCTACTGTGATTGTTAAAATCAATCCCCATTCTGTTGTTTCTTCAAATGTAATCTCAACGTAATTGTTTCACCTCTAAAGTCAATAAGCTCACCGATTCAAAATTCAAATATATCATTATATTTGCAAAAATGTAGTCTTTTATAATATGGAGAAAGCAATGCGAGAAACTGAAAAAGAATCCAAAACTTTCACGGATGTTATGCCACTATGTGCTAAATACGCTCAAGGTTTAATTACTTTGTTTCCACAGGGGTTGGCTATTTTTAAAATTAAGGGGCTCTTTCTGCTCACACAGAATTTGATATTCTACAACTATTATCAGTAACATTTTTCATTTGGAGTAGCCCTCTTCAAATTGCAGCCTTTGTAACATCAGCGTAATTCATTTTCCCGCTAAAGTGGCTGATTTAATAAACTGTTTTTGGCGAAAAGACTAACTAACCGATTTTAACTTTGAGGAACTCAGTCGACGCGAAATTTCATGCCTTTTTATTTTAAAGAGTACACATATTCCTCTGCGATGAATTAATTTCGAGTTACGAGCAAACGATTGAAAAAAGTTCGAAAATTTCGATTTTGTTTGCCTATAAAATTAATGGCAACCGATCTGAGATTGCAGACGTTCACATTTATTGTCTATGAAATGAGTACTTTCAGCCTAAGTTTAAAAGATCAAAAATTTTCTTCAAATCAGGCACCTTTTTGACCCTCAGCTCCCAGACTATATATATTATTCGGATATAATTTAAAATAAGGTTATAATTTTAAATTTAAACTATTTGTCCTCTGACACATGTATGCTTACATTTGTTCATGAAATCTTTACTTAACTGGAAAATTATTAATTGTGTTTATCTTTGTATTCTCTTGTAGGCGTGTATCTCTTTGCTTATCAGCCTGTAAATAAACAATGAGGAACTGATTTAAAATTGTTTATTCTCTTTTGATACTGGTTATTTTAGAATTGTTACAAGGATGGGTTGTGCTCTTAGCGACTGTTGTAAAAATAGCGAATCAGAGGTTTGTAGCGTTTGTGTTGCCTATGTATTTTAAACGTTATCTTGTTCAACTGTTTCTTGTTAATAACATTCCATTGAAATTTGTTTTGGTCAAGTAAAAATATTTTTGTTTACATATTTTAGAATTCTGATTCTGAGGGACTGAGCATATCAAAGTGTATAATTAAATTTGAAATTTGATTGCACATTCCCATTTACTTCCTATCCTTTTTGAGTACCTGTTACAGGATGAAGATAGGTCTTTGACCTTTTCTGACCATAGTTTGTTGGTTGACCATAATTTTTCATAGTATGGAGATATACAGTCTAGCTGGACCTATTTATTTTGTGAACTAGAAAGAGTCCTCCTTCAGGATAGGACCAATCAGGGTTGATGTTTTTCTAACCTCATTCATAAAATCTTCCTTTCATATTTTCTAGTTTTAAGTTGTAATCATAGATGCAGACTTAGGGAATGAAGTAAGAAATGGGAAGATCCTCATTTCTATTGTTGAAGAAGAAGGACAAGGGGGGGGGGAGTGACAAAATCATTTGACATTATACACCATTTTGAGCTGACATGGAGATTATTAGTAATTACTGTAATAATTCGTTTTCCACTCAATATTACAATAGTACTGACTGGCCGGTCATTATCTTATTAGTCCTACCCTTCCTTGCCGTGTAGGCTATATGTGGTTTCCCAGGCTAGGGGAGAGTGTAGGGTATTAATGCCACGTATAATTAAACGTCCCTGGCTCTGTGTTTTGAACTGGCTATCTACGGGTTCCCAATCATTTGTTAGGCCACACTTATTTCCTGAAGCGTTTGGCCAGTCGACCACCCGCCACCCCACTGAGCGTTATGTTTGTCACATATCTGGTGAATGTGGGCCCTCTTAGATTTTACTGTGGCATCTTCATTCTATTGCCCATCTCCCAGATCTTTTCTGCTTTGCTATCTCCTCAAGAATTCACACTCTCAACTTATTCAGCACTCTCAACGAACTTACCCCTTCCCACTCTCTACTTGGCCATCTCTTAGCTGAAGAACTCTCCTACCTGGGGTCAAATACAAGAAATAATTATTTTAGTTTTTTCATGTGAATTATTGTGATATATTTATAAATCAGGACCCTTCATATCCGCACACAAAAAAAGGTTGAATAATCCAAAGTATTTATGTATATACATACATATGTTTATAAATGTACTTATTTATTAAAACTAAAAAGGGATATGGAAACAGAAATACTGTGGTACATTTATATAAGCATGCTTGTAAACACATCACAATGTATGTAGGTACCTATATAGATAGCCTTCTCTTTAATTATAGGGCCTGAGAAAGGAGATCCTTTCTATTTTTCCCGTTAAAACCGAATCCAGAGAGCATCATCTAAAACATTTAATTATAGCTTATTAAGCATTTCTATATTTTCTAAAGTCTCCCCCCCCCCTTTCCACTTTCATTCAATTCAAGAAGTACAATTCGTTATTATTCATGTTTTTCCTCCAGTCTTTAATTTTTTGAAGCCTATTCCTAATTAAGTAGATAATTTTTGGACTAACTATCTATTGTTCAACCTCTGATGGACTTTCGATTTCTTCTGGAGCATGCGAGCTTTGGTAGCAATAATCACTGTAACAAAGACTCACTCGAACAACTTGAAATGCGTATATACCAGAAATCCACAGTGAGAAACACAGCTGCACAACTATGGACCAGCTTCAGGATTGAGTGTGTCAGGTATTCCACTGTTCCATGACAGTGCTGTTGTTTTACTGTCTTCAAGATTAACAGAATCGCACATTGAAAAGGGTGGTGTGACAGAGATCCCGAGGTCGGATAAGAAGGGTTCTACTGTATATGTCATCATATATCATTTGTTATTTTGGTTAATGAAGTGTCACTTCACTTATTATTTCATTTATTTATTTTTTTTGTAGTCTGACCTCACTGATGAAAGAACCCATTTACTGAATGATCCTGTTTGCAATTCATCTTCCATTCAAAGGGTTCAAAGGTATTATATTTGTTTTAATTTGTTTGAATAATACAATCTAAACCATAAAGTGTCTAATTTATTTTTTAATTAGAGATCAATCTAGGTATTTTGATAAACAAAGTTATTAGGATTTTGTGGATAACCTTTTCAACTGTGTATGAGACCATACATTCTTTATCAATCCCATAGATATATGAACATAAAACCTGAATTTTTATGGACTTCAACAATCTCCTACCTTTATTAACAACTTTTTTGAGTCAAGATCACTACTAAACCATTATTATTAGGACTATTTGTCCTTAATTAACAGTTCAATGCTCTGTACACTATGAAATATCGTTGGGTGTTTGGTAAACTTACAAATCTAACAAAAATTCGATTTGCTTCACATAGGCTGCATTTTCTGTGTTTCAAAATCTATCATATTTTATCTATTCCTTCCTAATCTAATAAATAGGAAACGGATTTTCATGTAAAATAAAAAGCCAAATATGAACATATATATTGTAACTATATTTTAAGAAAAAGCTGTAAATATGTAAGAACAAATAATATCAAATTGATTAGAAGATATGTTTATTCACATGTATTATCTATATTTTTTGGAGTATATATATATATATATATATATATATATATATATATCTGAAAATAATATTTTAAATTTTCAAATGAGAAGTGTCGCATATTCAATCAAAAGATAGCTTTCTATCGGCAGAAAGTTCTTTCCACATCATCAGTGGTAATTTAAGTGAAAGCATGAATGTAAGAGAAACCAAATATTATTTTAAAATAACATCACCGCCTAAGACGTAATAATAGACTATCATTAAAAAGTTTAATTGGTTCAATGGTATGACACTCTCCTTAAATTCAAAATAGATATTTTTTCTAAAACACCGTCCCTGATAACGCAATAACAGACCCTCATATCATAGAAATCGGAAACATCATCAACACTGGAAAACACAGAAACACTTATTTCCATATTGGAGACCACCCCCCTCATCAAAATTTAAAATACATATTTTTGTACAAAGTATATCCACCAAGACGATACAAGGAGCTTTCGGCTTCCTGCGCCATATTCATCTAAAATATAATGAACAAACATTCAAAAACAGTATTAAAAGATTTATAAAAATAACATGTTTACATAATATGGTTTTGTCATTCTCCATAATGTAGAATAAGACAATAGCATGCTTACCCTTTAATTCCACTGAAATAGGGTCGTCAGTGCATACAGGAATTCAACAATTTTGAACACCATGTCGTCTGGCCCATCATCTTTGAACGGTACTGCGGGCCTACTGGCTTAAGGTCGACGCGAGCGCGTTCTATTGCAATGTATTATGTGCGAACAGTGCTTAGGGATGTGGGCTGCTTCCTGTTTAGTATTTAATATTCTGTCTTGATTTATTGCAATGTATATGGATTCAATTATTTTTTGTTTTGGCCGGGAGGTGGATTTATGTAGAATTTTTACGTTATCAAAATCTATTTCGTGTCTGGTTTGTTTAGCGTGGTTAGATAATGATGTGGCTGTTTTTGAATTTGGTTTGAGTGTGCTTTTGTGGTTATAGATTCTAATTTTGTGGTCGGTTGAAATTGTGCCTATGTATGATTTGTCACAGTTTTTGCAGGGAATGTTGTATATTAGGTTTCTTTGGTTTTCTATTGGTGTGGGGTCTTTTATTTTCGTGAGAAGTTTACTTATTGGGTGAGAGGGTTTGAGTGCGAATTTGAAGTCATCCACATCTAGTTTTTTGAAGGTGTTTATAATGTTATGTGTTAGTTTATCGATGTATGTGATGGATTTGAATTTTTTTGTGTAGTGATGTTGGTGATTGGTGTCAGGGTTAGATATGGTGTCTTTTGTTGTGGTTTCCGGTTCCTTGTCTATTGTAATTTTAGGTTTTTCTGTATTAAAAAATTGGGTTAACGTGGTTTGAGAAGGGGGTTTATGGTTATTCTCTGTTGAACGTGGCAAGTTGTTGTCTATTTTATCGAGTGTGTCACTATCTTCAACCTTATTTATTAAATTATCATCTATTTGTGAAGGGGGGATTTTATATTTATTAATTTCCCCATACCATAGTTTTGATATTAATATTAATTAGCCTATTCGGGTAGAAGCTGTTAATTAAAATAGAAAAAATTTCTTTTTTGGTATCTTTTATATATGCATCATCAGTTAGGAGTATGGCTTTTTTTATAAGATTATTACCTAAATTAGTTATTTGAGTTTTTGGATGATTAGAGTAGTAGTTTAGTATACTATTGGTTGTTATGGGTTACTACTTAGATACATATTTTTTTCGGAAATGCCACTCTTGATGTAAACACCGTCCCTGATAACACAATAATAGACTCTCATATTAGCGAAATTTGACTATATATAACTTTTTCAGTATATGAGTGTCCCTGCCCCCCCTCTTGTTGAAATTAAAATTAATATTTTTATTAAAATATCACCACCCTTGATAATATAAGAATGACCCCCATATTAATTAAATCTGAAAAGGTTAACTTTTTTAATATTAGAGTTCTATTTGGGACAGGTTTAGGTTCAAATTTGCATTTCTAGCTGATAGTTCAGATTTTTGGCTCCTACCTTACCTCCTAAATTACTTACTGACTGTCTCTATAGTCTGGGGTGGACCTTGGCCTCCTTCACGATCTTTCTCTAGATTTCCCCCTCCACGTCACTTCTCTAAGATTTCTTCGGTCGTCCTCTTTTCCTTTTTTCCTGGGAATTCTTCTCTGAGTATCTTCCTCAAATTGATTTCATCAGGTAGTCTCTCTAAATATCACATCCAGCTAATGTTTCTTGCCTCAACAAAGCCCACGATATCTTTAAGCACCAGGAGCTCGTCTAGCTCTTGAGTCGCCCTTATCCTCCATTCTCTTTGTGTGAGTAGGGTACGAAAATTCTATTCCTTATTCTTATTTTTTTTATTCTGCTCATTTGATCTCAATGTTGGGAAAATGGCCCCGACAATGGGGGCCTTATTTCATATCTTAGAAAATATGAAATAAGAATTTAAGATTCCATTTCAGTTGTGTATTGATAGATCTCCTTACATTTATGTTATCTAATACTTACAAATACTATATAATACTTAAAACATTTAACAGTATTTGAATTAAGGTTACTTTATAGTGATTGATATGCTGTAATATAGTTTATGATGCACTTTTAGGAGATTTGAAATTTTTTATTTCATTCTAAATTGGCTTTTGGATGTTATAGGAACCTGGATTTGAAGAATAAATATATGTTTATATTTTTAATTTTGAAACTATTTGCGAAGACATTTATTATTCCATATATTTCATTTATTTAATGATGAATGGTCATTGTCTTTTATTTGCATAATTCTGGTTTCATTCTAATATTTTATTATAATATAGTTATTTATTGCATCACCCTTTTTTATAGCGATGACTTAGCTTCTCATTATCCTAATTCATCCCCCAAGAGTACAGATGAGCAGTCCGTACTTAACAAAATTCTTCAGGAAACTGCCACGTATGTATGCTTATATATTTATAATTATAATGTTGTTTTTAATTTTTTGTTAGGGTTCTATCAATAATTTTATTTAACATTTTATATTCCTTGTTTCATATTTGTAATTTACTTTTGATCAATTTTATTTTTTCCAATAAATCCAATATTTAATGTTATGTTTTAATTAGTTATTTAGCTATTTTTAGTGAGGAACTTAATCATAGCTTCATTAATTGATGGTGATTATCTGATTCCAATTTTTTTTAAAAAATTATTATTTATTTACAAAGTAAATTATAATTGATTTGGTATATCAATGTAATGGTTGTTGATACTATTGTTAGGTATTAAATATTAATTCTAAAAGAACAATGATTCACTCAATAGAATTGAAATATAATTAAACTTACTTTATTTAATGAATCTGAAAATTTCATTGTAAGTGGTTTGAGGTACTGAGATGCGAAATCTTGGGGAGACCCTTTGTATATGACACTACTGAGTACTTAGCATCTATTAATAAGGATAAGGCACATAATTGAAGGAAATTTTTGAAAGAGATACAAGTTGCTAAATAGTAATTGTGACCAGAGGACACTAAAATCCCATTATTCAAAATACTACTCATCTCGTGCAATATATAAACATACCCATTTAATTATACGAGGGTCATTCAATAAGTAAAGAGAAGAATGGCTATAGCCTAAAAAACAGTTTATTTCAATCTTTCAAAATTAAGGCTATTTTTCAATATAATCACCCCCCACTGTTATGCACTTGTCCCATCTTTCTTGCAGCTTCCTAATTCCCTTGGCGAAGAATTCTTTCGATTTACCCCCACTGTTGCACCGCTTCCTTAACTTCCTCATTGTTAGCAAATCTTTTTCCACGTTGGGGAGTCTTTGAGTGGTCCAAACAGGTAAAAATCAGATGGGGCAAAGTCGGGACTGTAGGCAGGATAAAGTAAGACCTCCCAACCCAATTGTTTGCGAACTGGAGAGCTTGTGTGTTTTCACTCCATACTCTGCCTTTTGGTCTCAGGGTCGTCGTGCTGGATCCAGGCCTCGTCGCTGGTCACTATTCTTTCAAAAAAAGCGTGTCCTTCAATCAAACTGAGTGCTGCTCTTCTAAAGTGCAATCTTCTAGTGGACTTGCCATGGTGAATTGAAAATTTTGAGGTTATGTTGACATAAAATGATGAAATAGCTGTTCACAGCATATTCCAAGGTTGCGAACTAACACCCCTGAAAAGATTGTACACATTCATTGAATTGTTTTAAAATTATAGAATTTGTCTCTTTACTTATTGAATGACCCTCGGATTTATTCACATTTAATCTCATAATTTTTTTTTATTTTATCATTATTTATTCTTAGTTTTCAATTAACATATATATCACGAAAAGCCATTTAGTGGAGCCCGATCTCAAACGAAAAGGGGGTCAAAGGGGTTTTATTATCCCTTTTGAGTGAGCGTTGCAAGTGGAACTCGAAAGCTGTGATCTATTAAAGGTAATAGAGTCAATTTAAACAACTGGGCAGAGGCCAGTGATAAGATGCTATAACACGATAGGTGCAGTGCAGGTAAGAGATAAGTACCTTCTTCCCAAATGTGAATCAACAATAATGATCTTTCGACTGCCTTCTGCTCCCTTTAAACACAATATATTTACTTATAAGACATTCAGTTCTTGAGACTATATTGTTCAACAGGATATCAAGAAGGGGACCAAATTAGTCTCAACAATACATTTTTTTATTTATAAGACGTTTCGGCTCTTTTGAGCCATCTTCAGTTCTAAAACATTTAACAATACAATTAATCAATCAAAAACATTTTTGAATACAATCATTTAAGATCTGTATTAATATATATACAGACCAGCAAAACAGGCAGACAAATCATTTGAAATCACACAGGGCAGATACAACTCTCAACCACAAATTGAACAAAATTGACAAGTCAAATTGACAGAATTTAAAATTGACAAGTCTGTCAATTTTAAAACAGACACTAAAGGTCTCAATATACAATATGGGGAAATATTAAGAAAAATTAATACTTAAGTTTATATGGATTGCATGGGTCATTAATTTTAATTAGAAGTATACAGCTGCTGTACATAATATAGTTTTGGGTCTTCTAAATAATAGGTCTTTGCTGGAGGGATGTACTATAATGAATTGGACTTTGCTCACCCTGAGTGTTTTGGGTGTCTTGGGGAACATTGGTTGAGAGTTGTATCTGCCCTGTGTGATTTCAAATGATTTGTCTGCCTGTTTTGCTGGTCTGTATATATATTAATACAGATCTTAAATGATTGTATTCAAAAATGTTTTTGATTGATTAATTGTATTCCAATCTTAACCTCCTCCAATAGTTGAATTTTTCTCTCCTTAAGAAACTGAGCCATTGCACGGAACGAGAAAACCCCGAAGATTTACACCTATTGGATCAGGTCTATTAGGTTGGGTGATTTTTGACTGTAAAGATATTGGTTTTGTGTTTAAAGGGAAAAGAAGGCAGTCGAAAGATCATTATTGTTGATTCACATTTGGGAAGAAGGTACTTATCTCTTACCTGCACTGCACTTATCGTGTTATAGCATCTTATCACTAGCCTCTGCCCAGTTGTTTAAATTGACTCAATTACCTTTAATAGATCACAGCTTTCGAGTTTCACTTGCTACGCTCACTCAAAAGGGATAATAAAATCCCCAACTTTTCGTTTGAGATCGGGCTCCACTAAATGGCTTTTCGTGATATCGGCTAGTGTGAAGCTAGATATAAAAGTCACTTTAGTGCAGTTAAGAGACTAGTGGGCAGACTTATGGCAATGTAGAAAATTATTAACTAGAAAGGATAATAATAAGAGGAAGTCATATGAATATTATCCTTTACTGTTGAGAAAAATAAAAATATCAACTTACTTATTTGTATGTTTTTAGAGTTATTCTCTTGTCTTAAAATGTATTATATAAAATATATCCTAAAAGATAAGTATATTGTTATAAACACAAAAGGAAGATAAAAATTCAAGTATTTTAAAGAAAATAATAATTAGTATTTGTTTTTAATTTTTAAAAATTATTAAAATATGTTAGTAATTTTTTTTCTTATATATATATATATATATATATATATATATATATATATATATATATATATACATATATATTCCAAGTCAACTTTAACCCTCTACAAGTCACTAGAAACCTTTTCAGTTGAGTTTTAACCCTTTCCAAAGCAAATGTAACCTCTTAAAACTCAATCATCACCCTTTCTATTTCATTTGTAACCAATTCCATTTCAACTGTTACCCTTGAAAAAAAAAATTTATATAAAATTTAGGGTTCTTTCGAATGGGTGAAGTAAGGCTCTAGATTCCGCCAGGATAAAATAATCACATTTAGTTAATTTTTCTTTATTAATAAAAAATAAAAGTTTATTTATAAAGAAATAAAAACATATAAGCTGAATTAAACAACAGTGTTATATGCCCTATTTGTTTAAAAAGTAACAGAGTATGAGCAGGCAAACAAACCAATAAAATAACTCTCGTTTCTCCTCAAGGTCAAAGGATTTAGTATGGGTTAATTTTGCTATAGGTTTTCAAATATTTTTGCAAAATTTAAGTAAGATACTTTTGATAGCTTCAGTTTAGATTTTAGCCTAATGGCTGGGAAGGGTAATAAATAAAAAAATACATTTTTTACTTTCTTAGGAAATTGCATTTCTTAAAATAGTTAATTGTAATAAGGATTAATTTTATATGTTGAATAACGATGATCATTGCTTTAAGATTTTTTTATTAACAACATTAGTATACTTCTATGTGCCAATATATAATTTTGAAAATATATACATAAACATACTGTTATTATTTATCCGGTGAGTTCTGAGACCTCTACTTTACCAGTTCCACAGTAGGTTAAATTTCAAATCATTTTCAATGGTGCCAAATGGAAAAAAAAATCAACTTATTGTTCTAATTATTTTATTTTTTTGTGTTAACAAGAGTAGAAAGATTTTTTCAATGGTGACGACTGTAATGGAAACGGTTACAATTTAAATAAAAAGGGTGGCGATTCAGTTGAAAGTGGTTGCATTTGATTTTGAAAGGGTTATGTTTGAATTGGTAAGGGTTTCTTGTGACTTGGAAATAGTTTCTTGTGACTTCAAAAGGGTTACAGTTGACTTAAGAAAAGGTTTTAGTTGACCCCAAAAAAGGTTCAAATAGATTTGGAAATGCTCTACATATATAAATGTATATATTTTTTGTTTAAAGGAACGTCATTGATGTTGCCGCTTTAGCTCCTACTAATATAGAACAAAATGAATATTTAGAACGTAGGAGCCATTACAGCTTAAAATTGTCATCTTTACCTATGCAAGTCAGTATTAGACGACCGTGTTATTTAGTGGACATACCAGTTCCTGAAAAAATGCTGACTCCTGCTCCTATTTCAACAGATAATGTTTTATTGGTAAATGTTTTAATTAATAAATTATCATTGTTGTAAAATTGAAACAAAATAACTGAAAAATGTTCATTTTTTATTCTGTCTTTAAACGTTACTATTCCTGAGATCAATTCAAACCATCTTTATTTGAAGCCATGCCCCTATTCAGCTTTTTTTTTCTTACAGATTGTTGACAAGTGGTGCCTATTATCTAGACACCCAAAACCCTAACATAAGTTTTAATATTAAAAAACAATAAAAATTAGCTCTAATATCTCTACTAAACTAACCTTAATTATGTTATACCTGTTCATCATGGATGGATCCAGGGAGGGAGGGGTGACAGGGGTAATGACCCACTCAAATTTTGTCCATTTATGTATTTTAAAATGAATAATGCAATTAGGCAATTACTATTCCCTAAACATAATATTTTTTTTTTTTAGATCACAATCCTTCTTAATACAAGGTAATAATCTCATAAAAAAATGGTGCTGTCAGACACATGATTTGGAGACAGGGGGTCATGAAACCCCAAATTTTGTGCTAAATCTGCCCATGCTGTTCATATCTGCATATTCCAACAAAAATACATACATACACTCATTTTCTTTCATTTTCACCATCAAATTGAATTAATTAACTTCTAATGTCGCTTAATGATTCATTCATTGAAATATTCGTTTATTATGGGATGAGACTATAGTTTTTATAATTTTGTTTAGAACCTTACTAAAATATTTCTTTTGTTTCAGATAAAACAAGCTTCCTCTAAAATAAAGAGGGCTCTTAATGATCTTAAGGTACATCATACAGAAGATTTGATTGTTCCATTTGAAATTCCATGACCAATGTCTTCATAATTTTATTTGTATTATGTATGTTAAAAACTTTAATTATGTTACTTCCTTTTGTAATATTTTATTACATCACGCTTATAATTTATTTTTTAAATAAATAAAATAGTTTGAACCAATGTCTAAGTCGATTCATGTCCTGAGATTCAATTTTTTGTGAAACCTTCTACATAATTGGAGTAATAAGTGAATTATTCTTATAAAAATAAATGAAATTTTCATAAAAAAAACATACTAAATGTTAGCTAAAGGATGTTTTAGTATGCTAATTATTTAGTACCCCTTTTGATTAAAATGAGGCAAAAATTGATTAGATTCTTCAAAGTTATCTGAGCTCATTTCAATCATTGTCATTAACAGTTATAAAACTTTGAAAAAAAACTTAGATATATAAAAAAAAATTTCTTCATTAAAATAGTTTTTAAAAATTATTTCTTTGTAATTCAGTGTTATAATAAAAATACTGATTTTTAATTAAAGAACTGATTTGCAAAACTTGCTTTTTCCATTTTATCTCTGGATAGAGAAGTGGATCCAGATTGTAAACACCGCTTTCCAGTAGGAGCTTGACTGTTCACCAGAAAAATCAAGACTCCCTAAGATGAAGGCTCTCATAAGGATTTTTTATTTATCGGAATAGTTATTTGTTTCATTTATTTTTTATTCTTTGCAATTTAATTTGTTTTCTGTTGTTGAGATCATAATAAAAGGCTTTTTTATTATACTATTTGCAGATAATGTAAAAAAAAAAGAAAATGATGTAAATGAATGTGAAACTCATCTGGTTGTGTTATGTTTGTTAAATAAAGGCATTTTTACAATTGAATAGCAGCTAGAAATAGATATTGCAACTAGATCTTTGCAAAATTCTCTTTCTTGGTTATTCAGGTGATGAGGGTAGATTTGCATTTTTCTCTCATTGTAGGCTAATAGATATAGATTCAAAGATTAATAAACCTCTGCCATCTTGATTCTTTACAAAAAAGATATGATGGTGGGCTTTTCAGATCACATTCTCAAATTATCAAATGAAATGAGAATTTAGTTTATACATTTCTTTAATATTTGTTAGATATGTGTACACTTTAAACTTCTGGGACAGTTGGAATAGAATGAAAATAAAACCTTGTATTGGTAATAGGTTCCTTTAGAACAGGGCTTGGAACTTCAATTTAAAAATTCAATCTAAAAAGTATTTTAGAAAGTTCCCGGCTAAGTCCGATGGACTCGCTGACCAAAAAATGAGATGGGCCTCCAGGCTTGCTGGAGGGTGTGATAGAACGGAAGGGGGGGTAGGATTGAACGCCCTACTCTCAAATCTTTAGTTCACCAAACAGCACAAAACTAATCCCCCGGGTGGGTACTGCTTTTGGGGAATCATATCGCAAATTAAAATAAGGGATTTAGTTTTAGGGGCGTGGAACGTCAGAAGTGAATACAGTGGGTGGGTTAAAATCGGTCTCGAATGAGGTTAAGAGGTGCCTACAGTTTAGATGTCTGGAGGACATATACGCTGTAAGAGGTATATATACAGGTAGTAGTAGTAGCAGTAGTAGTACGAGGGGTGTCCGTAAAATAAGTTTCCCTGTTGTGGCACGGCCGTGCAAGTCGCGGCAGGTCCCTCAGACGGCACCAGCGTGTCGCTTGGACTCCCCCCTCCACATCCCAACCCCGGTCAACTCGCTGCCACCATCAGTTCGGCCTTGACAGCCTTGAAAGATGGAGCTCCCAATCGCTTCCCCCGCCAGATCCGTGTTTTGTGTGCTTAAGGCAATTCGGCGACCGAAATTCATTCCCAACTTAGGGAAGTGTATGGTGAAACATGCATGAGTGTCCAGATGGTGCGCAAATGGTGCAAAGAGTCCAAAGAAGGGCGCACAGATGTGCACGATGAACAGCGGGCTGGACGTCATCCATCCAACACCCACCCTACAGCCGCGATCTGGCCCCAAGTGATTACCATCTTGTCCCCAAGTCTGAAAAAACACCTAGGCGGAACGAATTTTGGGACAAGAGAGGAATTGGTAGAAGAGGTCATGAAGTTCTTCAACAGCGCGGCGGCGGGCCTCTATGACCAGGGCATCAAAAAAATGGTGACACGGATGCAGAAGTGCATCAATGTCAACGGGGACTACGTAGAAAAATAGTTTAATGTTCAAGATTTCTAATGATGTAATATACAATGGTAATAAAACATTTTTTTCATTTTTAAAAAAATAGGGAAACTTATTTTACGGACACCCCTCGTATATATATATATATATACGCTGGAGGAGGTCCGCTAGCCAGGGGAGGGCTGGTTAAGAGAATGTAAGTGCACTATTTGGTACGGTTGGAGCGAAAATTATTGTTTAGGCACTGGATTTCTGGTTAGAAATAGGTTACTATCGGCTTTGAGGTACATTAAATTTTTCGGGGATAGGATATTAGTGCCTGCATTTCAGAGGCGGAGGTTTAAAATTAAGTTAACCAACATACCTCCTCCGACTGAAGACAGCGATGACGAATTTAAGTCCGAATTTTACCATAAACTGTATTGGACCTACGATAAATGACCGTGAAACTGCATGAAGACAATTTTAGGAGGCGCTAACGCAAAGGTGGATGAGGAAGGAATATATAATCTGACTATATAATTTGATAATATTGAGTCTTCCTTATAAATATCAAGATATTCATAAAAAAAACCTGTACATCACCGGATTTGCAAACACGAAATCAAAATGAATTTATCGGTAAAGAAAGTTTACATGAAATTAGTAACGATAACGGAATCCGATTGATTAACTTTGCTATTTCAACTAAAACTTAATAATCAAAAGTAAAACGTTTAAACATAAACGTTGAGGTACGGAGCACCCCTGAGTCACTAAGCAAACCCCCATTGACTTTCTAATAAACATCAAGATATTCCAAAAAAAACCTGGACATCACCGGGTTTGCAAACACGAAATCAAATTGATCATGTTTTGGTACAGCATAGGTGGGAAAATAGGATTATGTATTAATGTTAGATCATATCGTGGGGCAGCAGAATGCGGGTCGGATCATGAACTACTAGTCGCTAAAGTTCGGCAAAAACTTTCTATCTAAAAAGGTAAGAAATTGGATCTCGTACCGAATATTTTAATCTGGAAAAACTTGAAATTCCGACCATTAAAAAACAATTTGAAATTGAACTCAAGAATAGATTTGATTTTAACCATCTAACTAGAATGGTGAAGACCTCGATAAATTATGGGTATGGATTAGGGATAATATTAAAGAGGTTACTAATTTGTTTCTGGGAAAAAGGAATATTAATAAGAATAAACCGTGGTTCGATGAAGACTGTTTAAACTCGTGTGAGAAAAAAAACCCCGCTAAACTCAAAGTTTTAAATAATCCTAGCGAAGACAATCGTGCCTACTTCCGAAGCATAAGCAACTAAACAACTAAATTTCTTAAAAAAAAAAAAAAAAAAAATGACTATCTCAAAAACAAAATAATAGAATCGAAAATAACTTTATAGATATGCATATTTATAAGGCATTTTTATTCACCACTTTAACGTTTAGGATCAGTTACGACTGGAATTAGGGATACAAATAATAATATCATAGTGGATCCGGTAGACATGGCAAGTTCAACGGACACTTTGAAAGTACTATTTTGAACGCGGAAAACATTCGCCTATCACGGTACTTTTGGAGAACCAAAGTGCTGAACTGTTATTAGATGGACCGAGTATAAGTTGAAGTCGAAATAGCTATCGGAAGGCCTAATCTTTTGATTAAAAAGATCTGGGAAAATGGCCGAAGAATGGAAAGAGTCTATACTTATTCCGATTCATAAGAAGGGGTCGTGGATAAATACTAATAACCATCGTGGGATCTCACTACTACCAGTCTGTTATAAAATATTTACGTTAATCCTGACAAGTCGAATCACTGAATACGCCGAGGATATTATCGGAGACTATAAGTGTGGTTTCAGGCGGAACCATTTAACCGTAGACCAAATATTCTCTCTCCATCAAATATTAGAGAAAAAATAGAATATAACGGTATTGTACATCAGCTATATATCGACTTTAAAAAGGCTTATGATTCTGTAGACCGCAGTGTAGTGTAATATTTTGACTTGAGGAACACCAAAGAAATTAGTAAATCTAGTTAGGATGTGCATTCAATAAAGTTAGAGTCGGTAATTATTTTAATAGAGAGGTTTGAGTTTCGCTCTGGTTTGAAACAAGGGGATTCCCTATCTCCTGTTTTATTTAATTTAGCTCTAGAATATTTCATTAGGGAGGTGATGAGTATCGGAAAGGGTTTGAATCCGGGTGGAAATATATCCTTACTCAGTTAAGCAGATTATTTGGTTTTGACGATAGAACTAAATAGAAAAATATTGGTGAAAGTCGGTAAAGAAGTAAGACTAGAAATAAATACAGAAAAACAAAATGTATGGTTAGCTGTTGACGATTTTGGCGATATTGAAGTAGAAAAGAAAATCTTTGAAGCCGTGGAGAAATTTAGATATTTAGGATCTACAATAGCTAGAGAAAACAAAATTGAAGGGTAAATTAAGGCTAGGCTAAAGGTGGGAACTTTTTGTTATTTTTCGGTGGCAAAATTACTTACCCCACTCCTTCTGTCCCGAAATTTAAAAATTAGAATTTACTTTACTATAATTTTTCCGACGGTTCTTTACGAATGTGAAACATGGCCCCTTACAGTAAGGAATGAACAACGCCTTAAGGTCTTTGAAAATAAAGTACTGCGTAGAATATTTGGGCCGAAGAAGGATGATTCAACAGGTCGGTTAAAGAAGGCGTGCTAAGCGAGTCTTAACGATTGATAAACGCTTTGCCGACTGGAAAACGTCCGAGGGGTAGGCCTAAGCAAAGATGGGAGGATTCGGCGAGGGCTGTTTTTTTTTTTTTAATAGGGATTGGACGGGGAGAGGTGGGTGGAAGTGTTTAGGTTTAGCGGCTGGTGGTGTCGGTATCGGGTCTTCGGGTACATTAAGCCTTTATTCTCTTATCTACAAGCGACGGTTGGTTTTTGGTACCTACTCTCGGTATTTAGATTTATACACAATGAGCTATTACCTTTTTTATCCGATCCTTATTTCCCGCTTTATGTCATTGTCGGAATTCAGTAGCGTTTCCAGGTACAAAAACTCGTCGACTCACTACAAATAATGTTACGGTTTTGACTAAGCACAATGTGCCGAATAAAACCAAATTTTTTGTCGTGAGCTGAGGTCAAGGCTATTCAGGTTGAGGAAGATAGAACACTACTCGATCATAATGGACAAGAAAGGGGGAGAAGAACCAATGACTTTTTATGGAAGGTGATCGTGTCCTAATTCGACTGTACAGAAGCCAAACCAAATGGGCAACTGGGACTTAGCCTTCACTGGAGAAATTCCTTTATAAGTGTTTATAAAATTCATTATTAAATAGATCACATGTAAAGAATTATAAATTCAGTTAGTAAAACAAAGTTTTAGTGTAAACTACATTTAATTTTTTTTTTTCTAAATATAACAGAACCCAAAGTAAAACGACACCCAAAACACACATTTATACACCAGAGCCATAGCTAAAGTCACTGGCCAGAGTCAATAATGGCGCCCTCTCTTTGTTAAAAAAAGGTTTAGTTGTAGAAATGCTTTAAATCCCCTTTTACTTTCATTATTTTTGTTATAAAAATTACTGTATTTTTTAATAATTCTTTAATTTTCTTAGTATCAAAATCAGGTGATACCTATACCTTGAAGATTAAGCAAAACCGTTACAGCAGCGCCTCCCTAAGCTCCATCAAATGCTTGCCACGCCACTGTATAGAAAATTGTGACCCCAAATATAATTTATAGACTCTTTATGTCGAATTGATTGCAGTTAGCTACAGCTGATGTCAAGGATGCATAAACCATCGACCGATCTGGAACATTGAAGTCATGAGGGAGAACTGACAGATGGTCTGCCGTCAAAGTTAAGAGTTATTGGTAAGCTGATAGCAACTTCTGCTTTTACTTTCAGAAACGGCTTTTCCCGTGCACTAGACATTTATCTGTTGTAGTAGTCGCAAACGGTGGGTAAATTATTTATTTAATAAAAATAATTAGCCAGGCCCAAGTAAAAACGTCCCAGTGCCATCAGTGGCATGTGATTCAAAAGGCTGGCCAATCCCATTTCAAGAAATTTAGACTTCTCAACAAAAAATAACTTCCAGTTAAGTAGATGACCAGTTAGATCAAGCCAGGTGATACTTGTCTCCTCTGGCAAATCCAGTGTCACAAGTACTTTGGGCCATAAAATGTTTAAGAACTCCTTCTTAAGTCTTAGAATTCAACGGCATTGCAGCCTACTCAAACCAATCCTCAAAACGCTTATTCAATTTCATTTTGCGCCCGTATCCAGATTTTGAGAAGATACAGTAAAAGCGCGTTAATAGTTAATAGACGTTGCGTCACATTCGTCTCGTCCAATGGACTCTTCGCTAATTCTGATGTGGGGCAGGTTGGCCTAGAAGGTGGGGTTGTTTAGCAATCTCATTCAAGTATTGCCTGACACATATTATTATTATTAAAAGCTGCACTATAATGGTATAATATGAAATATATAGTAAGGGAAAGTATTGCGATCGTGAAAAATTTCGACTTCGGGTTTTCAACGGAAATACACGTTTTGGGGTCCCCTGAGTCCAAATAACCAAGTCCCGCGAAATGGTCTGTGTGTGAACATACTAGCTCAAAAACTATAAACCATGTAAATCTGAAATTGGGTATTTAGTGTATGTATATGCCCGCGATGTGACAGCAAAAAATTCATCAAAATTGGTCAAACGGAGGGGGTACTTCATTTAAAATTTGTTCATGTTTTTTTCGATTTTCTCAAAAATGGCTCTAACGATTTTGATTAAACTGAGTATTTGATGTATTAATATGCCCGAGATATGATTGCAAAAATTTCATCAAAATTGATTAACAGGAGGGGGGACTTTACTTAATAAATTTTGTCTCATTTTCACGTGTTACTCAAAAACGGCTTTAACGATTTTGATCAAACTGGGTATTTGATATATGTATATGCTCGCGATGTGACAGCAAAAATTTCATCAAAATTGGTCAAACGGAAGGGGTACATCATTTATTGAATTTTTTCCAATTTTTCGTTTTTTTTTTTTTTTTTTTTTTTTTTTTTTTTTCTATTTTCTCCAGAACGGATCAAACAATTTTGATTAAACTCCCTATTTGATGTATTTATATGCCCGCGGCGTGACATTCAAAATTTAATCAAACAAACAAACGGAAGGGGCACTTTATTTCATAACTTTTTAACGGCTTTAATGATTTTGGTCAAATTCGTCATGTTTAATGAAAATTAGGTGTTCTTTAATATCAGGTAAGCTTTATCATTATTAAAATTTTCTGAGGGTTCTTAAATGGGGAAGGGGCCATTTTTTGTTATCATATATATTACCTTTTTTTTTGTTTACATGGAGAAATTAACTGTCTCTCGTTACGCCTAAAAATAAGAATTACCTAAATATGAACTATGATAAAAATCAAGTAAACGTATACAGGAGAAAATACAAGAAAAATATTCCGTCAACTCATAAAAAACGCTGAGCCCACGCATGCGCAGTACGCCTTTGATGATAGACCATTGTTCATAATTAAAGTTAATAACCAAAACAAAATTTGGGAGTTGGGGTGGAGCAACGAACAGTCCAAACTATCTGAAATAAGTAGACCACAAACTCGAGAATCTCGAGAAGAGAAGAAGTCATAGTTTTTCGTATCAGAATCGGGCATTGCCAATTCACACACGCAAATATTCTCCGAGGACTTGAAGCACCCACATGCCAAGAATGTGATAATGTACCACAAACGGTGAAATACCTTATAATAATCTGTGCTAAATACAAAGATATCCGGAAAAAACTGAAAATAGAAAAAACACTAAGCGAATTGTTAAAGGACGACGAGGAAAATATAGATACTTTGTTCAAATACTGAAAAGAAATCACGTATAATACTGAAATTACAAAAAATATAATTGATCTTACCGCCAATGACCCTATAGGGTAGAGACGAAGATAACAGGAAAAAAAAAAAAAAGAAATGAATCTGTGACTTTGAGAAGTGGCAATTAACGAAACATCAATTTCTAATCTAAGTAAGTTGGTAAGTGAAAGTTGTGTGTTGCGCGCACGCACCAGATTTTTATTATTATGAAAATTAATATTCAAGGTTTTTATCATTCGATTCGCTGCACACATGGATATTTGGCCCGATAAACTAGCCAAAACTATTTCCTTACATTTTATTTATGCATTTATCCTAAAACTGACTTTCATATTAATTATATACTAATAAGCATCCATGGGGGCACAATTTATGTTGGTTTCATTAAATGTTTAATTCGTTGTGAAACTCGTTTCACTCTTCATATACTACATAAATGAAATTTGCATGCAATTTTTGAAAATATATATAATATATAATTTGACTGCAAAATACTGTAGCAAAGATATAATTTCTTCTTTTTTATAGATCTCACCACGTCATAGTCTTCTCGAATCATCCCTGTTTCTATATTGTACTTAATTATTCTTCTATTGGTGATGTTAAGTCGGTTTTTTCCGAAAGATGGAAAAAAAACTGAAATGAATTTCTATATTATAGTACTCGAGAAGGACTTTTTGTTAAATCCCGAAGTACATGAGACTCATGAATATCATTCAAATCTCTCAATTCCACTTTTCTGGCAAATGTTAGCATGTCAGCGTTTATTGATGGTGATGTAATGTTTCAGTTTACAACCTCTTGCTTCTTCCACAGGGATTAATGCTGGTTTGTATAGGGCGACTTTATCCTGTAGGAAAATGGTTTGACATGCTAATAGATTTTGTTTCCTTATATATTATATATATATTATATATATATATATATATATATATATATATATATACATATATATATTCCTTACATATCTTCCTTATAACCAATCGCTATTGTTCTTTTCAAAAAGACCTCTTTTCCTTGATACAATATCCCACATTCCTTTCAAATCATATCTCAAAATACATTAATTGTTTTCCGTTGTTAACCTGTTCGTTGTCATTTCAATTTTTCCCAACCAGAATTTTTTTTTTTTTTAGTCCATATCATAGGTGTGCATATGTTTGTGGACACATTAAATCGAAATCATGTAGTACTCAAAGTTTCCCTTTAAAAATTGATGAATCTTAAGAAGTCCAAAGCAATTTTGAAGTTCAAATCTGTATCCTTAAAATCTAAGAAATATAAAATTAAAGAAACATTTTTCAAAAAAAAAAAGAAAACATTAAAATTAGCGCTCATTAAAATAAAAACTAAAATAGTTTTCTTTCTACATTTTTCTTGGTACTTTTGATTCTTCTTTAAAATTATCATTTTTATCGTGCCATCAAAAAATTGTTAATTAAAATTGATTCATGATAATTAATCTCAGAATCTATGCGAGTAAAAAAAACTTCCGAATAAAAAAAGGTCGCTTTTACATGTAGAATATGTGCTTGATAAAATTAATAAGTACTGAAAGTTTTTAAATAATGTAATTTGGAATGGAATGGAATGGTGCTAAAATAATTGAATACGTATTATTTTGGCTGGTAAGTTATGATTTCTGATCAATTAAATTTGATAAAAAAGAATATACATGATAAATTCAACATTTTTTTTTTTACCGAACTTACTTCTTTTTTTTAAAGTGCAATAGACACTTGGTGGTCGCGATGCAAAAAAAAATATGCCTCGATCTTGACTGTGCCGTTTACGTTCTTGATGTTATTAACTCGTCTTCAGTATACGTCAGGTGTTGGGTAAGCCTCCTGTATATACAGTTCAGCTTGGGTTTGTCTTGATTGATCTCGCCGATTCGTCCAGTGCAATTTCAAGAGGATCTCCCTGGCGTAAACCTTTACTTAACCTCGAACTCTTCGATGACTCTTTGCCCTTCCTCTGATTTTTAAATAAAGTTTGGCTAATGGGTCATAGGTAGTTTCTAACATAGAAATACCATCGAAGACAAGAGAGAAATGCTTTATTTTAACTATAAGCGGTACTGCACAAATACATTGGGATGCTATATCACACAGCGTACCAATCAATAAACAACTACATATCTATATAAATCAAAAATAGTTGTTTTCATACTGAGAGTTTTTGTAGCGTAGAGAGATACTGAGGTAACCTAACTTGAAAAAAAGAAAATAAATATATATATATATATATATATATATATATATATATATATATATATATATATATATATTTAAAAACAATTATCGTTTTAACATTTTGAGGGATCTATAAAAGTTTTCATGTTTTTCTTATTTTAAAGAAGAGTCAAATGATCATCTTTTCCATTTTTTATTTTAATAATCCTTACTAGCTGCGGTACCCTGCTTCGCTCAGGACGTTGTGTGATAGTTGGAATAAAAGAATAAAACTTACAATATAATAGTACAGAAAAAATACCAGACCAAAGACCAAAATTGACCTTCTTTAGAATAAATTTGTACCATGCTGAAACTTCAGTTTAAGTATTTGTGGTAAGATTCGAAAGCTCAGAGTCCGCCCAAATAAGGTACCCTATAACGTATAAGTTTTCTTTTAATGGTATTATGTATTGAAAAATGTATAGAGAGTCATATCTGAATTTTTTTATTAAATGTACACCCATTTGAATCGCAAATCCTTTTATTGAATGAAAAATTTTAAGAATAAAACTTGTGTTCTATGGGCGTTGATGACCTCAGCAGTTTTTCGCCCCTAAACAATAACAAACAAACTTGTGTTCATTTATCGGTAACTAATTACTTAAATGCGCTAGAATCCCAATTAATCAAATTCTAGAATACCTAAATTGTGATGGACATATATTAATATAGTAAGCCCCCTACAGTAATTAGTTTCGGCTATTACAGGAAAATGAAAAAAACTTTTTATTTAATTATTGTGTAAATGAAAATATGTTTATAAAAAGATTAAGTCGTATGTAGACTACACACCAATTTGTAGTTATTGTTTGTTTATGTATGGGATAAATACTGGACAGACTCCCGATTTTCATGGGGCAGATAGGCCTTTTTTGTCGTCAGATTTCGAGGGGAAGGTGAAGTAAATGCACAAAAACAGAAAATAAATATTATTAAATACGTGAATGTTCCTTGATTTTCAAAAATAAAGTAAAATCTAAAAACTTAAATAAAGTTTGATTGTTATCAAAACAAAAAGATCTATCCATGTTGTTTCTTATCCAGAAATATAACATATTTGGCCGACTTCGAGGGAAAATATTAGGCCTGAAACTAATACTAGTAACAAATACTAAAGGTATATAATGAAGATCGATGGTTGACCTTCATTCAGCTCCAATAGATTTTTCAACAATAACTTTTGAATATTTAATATCTTTTGAACTAATCTAATTTGTGTAATTTGATTCAGAATAAGCTACTTTTCACCACTCATTTTGGGCGGACTGCAAAATTTAGATTTCTAAGACGAAAATTAAATTATGACCAAAGTTTCATGAACTTTGGAAACAAAGTCTGTTCTATTTTATTGTTCATCGTCTAAAAATTCATTGTATTAACAAAGAAACAGGCATTCTGAAGATTATTATGGGATTAATATATAATTTTTACTTGAGTGTATTATCCTGATTCTTTTTCATTTCAAAACATGTTTTATAATATAAAATTAAATTAAGTAAGTAGTTTCAGATTGTACTGACAGTGTTATTTTTATTATTTTTTTTATTTTGTTTAATTATCTCTTTATTTGAGTATTTAATTCTTTCTAA
This sequence comes from Aelia acuminata, assembly GCA_911387785.2. Classification (NCBI taxonomy): domain Eukaryota; kingdom Metazoa; phylum Arthropoda; class Insecta; order Hemiptera; family Pentatomidae; genus Aelia; species Aelia acuminata. The sequence goes on from OU426980.1 coordinate 14,683,986, forward strand.
TTCATGATCCTTGGTAATTGTGACGACTGAGTATTCTTATTCTTAATTGTAAATAAGGTAAAATGTCACAAACACTTTACTATCGCATAGATCGAAACATTAAAAACTAAACGAATAAAAGAACAATAGAAAAATAATGGTTAAGCCTTTTCTTAAATAATCAAGTATAAAAATGGATTTCTTCAAGTAAAACAAAAACAAGCCCTTCATAGCTAATAGATAGCTTTATGACCAGTGAATTCAGGGGAGGGGCGCGTAATATTTCTAGAAAGCTAATGTTATATACATATATATTTATTCGCTCATAGATTACGTTCTTAATTGCAAAAATCTGGAGCGGGAATCACATAACTTTCACTAACTACCCTCCTTTTTTTATTAAAAATAGACAATTTTTTTTTTTTTTTTAATGGCATACTTAAGTGCTACCTGAAAGGGAACATTAACCTTTTTTTCGCAATGAAAATTGTTATCTTTATTATTGGAAAATGGGGGTCAGTAATTCATCCATTGGTGTACTAAGAATAAAGTTGGTCCCATTTACTCTAGAATTTCGTAAATTTCAGGGATTCGTTCGAATTTTTTTTTATATAATTATATTTTCAGGTGATTATAGAAATAATAATCGAGTTTTAGACTGAACGATCATGTTTTTCGAAGATATGTCGTTAGTAAGAATCGATACAAAGGGTTCATAACGAGGGCCGATAATAAATTGGAACTAAATTTTCAATTTTCAGCACCTTAGTATTTTTCAGAAAACGACGGTGATATTTGTTTATTTTCTAAGGCAGTAACACTTATTAATGCTTTATTTAAATCAATAAGTTACTTATGTTATAACAAGCTCTTAAAACATTGTCGACTCTTATCGCATGCTCAGTGCGTCTTGTCTTGTTAACAATGAGCAGTTAGTGAAGGTGTACTGCGCATGCGAAAGTTGCCATCGTGTTTTAAGTGCTTGTTGGAACATACCTTTGATTCGTTAAGAATCTCCACATGTTTTTTCCCGATCAATAACATTTTGAACTACACGCTCTTCGCCTTGTCTTTGTTTTTATTTTAAAACAAAATTGAAAAGGTTGTTTTTATTCCTTGAAGTTTAGTTACTTTAAGACAGTTGCAATGAGTACCATTGAAACCAATAGTTTCTGTTAAATAATCTGAAAGTAGAAATTTGTTTTTTCCTGAACTCTAATATTTCGTTTCAGCGACCTGCCACCATATAACCATATAAACTTCATATTATTAGTTCTTAAATTCTAAGCTTTCCAACGCTATATTATACATACATATATATATTACAACTTGAAATTTTTGTTTTGGGAAATCATATATTTTATATTTCGCCATTTCTTGCAACTAGGGATGACAAGGGGCAGTTATTTTCTCGAAATAAACTAAATTAAAGGTACTTTAACAAGTTAGGTGCGGCGGCGTATTTTAGGGGTATCCGGAATTGAACGGTATCGTTCCCCGGGGCCCGACTGCTGGGATGAGCCACAGACGATATCGGGCGTCGAGGTCCGATGGGAATGCTTTGTCGAAAGCGTTATCTTTTGATTAAAAGGGAATTAAATGAGCGTCTCAAGGCCATCATCTATTGGTAAGGGTTGGAACTAGACATAATAGGCGCGGGACAGGCCGATACAGGATTTACACCATTCTTAATCGAAAATCGGACCTCGGAGTCCGATTCTAAAAATCAACGGAATTTCAGCTGTTAGCAACATTTTCTGCACTAAAATACAATAAGCTCATTAAAAATCTACTAAATTGAGTGTTTGAAGTGTTCGGACTTTTAGACATTTTCATGTGAAAATCGGCTGTTATGAGGGGAATGTAAGACATCGGACCCCGGAGACCGATGCCACACCTAACGTGTTAAAAGAAGATTTTTCCCTTAGACTTTTAAGCCCTATTAGATTTCGATAAAACCTACTTTATATTAAAGAATGCTTCATTAGGTTTAAACATGAAAAGTTTAATGGAAATCTTTAGTGCCGTTTTTGAGAAGTCGTAAATAGAAAAATGCACGTTGGGGTACAGTGCTTCCTACGTTTAGGTACTCGATTTAGACGAGATCTTTGCTGTCACATCGCGGGCACATACATACCTCAAATACCTAATTTCAGTTTCGTATGACAAATAGTTTCTCCGCAAGTCTGTATTTGTGAATAGACTTGCTGAGAAACTATTTGTATATTGACTCAGGGGACCCAAAACGTTTTATTTCCTTTGAAAACCGTCGACATTTTTCACGATCTCAATACTTCCCCTTACTATATATTTCATATATAGATAAGCGAAAGTAAAAGTGGGTTTATTTAAACATTTAATTGTTTAATGTAACAACGTATAAAGTTTTTTTTTTATTTTTTTTTTTTATGTTTGTTTAAATCATGTATGTCTCTCCCGTTTACACTACGTCAGTCATTAATGATTTTTTTGATTTTTTCATCAGCAGATCTTGGGAACCCCCCTCTCAAGAAATGATGGCAAAAGTTCTAGAACACTAATACTACCTAAAAAGCGCTTTTATGTTTTTAATTATATCCCCATAAAAGGAAAATGTATCTTATTTAAACATTTAATTGATTTAAATATTTGTATGTAACTCCATTTTTAATTAGGTTCTTCATGGCTCACCCCTAGTTTTACACATTTTTGTCAGCCACTATCGGCAAAATAATTTATAGATTTAGATGTCCTGTGATTTAAACTATTCCATTCTCATTGAAAATAGTTTTAAACACGGGCGTCACCGCCAGGGGGGGGGACAAAGGGGACGCGTCCCCCCCAATATTTTGGCAGGAAAGGACCCAATGTATGTAAAAAATTAAAGAAAACTGCGATTTTACGAATTTAACCGAGTTATTATTTTATTAACCAATAAAATATAATATAAAATATATGTTAATTTCAGCACACTCTATTGTTAAAAGCATAGTCAGGCATATTGTATATTTGATGAATTATATAATTCTTATTTCAGCTTGAACTGTTTTGTTTATTGCTCTCCATTTCTTTTTAAACTAAGCAGCTTGATCCTACTTTTCATCAATTCGATGAAGCTTATAGAAGTTGATGAAAAGCAATGAAATTAGTGGGATCAGGATGAGAAGAAAAAAACTTGGATAAAATTCAATCAAGAAATTTTGGCCCACATCCTTAAACATTAAGCCTTAGCAATTCCCTATCTTAATGTATAACTGAGGCAAAAATTGACAAGTTTTAAGAGACTATAAATACCTTTAAAATACAGCGCTGGAGGATGAATTAAATGTCCCAACAGTTGTTTTTTGGGTTAATTATCTCAACTTTTAGCCCCTCGAATTTCCACCTACCCTATCTAGAAAAATATTTATCCGCCCCCCCAATAATTTTGTGCTGGTGACGCCCATGGTTTTAAAGGGTGGGTTTCAAGGTTCTAGAGGATTAAATCCAATTGATCTTGAAAGTGCGTTCCCCCACAGAATGTTTAAGGATCCTCTACTGAATTTTATTTGTGGAATTAGATGACATATATTATAAATAATTTGACAGAATAAAGACTAACCTTAGAATGATCTTTTAAAAGGTGGTTCAAACTTTCAAAGGAAGGCATTCAGGTAGATAAAAAAAAAGGTACTGAATGAATTGTAGTCTGTAATGGATAGTGGGATCAGATTTTCCATATCCTCGTTAAATTTAAATTCTATTAGACCTTTACTATATTAGAAGACCAAATATAGTAATACTTTTTTTAAGTATGCTATTTTTATGGAATAAAGTTCTACCAAATAAAAATTCGTTCAGTTACATTAAAATAGAAACAAATACACTTAGTAAGTTGAGCCAGAACGATTATATTTTTGAGGTCTCTAAAAATTTTTAAATAATATAATTAAAAAAACAAAACTGTATTAAGTATTTACGAGATCATTAATTATAGCCTCACTTATTTTTGATATTATTGTCTGACGTTTCGGCATTCATACGATAATATAAATAAGTGAGGCTATAATTAAGGATCTCGTAAACTCTATAATATAAACAAATAAATATAATAAAAAAAAAAAATGAGAGGAAAGAGAAAAAAGGGAAAGATACGTGGTACTCTCATTGCCACACCCTAAGTAACTTTTAAAATTAATGTTATAATGTCTATAATTAATTTTTAATAAATATTTCTCTAAATTAAAAAAAAAATCCCTGATATGTAGCCTACCTGGTGAATATGGCTTTGAGGTACCTTAAAATTATTTTTAAAACAGTTAATAGTAATAAAACCAATAAAGTTCTCGTCTCATTGAAATAATGTTATAACTTACATTATTCTCATTTAATTTTATTAAATTAAGACTTTAATAAATTAATAAACAAGTCGCTGATGTTGGGCACCGGTAGGATGTGAGGTTGCTGAGGAGCTGACTTTTTTTTGATATTTGTTTTAACTATCAAGGAAATGTCAAATGAAATAAAAATAATAGCAAATGTTAATTGGATTGAGTATTTTTTCCAATGATATTTATAAATGTTTGCTATCTCTATTAGCTGGCGTTATAAAATAATGAATCAAATATATAAATTTTTCGTCTCATAAAAAATCACACATGTTTACCATATATGTAACAGAATATTTTAATTAAAATATAAAATAAAAAAACTGGGGCACTCTGAACAGTTGAAAAGTAGCTTTTTATAAAATATTTTAATTTTGCACTTAACCCTCAGAGAAGAGAAAGCGATGTAGTATTTATTAATACAATCCATCACTTTTACTTTTATTGAAATAATCATCCAGTCATCAACATATCCCGAAAGGCTAATGGAATTGCTCTATTCAGTTAGCTCACTAAATTTCTCACCCATAGTAGATGCCAACAATGGAAGGAATGGTGTCATATCACAGCAGTGGAATCTGTGCCATCTTACCTGTGGAGTGGGGCACCAGGGTCAAAGCGAGAGGCTACGAGCAGTGGCGTGTATACACGAAGACGGCCGACTATCTCCTCGCCCCTACTAAGCCTTCAGTGTCGGTCCGCCGTGTTCTGTGTCGGGTTCCTTAGACTGTGTCCGTGTGAATCCCCTCCACCCTTACTCTATGTAGCAATCGTATTACCTAACAAACGCCTTGCTCATTGAAATATTGTACTTATAATGCTTGCATGATGGCTGCCAGCAGGAGTTCAGAAGCGACACCAATCTGCCGCTGCCGTGTTCTTTATCTTGGTTCCGCTGTACCACACGTCACTAAGGACGGCCTTCAGGGGATCCAGGAACCATTGAGGGAGTTGTATCCTGAACAAGGAGCCCTCGGAGCTCGTGGTATAGATTCTTGGCTAAGTGTATGGAGCAATGGTGTTTTGTTAGAAAATGTTGATGAAAACCACAAACAGGTGACTAGATTTTTTCCTATTGATACTTTACATTATTGTGCGGCAGTGAGATATGTTTTAGTCCCAGAAAAATCCAATTCGAATTCTCAACCGAGATTTTTGCCATTGGACTCTCCTTTTGCGAGATCCCCGAACCCGAATCATCCACCTTTATTTGCATGTATTCTCAGGAGGACAACTGGTATCAAAGTTCTGGAATGTCACACGTTCATTTGCAAACGTGAAATGGCTGCTAATGCATTAGTTAGATGTTGTTTTCATGCATATGCAGATTCATCTTATGTCAAAAACATCGATAACTCTAATGCGTACAGCACTCTTAGAAAAGAACATGGAAGTAACAGCAGTATAGATAAGGTGGATGGTTGGCGAAAAATTACTCCGATGGCTGAAGGGAGTACACTGACCCTTGATAGTGCTCTCCATACAACTTCTCGCAGCTTTCCATTCAATTATAATGATTATTCGAGATCGAATGACGACATTTCAATATACAACGGAGACGAAAATCACAAAGTGTGGGCAGGGAGCAGTCGCGATGTTTATAACGACGAAGAAAACATTTATGGTGATTACAGCACTAATACCCTGAGGAGTAGTCGTTCTTCACGACCTCGACAGATAGTGAGTGTTACACCACCTCCACCACCACCACTAAAGGAAGAAAAAAGTCGACAGAAAAAAGAACAGCAGAAATCGAAGAAGGGGAGGCAAGATGAAGTACATGGCGGATTACTTATGAATGGTTCGCTAATGAGAGGAGGAGGAATGCCACAAGGAACTCTAAGAGTACCCCTTTTGAGGCAGGGTCCACCTATGGCGCGGATGGCCCCAGGTCCGCCAACAACTGTCCCCATTCTTCGGAGACCGCAACTCCCCCCTCGATATCATCAGCCTAATTTTCCTCCCTCGATTTTGCTTCAGCCTGGAGTCAAAATGTATCCCTTGGAAGAACCCATTTATATGCCTTCCCATCGACCTATGACACCGGTTTCTTCTTATCAGCCATGTCATTTTCCACTAGAAGCCTACATGATGCATCAGTATGCAACTATGAATTATCATCATCGGAAACCTAAAAATGCACACAGCATTAAAGACAATAATGGGAATTGGGGTGACAGAAAGCGAGAGGAAAATGGACGAGATGAACGTTTTAGTGCCAAAAATTATGGAACGTCCAAGGAAAGTAAAAAAGACGAAGATGGGTCACCGTATAATACAGGAATTTACCGGAGGAAAGGTCATATGAACGAGAGAGCTTTTTCTTACTCTATTAGGCAAGAACATCGCTCAAGAAAATATGGTTCCTTAGCAAACCTGAAATTCGCTGGTGCTCCAGGCACTAGTGACTACGAGCCTCCGGCCAACAAAGAGGAAATGAAGAAGGAAAGAGAAATCATCCAATTGATGGAAGATCTGGAACTGACTGGAGATGACATCGAACGATCCCAGGTACCTCCAAATGTCTATCAGCAAACGCAACAGAGAAATTCCAAAGCTCGGAGATAACTGAAGCTGTAAGTGTTCCTTTCGTGAAATTTATTTCATTATTATGTAGCCATAATTATTTTTTAATGTATACCAATTCAACAAAGCGGATATTGATGCCCTTATAAATAATCTCCAAAGGAGGGGGAACGGATATTTTTAAAGAAAAGTAAGCTACGTAAGTATTTCGAAACTCCTTAACAAAATATAATAATAAAATGTTTACAATACAGTATCCCAATTATTGTCAATTAATTTAATGAATGTACACCTGCCTGAGTGAAATTTCAGAGAATCTAGCAGGTGAATATATTGTATATCCTTATATTTTATTTATTTATTTTTATTTTTTGTATTTTATTTGAGAATAATAAGTACCTATAAATTTCATATTAGTATTAGCTTTTCAAGTTTAAAAAAAATATTTTTAACCTTCTAATCACATGGTTTATTTAATGTCGTGCAGCATTTTTTATTTTATCTTCACATAGTAATCTCTAATAATCAAATGAATCTAAAAATATTGCATTACATTGATTTATAGTTTCCTTCTTTTTCATGGAACGTCCCTCTTCAGTTGTGGTACAGCATGGCAGTTAATTTTTTTTTGCAAATGAATCTAATGACTTTCCTGTGGAGTGAAAGAAGTAAAAGGACTTTTTAGAGAACAGCTCTCTTGTTTTCTGTAATAAAATATAAAAGTATACTTTATTATTCACCAATATTTCTTATCCCTTCTTTAACCAAACTCCGTAGCGAAATATTTATATAGTTAAAAATCACCAATACCACTGTGACATAACAAGTGAATTTTTCTTATTTTATAGTGTTTTTATCTCTTGTTTGTTTCCCGTTGAATATTTTTATACAAAATAATTACTGGTTTTTAATTGCTAAAATATGCTTTGTAAACAGGTCGGATGTCCTTGCCCTAATCTATTGCATATTATTCATAACATTTTGTTTCTTAAATAATTCCGTCCGTTCGTCCTTGAGAAGGAGTTCACCTGCGGCACCGCTTACTTTAAAATAATTTAGCCAGCTCTCTTTTATTTCCGGGAATAGAAAAATAAACGGAAAGTACTTTTATTTTATGAGACAATCATTATATCATTTCTCATTATATTGATGTGAGCATTCCTTGTATCATTGCTGATTTATAAGCGGGATCTTGATATATAAATATATAAATATATATATATATATATATATATATATATATATATATATATATATATATATATATATATATATATAAAATATATATATATATATATATATATATATATATATATATATATATATATATATATATATTAATTTATTTCCTTCTTATAGTAAGCCTATAAGAAGGCAGTTCATTTCCGACAAGTGCCATACAATATATGTACATTACTTGTGTTTTATGTTGTACAGAGATTTACATTGGTAATGAAATTTAAAGATAACAAAACAATATACAGAAACATGAAATAAAAGTTATAAAATATATAAAGTTGTAATATGTATAACTTTCAAAATAACATAGAAAAACAGGATAGTAAAGTTGATGATTTGAAAATTAATAAGAACGAACGAAATGGATTATGGTTGACGATTCTTCTTTTCTCATTACAGTAACTCTGTAACGAACCACTTTATTTCTACGCGTACCATCTTACGACATAACGCGTATTTAATTACATCTATACATAATCAATTAACATAACAGTTTGTCATATAATATTCATAAATAGAAATAGATGTATAACATATAATCTACATACCTACAGAGATATACAAATATGAGAATGACAAATTATATCTAATAAAATAAAAAGAAAGTAAACAGAATTTAAAAATAAGAAAAATTAACTGCATGAATAGTAAATATAATAATAATAGAATATAATAATCATAGTAATGGTTGCAAGGAATGGGTTTACCAATCAGAATGGTGTGGCAATTTAACAATAAATTATTTCTTTTAATTATATAGCCAGATTATTTAGTGATTAATTAATTAATCATTATAATTAATCATAATAGTTCACGTTTATGAATATATGATATTACAGGGAACGATTTGATAACAATGATCTACAAAAAGAAGTAAAATATTAAAATGATGACACTATAAACCTAATTATATATATATATATTTTTTTTTAAACTATCAAAGGGCAATTATACAAACTTATTTATGTTTAAAATGTGTAAAGCTTTATACTTTGAATGTCTATCGTTTTAAATATATATATATAAAAAAAATGTATAAATATATTGAAGAATCAACCAAAAAAAGTTTATTCTTTAGAAACTAATTGTTAGATTATATTTGAGATTGGAGAAGGAAGTTTAGGCCATGTAAAATCCAATCCGACGGGTAACCCCCGAGGTGGGGGAAGGGAATGCTGAGTACCTTGAACGTTTTATGGTTAACCACTTCACTCATCTTTCCTTATAACCAACTCTGTTTCTTACTTTCTTTCTTATATATGTACATATATATATGTGTATACCCATGCACATATTGCTATCGATTTCGTGCTATTAATTTCCTAACTTAGGCCTAGTTCTTAATCTTGATTAGAGCCATATTAAATCCTAGATTAAGTAGTATAAAATCATTAAGGTATACTTTTTTAAATTTAATTACCAGTTTACTCCAACAGGCGTTGGACGCCGTTGGTCCACTTACTGCTGTGGAGGAATCAAAAAATACATATACTTCATCTAATATGCAAAACTAAAAAACAATAATTATATTTGGGTATCAAACTAATTTTTCTGTTATTTTTTTCAGTTTGTTTGTTTCTTTGTTTAACATCCATTTTTATGCTAATAAGGCTAATCGGACGATGCTTCAGTGGGAGTGCTAAATTTTGCCTATCCAGCTATAATTAGGATAGGGATCTTTAACGAGTACCTGAGACATCGTACAGACTGGGGACCTCCATTTTACGTCCTATCCCAGGGACGGCATAGCTAAGGATTTTTTACTCCCTTTAAAAAATCCTAGGGCCACCACGGGGCGCAAACCCCCGAAATAGTATTGTAGGTTGCCATGCTAACCACAACACAACAGGTGACCCCATTTTTTCAGTAAATGATTTATAATTATATTTTGTATTACATTGTTCCTAATATTCCTGTTTACAGTATCTATTGAAAAACCATAACACAAATAAAAAATCAATTTCCTCAATACAAATTTTGTTTTTGGGAGTCCTCCATTATCAATATAAATTATAAGATATATTTATGGAAATATAAATTGGTTAAAATATCTTTTCTAAATCCTAGAATTGCTTTCTTTTCAGTAGTATAAGTGAGGAGGAGGGGGGGAGTCCTATTCCTAAGGAGGGTCCCACATCAGGTAATACACCGTTTCCTTCCAGGTTATCTGATGATATGAACCACCTACTCCCTCCCGCTCTGCCTACACACTGATAAGGGGATCCCCGAAAGTCTGGACCACGTCTCCCCCGATAACACTTTGATAAGGAGAACCGAACCACCATTCTCTTTATTCTGGATCATGGCCGGATCCAGCCGATTGTAAAGTCCTAAAGGGGGTGGGGCTGCACCCCCACAGCCCTTCCCCAGGATATCCCAATCAGTTTTTTAACCTTTATGTCCCTTTCCCACAGCTAAAGTTCTACTTGTTCTGCATGTTATTTGTTCTTTAACTTGCTTCCTTACATTAAGGAAAGTGAAATTCTATCTTTAAATGACGAAAAATTTTCAAAGGGGAGGGGCTACAGCCCCCCTGGATACGCCAATGCTCACGATTGATGATCATTCCCAAGTAACTGTGTGACCATTTTTGACTAAAGGTTCATCTCTGTCTTTGTTTATTAAAATCCTTTATTGTGGACCGTATGCATGATAATAGATGAAGCATGAAGGATATATTTCAAGAAACCATTCGGTAATTATATTGTTATAATAAGGAAATTGAACCATTGGCGGATCCAGGGGGGGGGGGGGGGGCTGTCGGACGATGCTACAGTGGAAGTCTTAAATTTTGCCTATCCAGGTATGATTAGGATAGGGTTAACGAGTACTTGACATCGCAGGAAGGCATAGCCAAGGATTTTTTACTCCCATTAAAAAATTCTAGGGCCACCTCGGGACGCAAACCCGCGACCTTTAGTATATTAGGTTGCCATGCTAACAAAAACACCACAGTTGACCCCTATTTATAATTTTATTCTAAACGTAATCATGTAATGTTTGAAATGTTACCTCTTGAGTTAATGATGGTGGAAGATATCCACCATATTCTACCTCTTGAGTTATAATTATTTTATTAAACTTGAAGATTGTGAATCTAAACTTTTGACTGGCACTGTGTATAAATATATATATAGGGGCTTTAATTTATTCTGAATTAATTTTTTATTGCCTTGTTTTTTCTCCTCTGTATTGAGAAATGTCACCTTTTTCTAATGCATAAGGATGCCTAAGGATGCCCATTTGCGGGTTACTCCTTAAACGCTTTCAGAAAGTTGACCTGGTCCATTTCTGTGGTATTTGCATAAGCATTCCTTTCTGAGTGAGACTGTGAAGAATTATAAATGACGTGGAGGGATAGCGTTAAGTATTCCGTGGACGCAGCTAGCCAGGAAGAGGTCAGTCCAGCATAGACAATGTTTCTTTAGAGCATCGTTCTATAAAAATTTAAAAGAAACAACAAAATTCATTCGAAAATCTTATGTTGATTTAGACTCCCTAAAACAAAGCATTTCTATTTTTTCATGGGATCTATAAGACCCTTGACAAATTTTATTTCACATTTCCATTATTCATCAGTTGACATACCATAGCGATTGATTTATACAGGGTGTCCAGAAAGAGTATTCGGGATTTTGTTACTGTGAAATGATAAGAGGTTTTTTGGCCCAAGAACTTCAAGAGTTTAAAGGATATATCTCTAGAACATGGTTTCAGCAAGAGGGGCCACTTGCAATACTTCAGACTTATCAATTGCTACGGTAAACGAATTATTCCAAAACGAAGTGATTTCTCGTAGAGACACCATTAGCTGGCCTCCCAGGAGTCCCGATCTCAGTCCTCTTGACTTCTTTCTGTAGGGATACCTGAAAAGTAGGGTAAACAAAAAGAAACCGACGAATCTAACGCAATTGAAGCAAAATATCAGAACAGAAATGACGGCAATCTCAGGAACAATGTGTCAACGCGTTTTTAGAAATCTGCGTTTGAGATTCGAGGAGTGCCAGCAGCGTTATGGTGGACACCTAGACAATATTGTTTTTTCTAAATAAATTTCCAGTTCATTGTGTTTAAATAAAACGTAAACATCCTACTTGATATTCTATATTTGAGATTTTATTCTACTTCCAAACCCCGAATACTCTTTTTGGACAACCTGTACAATACCAAACTTTTGTTAGTAAATAATTTTAATCTCACTTGTCTATTTACAATGTAGGGTAAACCGTAGAGTTATTGGCACCCTTAAGACTAAATTTCAGTGGTGACATTAAAAAAAAATACTTCTTATGAAGGGATCTAATTGAAACTTCCTATAACTCTACATTTTAGTCTTTTCAGTTTCGATGTTGTACGTAAAAGTTTAAAAACACTACAAAACAGGATAACAGCTTGATTGTTAGAAACTTGTTGGTTGTTAGTTTTTCAACGCTTAAAAATTAACTACTTCCGAGAATGTACTAAGTATAACTCTCTACATTAAAGAAATAACTCCAATCTTAAACATGATTTACTTTGTGTCTTGCTTGAGCGCTAAATACGTTTTTTAAAATATTTTGTTCTACTTTTATTCTACTTCCAAACCCCGAATACTCTTTTTGGACAACCTGTACAATACCAAACTTTTGTTAGTAAATAATTTTAATCTCACTTGTCTATTTACAATGTAGGGTAAACCGTACAGTTATTGGCACCCTTAAGACTAAATTTCAGTGGTGACATTAAAAAAAAATACTTCTTATGAAGGGATCTAATTGAAACTTCCTATAACTCTATATTTTAGTCTTTTCAGTTTCGATGTTGTACGTAAAAGTTTAAAAACACTACAAAACTGGATAACAGCTTGATTGTTAGAAACTTGTTGGTTGTTAGTTTTTCAACGCTTAAAAATTAACTACTTCCGAGAATGTACTAAGTATAACTCTCTACATTAAAGAAATAACTCCAATCTTAAACATGATTTACTTTGTGTCTTGCTTGAGCGCTAAATACGTTTTTTAAAATATTTTGTTACTTAGGATAAACCATACAGTTATTGACACCCTTAAGACTAAATTTCAGTGGTGACATTAAAAAAAATACTTCTTATGAAGGGATCTAATTGAAACTTAACTCCTCTTTATCTATCTTTATAAAGACTCAAGAGGTTTTTTTATGTGGTCAAAAGTCCAATAGTTTCACAATATGGCAATATTTATTGTTAAAAGTGCAAAAACTAGTTATTGACACCCTGTGGATTTAATTGTTAAATCTTCCCTATGGTTAGTTTGTTAAAGTCTTACTTCATTGATGACTTAGAGTACCCATCAAACATTAGACTCATGTATATCTTATAATAAAATTAGGACTTGTTTACCTATTTCTTTAAGCTAAAGTTGGGGTGACAATAACTGTACTGAGTGCCAATAACAGTATGGTTTACCCTATATAACTTCTTTTTCTTCTTAATCGATTCCTCTTCTTCCGTTTGTTGGTGTAGAGGTTCCTTCTTGTAGTGCTCGATACAGGCATTGCTGTCCCGCTATGCCTGTTCCAGTTTTGTCCATCCTCCTTTTGACATGGCCAAACCAGCACAACCTATTTACTTCCCTAATATTTTCGGCTGGTTTAATTTCCAAAGTTCTTCTTACGATATACTGGGTGTCCCAGACCTAGTGTAAAAAAAAACACTTTTTGAAAATTCCTTACTTCTTCCCCACTGGAGCACCCTAGAAGCCGTCAAAATTCCTAAAAACTGCAGAATTCAGTTAGCGTTTTAGTGGTGTAACCCATGATACAATTGCACTTCACCTTTTGAGTCTAAAAGAAGTTTTTCTAATGAAAAACATGGTTGAGAATGTCACTGCTGGGGCAATGAGGAAGCGCGCTAGAGCCTACATCCAAAGTAATGGATGCCGAACATCACATGAGTTTGAGTTAGTTTTACTTTTTTAAGACTAGAAAGAACATGAACATGAATTCTAATTAATGTAAAAAGGGTAATAATAATCTAAAATTAAAAAAAAAACTCCTTAGTTTAAATTAAAAAAATACTTTTTATGTTAATTTTATGATTATACTTAACATTTTTTATGTTGGAAGGATTTTTCCAATTTAATTTAATTTTTCGAAGAAAGTTTAACTTATTTTAAAGAAAGTATTTTCTAAATTTAACTAAAGAGTTTTTATTTTATTTTAATTTTAGATTATTATTACCCTTTTTATATTATTTAGAATTCAGGTTCATGTTCTTTCTACTCTTAAAAAAGTAAAACTAACTTTAATTCGTGGGAAGTTCGGCATCCATCACTTTGGATGTAGGCTCTAGCGCGCTTCCTCATTGCCCCAGCAGTGACATTCTCTACCGTGTTTTTCATTAAAAAAAATTCTTTTAGACTCAAAAGGTGAAGTACAATTATATCATGGATTACACCAATAAAAAGCTAACTAAATTCGGCAGTTTTTAGGAAATTTGACAGCTTCTAGGGTGATCCAGTGGGGAGTGAGGAATTTTCAAAAACTATTAAAAATTTAAGTTTTAATAAATGTTTTGTGTTTTGCGCGTTAAAAGTCCCACTGAAAGTGGATTTAAAATAACCAGACCTATCTCAACTTTTAGAAATTTTAATGCTGATTAAGAAAATATCATTTTTTTGTTTCTACACTAAAGCGAAGTAGATAAAACCGCCATTGTTTAGAAAAAAGTAAGATTTTAAAAATAAAAACAAAATTTTTTTTATCTCCTCAACAGATTGAGATAGGAAACTCGTTTCTGCGCCATTCTACCCCGTTTAACATGCAGTATTACCCAATATTTTTACACTAGGTCTGGGACACCCAGTATATGAATTTACAAAAAAAAAAAAAAAAAAGTCATACTCATAGTACGTTTTTAAAAATCTCTAATCTTTAAAAATTTTTATTACCTCTTATTATTCATAACAAGGAATACGTCTAAGGAATTTAAAAAGTAAGCTAAAATATTCTATACAAATTCTTAAACCTCAATTTGAAATAGAAAGTTCTAAGTTTGGTGTGGAACAGTCCGGATTTGTTTTGGAAATGTCCTAATTAGATTAGATCAAATGATCAAGACGAGCAAAACAGTTTGCGGATATGTAAACAGGCAAGCTCCAATACGAAAACTCTTACGAAATTGGACTTAACTTCTTTATAGCATGCCTATAGATAGTAAATTATTTGCTGCACTTCTACTGAACAGAAGGGTGAATTTTTAACACGTTAGGTGCGGCGGAGTATTTTAGGGATATCCGGAATTGAACGTTATCGGTCCACGGGGTCCGACTGCTTGGATGAACAACAGATGAATCGGGCGTTGGGGTCCGATGGGAATGCTTTGACGAAAGCGTTATCTTTTGACTAAAAAGTCAGTTAAATGAGCTTCTCAAGGGCATTATCGCTTGGTAAGGATTGGAACTAGACATAATAAGCGCTGGCCATTTACGTCATACTTTATCGAAAATCAGACCTCGGAATCCGATTCTAAAAATCAACAGAACTTCAGCTGTTAGCAACATTTTCTGCACTAAAATGCAATAATCTCATTAAAAATCGATTAAATTGAGTGTTTGTAGTGTTCGGACTTTTGGACATTTTCATGTGAAAATCGGCTATTAAGAGGGGAATGTAAGACATCGGACCCCGGGGATCGATGCCGCACCTAACGTGTTAAACAATGACACTTTTTTAGAATTTCGATTAAACTTCTTATACCTATGTATAACTTAATATCATTTAACATGGCTTTAAATTCTATCTTTTCTAAATGACTTTGTTTAAATTACTTTTAATTATGTTTTTGAAATTATTTTCAGTCTCTTATATATTGTCAGTACTAAAAATAAAAATATGCATACTACAAAGGATTTAGATATTTAAGAAGAAAAAAAATGGAAAATATTTTTTCAGCTTGAAAACTAATTTCCAGAAATAATCTAAGTAAAATATAAGTAAAAATAATATAAGTAATATAATAGAAGTAATATAAGATAATGAAGATTTTATTCTTAACGATGTAAGTAATTTAGATGTATAATATTGCGTTGTAAAGCTAAAGATGTATATTATAGGGTGAAAAAACCGTGGGGCGTGCACGACAAAAAATATTCAATAATTTTATAAGTAACTTGTTGAATACTGAATCTTGAATCAGATTGGTATTATTTTTTCGATAATCACAGGCAGTTTTTATTAGAACGAATTTAATAAGCCTTTTTTGAATGAATCATTGAATATTTTTGTAAATAACTATTTTTATGTAAATTCACTAACACAGCTAAGGATGTCAGCGCTGTATACAAACAAATTCCTGACCTACTCTCCTTTGTTTAATTTTTTTATTTAAGTTCCTTTATGAATATAATAAATAAATAAAGCAATATAATGATTAGGCTGAATTTGTGGATCGATTTTCCACTTTGCTAAGCCTTATAATATTCCTTGATATAACTTTATCTTTTTTCTTTTTAAAGTTATTTCCACAGTTTTTCCAACTTCCATGGTATTAATAACTGCCACTAATTGTATCGAATCAAGTTGATTAACAATGTTCAGGTATCATTTGTAAAAAGTGTTTCTTGTCACTCAACGAAGTTTTAGCGATCATTTTGCTAACGTTTATGTAAGATTTCCGCTTGGTTGACTTGTGATAAATATAGCGTGCCGACACTCAATAACTGGATATTTCTTTAGAGAGCTTATTCTTGAATAACTGGAGCAGTTTACCAGAGGTAGATTCTTATCTTCTCCTATTCTCCGATAAAATGTTTCTCGTCCTCAATGGATATGGCTACTCAAATGCATTTCCATTCTGCGATATACCTGGATTGTAATGATGAGCTCTCAATTGATTGAACGCGAGTGAACATGGAAACATTGACCAGGTTTGATTTTTTTTATTTTTTCTTTCTTGGATGGTATTCAGTAGCTTTTACCCGACTTGCTATTGTGGTATTTATTGTTCAGCATTCAACTCGAGCTGTTTCTTAACGTTGTTGATCTGTAAATGCCGGTTTCATTTTCTCAGAGCTCGCTTTCGTTTTTAACAAGTAGACGATAGATACTACATTCTTGGATAGAAAGCCTGGTGGATGAGCCTGTGACTTTTTCCCCTTCTGCGCTAGCCTACTGTTGAAGTCACTTTGACGGTTTACTCAAGTTACGTTTATAAACTTTATCTTCAGTTTAATAAAGTTCCTTTTGCTTATTTTTTTTAGTGGTTGTTTTTTTATTAATTATATTCTATCTATTATTCCTTGTGGCAATCTAAATCTCTATTGAAGTTCAGATTTTATGTATTGAGTATATTAAATTTTAACTTAATTGCAATCTATTAAAACGTAACAATTAAATCTAAAAATTATACTGCAATTTTTGTTTATATAACACATTTAAATGGTTTTGGAATCAATATGTCTGTCAAGAGTTGCATTGTGGTATCATTCATTTAGTTATATAAAGATATCGATTACATTGTTATTGCTGCGATTTATTGACTCTGTATTAAATTATTTGAGTTGTGTAATCGATTGTATAATTGTGTCGATACAGCGTGACATTTTAGTATTTTCAATCCAGACTTTCTTTTTATACCAGTTCCCTATTGTCCCATTTTTAATCTTTTTTTTTTTCTTTTTCTTATCGTATATAAAATATTTCTATATTTCTTCTCAAGCATCTTTAATTTGAGTATTTTTTTTTTCTCAAAAGATTTTCTTGCAGAATCAGATAAAGGGAGAAAAGTAGCCTCAGCGCTATGCGACTTGGGAATACTGGTTGTTAGTCCAGGATATCATTCTCGGCGCTTCGCTCATCGGTTAGCAATGTCGGCTATTTATGATTATAATCAGAGGTTAGTATCCATCGGTGCTTGGTATATCGACTTAAAAGATATAGACACGAAAATTGGACGGGGTGTATATTTTTTAAATCTGTGGAAACCTTTTAAGCAGTTTTGTTTTCAAGGTTTGAAGGTTGCCTCCTAAGGGTTATAGTAATGACGAACTAATCGGAAAAACAAACATAATATTTTCTTATTTATTTCATTTATTGAAAACAAATGCTGGAAACATTAGCTAAATATGCATAATTAATTACAACGACTATTAAGATATAAATCATTAATCCCATAAAATAACTTTTGAGATTGTTTGTTTTAACGTAAGGCTAATCAGACGATCCTACAGTGGGAGTTCTAAGTTTTGCCTATCCAGGTATAATTAGGATAGGGATCTTTAACGAGTACCTGACATCGTACAGGCTCGGGACCTCCATTTTACGGCCTATCCGAGGGACGGTATAGACAAGAATTTTTTACTCCCATTAAAAATTCCTAGGGCGACCTCGGGACGCGAACCATATCAAAATATTTCGAAGGTAATGTTTCTCCAATATATCAAATTTTTTGATATAATTATTTTCTTTACTTGCTTCACTTTCTAATTCCGGGTCCATATCACCCTTAAGCAATTTTTTAACTGAATTTTCAATAAAAAATTGATATGATTATATTTTGTTGTAATTTGTTTTCTTGATGAAAATTTATGATTTTTCTTTCAATTTTAGCAATATATATAGCAATGTATACAGTACCAGTCAAAAGTTTAGACTCACCCTTAGTTTTGTAAAATAAATAAGTAACAACGTTTTATTTATTTAACTACATAAAAACTATAACTTTATTTTCAATTTATTTATAATTTGTTTGTTTAACGTCCGTTTATGCTACTAAGGCTAATCGGACGATGCTACAGTGGGAGTCCTGAATTTTGCCTATCCAGGTATAATTAGGATAGGGATCTTTAACGAGTACCTGACATCGTACAGGCTCGGGACCTCCATTTTACGTCCTATCCGAGGGACCGCATAGACAAGGATTTTTTCTCCCATTAAAAAATCCTAGGGCCACCTTGGGACGCGAACCCGCGACGTTTAGTGTTGTAGGTTTCTATGCTAACCACTACACAACAGATGACCCCGCAAAAACAAAAAAACTAAACTTTTGAAATAATAAAGGAAAAACTGTTTTTTCTTTATTTCTGTTTGTCCAAAAAATCAAGATGACAATAAATGTCTATATACAGCATCGCTTTATGCGTTTTCACTTATTGTATTTTTCTGTATGAACTTAGCTCAAGTTAAAACGTGTATTAAACATGTTAGCTAGTGATTTAGCTTTAGAATTTATAAGTTGTTAATGATGAAAAATTCATATATTCTGGTCCAAAATGTGGAAAAATTCATTTTTTCGTATCTATAACATTCTTTGGTTGTCTAATCTCAACTGACGGATTCTGAGCCAATATCCATTTAATTTAATTTAATTGCAATTGGTTAATTAGTAATTTTTTTACAGACAGAAATGAGTTTTCAAAATTATAAAACAGTGTAAAATGCTAATTAATGAAATGTGTTTTTGTTTTTTTTTCAATTTGAAGCTGTAGATCTGTAAAAGATGAACAAGAAAAATGAAAATCTAAACTGGAAAAATGATAGTTTAAAAGTGCCTTTAGCATGCAATGCAAAATTAAAAATTTTATTTTTTTCACATGATCCTATGTTTAAAATTTCAAGCCCTAAGACTGTATATTTACAGTGAATCAGACAATCGAAAACCCTTAATTTTTACTTAGACAAGTTGTAGCTTAACTGATTTTCATTGAATAATTTAGAAACTTTACTGAATATTAAAATTAATACTGAAAGACCGTGGTGTAATATTTGCTTCCGAAAAATGCAATACTCCAAAAAATTACCCAAGTACTGTTTGATCTATTGATCACCCCTCATCACCTGATAAGGATACTCCAAAAGGTTGACTTGGACCACAATATACGCCTGTTTTTTTTAGGTGGCCGCAAAAAAAATATTGAGTACCCAAGTGGGTTAGGTAACTTGGCATATTTCTATATATAAAGATAGCAATTGAAAATGTCCTATATACATAGATTAAAGTTATATCATGATTCCATTTCCGAATATAGAAATAAACGTAATATTTATGTTTCATACCAAAGACTGCGTAATTTTTCTAATCGACTAAAATTACTGAAAGACCAAATACTGAAAAAAAAATCCTTCCACTGAATAATTTTCTTATAAATAATCGTTCAATAGAAGTTTTAAGCTTCCAAAGCATTAAAATTCAGTTGTAAAAAATGTAAGAAAAAAAGAAGTCGCCCCCCCTCCTTTGCGAATTCCTTGATCCAACACAATCCTAATCCATCCTTAAGAGGATATTAAAAAATGCCTTTTCTACTTGATTGTACCTTTCACCTTAGTGAGGAAGAGCTTGGTTTGCATAAGGATTTTATTTAAATGAGGGAATCTCTTCCAATGGGTAATCCTGTAGTTTATTATCCCAACGTTTCGAGCTTTTAGCCCATCTTCTGGGGTTATCTATGGTACATTTTTTTAAATTCCATCGCCATTTGTACTAACATAAATTATTATATATAAAAAAATATATATGTCATTTCTATATTGTACGTGAACCACTTTTATTAACAATTATTCATGGCTCTGTACTTCATGAATACTATGCAGAGCCATGAATAATTGTTAATAAAATTGGATCATCTACAATAAAGAAATGACATATATAAATTTTTATATATATAACAATTATGTATAACAATGTATATAATTTATATATTTAACAATTTAATATATACAGAAATGGCGATGGAATTTAAAAATGTACAATAGATAACAGCCCAGAAGATGGGCCAAAAGCTCGAAATGTTGGGATAATAGAATACATGATAACCCATCGTTCATGTTTCATGAACAAACTTCATTTAAAGAAAACCCGTATAAAAAATCTCTTGTTTTTATACAGATTTACTAACTAACCATGCAAAAACTGTAAAGATTTCAAATAAATTAGAAACTAGCTGGGGTACCCGGCTTCGCTCAGGGAGTTAATATGAGGCAGTTGTGATAGTTGAGATAAAAGAATAA
This sequence comes from Aelia acuminata, assembly GCA_911387785.2. Classification (NCBI taxonomy): domain Eukaryota; kingdom Metazoa; phylum Arthropoda; class Insecta; order Hemiptera; family Pentatomidae; genus Aelia; species Aelia acuminata. Next base: position 14,705,036 of record OU426980.1, read on the forward strand.
AATTTAAAACATAAGAGGTAAACATATTTTATTTTACATTCTTATTTTAATTATTTACCATATTGGTTTATAAACTAAATTTTTCATTTCGTTATCCGGGATATATATGTAAAAAAAAATCGAATTTCGTTTGGACATAGTAGATAATGCCACTCACTCTATTACATGGACTATTCCCTGTCAGTTTTTTATTCAATTTATGCACTACTTTGGAATTTTCACTTATTTTGTATCGCATTTACTTCTATAATATATATTTCTTTTATTAAATGTTTTGATCATTTAGGCCTTTTATCGTTTATCCAGAGAGAGTTAAAGTTACGAAAGATAAGGCTTCAGTGCCTTGGAGTACTATATAAGAAAACAATAAAAACAAACAAATGGAGCAAATTAAAATGATAAAAATAAACAAAAAAAAAGCTGAGAACAAATTATAAATAAGGAAATCTTCTTGTGATAAAAAAAAATTAAAACTAAGTAAATCCTTATTGACTTAAGATAAATTTAAAGAAGAGAAAGTGAATTGGTTGATGTTTTTCGAAATCATAATTGATACTTAATTAATAGTTTTTATTAAGTTAAAAACTTTACTACCGATAGAAAGTCGTTTTATAACGTTCTTGATTATACGAACAAAGCATTAATTTGTGCACGTAAATAAAGCAATACATTACAATTATAGTGCCATATCTCAAATTCAAAGATACCTAGTGGAGTAGAGATGCGACATCGAAGGTAAAACATCGATATTTCGAACATCGATGTTTTTACAATAAGAATATCGATGTTTTTCGACATTGATGTATTTTAATATACACATTTTTTAAACATCAAACGAATTTAACAAGTTGTTTTTCATAGGGTAAACCATAATGTTATTGGCACTTAGTACAGTTATTGGCAACCCAACTTTAACTTGAAGAAATCGGTAAACAAGTCCTAATTTTATTACAAGATATACATGAGTCTAATGTTTGAAGGGTCCTCTAAGTCATCTATGAAGTAAGACTTTAACATAATAACCATAGGGAAGATTTCACAAGGGTGCCATTAACTAGATTTGGCACTTTTAACAATAAATATTGCCATATTGTGAAACTATTGGACTTTTGACCGAAAAAACCCTCTTGAGTCTTTATGAGGATAGATAATGAAGAGCTATAGGAAGTTTGAATTTGATCCCTTTATGAAAAGTATTTTTTTTAATTTAACCACAGAAATGTAGTCTTAAGGGTGCCATTGTACAGTTATTGATGTATAAAAACATCGATGTTTTCGACATTGATAATTTTTCATATTCGTTTTTTTAAGATTAACCTGTTAGGAGCCAACCAAATATATTGTCGCTTCCCTAGAACGTACAGAGAATCGTATTTCTGGAGAATATTTTAAAAGAATTTGCTTGCAGCTGCATTTAATAACTAATTCAAATGATAACATGGTTTTGCGTTTTCAATTTTATTAACTTATTTGTTGTTGAAAATTATACAGAAATTAGAAAGGTTAGGTATAACAGAGGTAATATATCCAATATATAGTCCTAGATCGATGTTAAATGTCTTTGTTTTTGTCAAAACATCGATGTTAAAAACATATTTTTTTTGACAAAACATATATTTTATACATATTTCTTTTTGTCGAAACAGGTTTCAAAAAAGAAATCTTTGTATTGTATTTGTTAAAACATCGATGTTAAGAACATTTTTGTTTTTGTCTAAACATCGATGTTAAAAAATATTTTGATTTTATCCAAATTTATTAAAATATTTATTGCTTATCTTTTTTACATGTATATACCTTTCAAACTTGCATTTACTTAGTGTAAATACGGTATAACGAGGTTAAATTTCAAGTATTCTATTTTTTTTTACATTACTCTTTCAATAAAAAAAAAAAAAAATAAATAAAAAAAAGAAGAGGTCAATTACTTAAAACATCGACACACAACCATCGATGTTCGCTAAACATCGGCTGCATAACATCAATGTTAAAACACCAATGTCTTGGTCAAAACATCGATGTTTCAAAAACGATATCTATGTCGCGTCCCTTTAATGGAGTCCTACTCTTGTATTTTCTGTACCACTGAAATAAGTCGATTATTTTCTTCCTCAAAGCTCATTGGAATAAACGCCGTTATATCCGTTGTCCCAGACTTTCGATATTAAATCACCCAATAAGTAAAGTTCGGTTAAAAACGGTGAGAATGAGCTCAGATCGCTCATTGGTTTGAAAATAACCGATTTAAGATGGTCTGGTTAGTGATTTCCAAATGGAATATACCACCAAATACTAAATATTTACTTTTTAAATGCATTGGCTGAGACTTGGAGCCATAGTGACCTTTCCATTGTGTTCTACCAGCTGTAGCCCGAAGATGGATTCCCTCGAAGGTTGGCCCAAGGACAGCTTACTCAGCAGCCATCATTTAAGCTGAGTAAGCCAACTCCACATTTCTTGAACCCTTCACCTACTATCCGATGGAATTATTATTTTTTTATTCATTTTATGTTTATTACGACCCTAGGTATGTATGTCAGATGGTTATGATATTGTTGAGCGCCTGGCGTTTAGCCATATTTTTAAATTTTAAATAAAGATAAAAGGAAGTAACACACCCAGATGTATATAAGTAAAAAAGCTCCATGCAATGCTTAGGGAGATAGGGCTGGTTCTTATCAATAAGCGGACAATACTATTTACATGCACTCTATTTACAAAAATATGTACAGTTAAAATTATTATAGAATTATAAAATAAAGAAACAACGACAATAATTATAACCTAAACATATTTACACGACTTAAACTAGGGAATACAATTATATACAAACTACATATATATTTAACCATTTTACGTGCATAGTGATAGAGTCCTTAACAGTCCATAACATCCAATATAAAGGCATTAACTTAAGGTACAGCGTAAAGCAGAACATGCCTCTAAACTAACAAAAAAATTACAGATGATTTTTTTTCAGTCAATGTTATTATAGCGTTGCCTTGGTAACTAGCAGTTTTGGTCACATTATATACAAAATTTAAAATTCGCTTTAGCTCTTGGTGATTCTCACCTATTAATATATCGCACCTTCAATGCAAGACTCCAAATAATCTAATCCAATATTAGAGGATTTTTTTTTTTTTTTTTATTGAACGAAATAATACATTCTGCCACAGTCAAGGGCATTTATATTAGTGCTGTAAGGTAAATCATTCACACAATAGCTATATATAAATGTACATAAAAATAAATAAAAAATAAAACGTAATAATAATAAATAAGTCACAAAAATGAAATGAAGTTACTGTCTACATTCATACCTAGTAGAGGAAATTAATTTCTACTGTTTCATTTTGTCTCAAAATCAGCCAATACTCTCAATGTACCTTTTTCAATGCCTTTGCTAATGCATTACCAACAAAACTCAAAATTTATTGATATTGTACTACTAATATTAGTTTTCGAACTAAATATTTTCAAATGTGTTACTTTAGCATTTAAATTTATAAAAATGACCAATAAACTGAAATAATTAGTAATAATATCTTAAATTTATTTTATACTTGAGAATATGTAATTTTCCCCGTTTATAAAATAAGTTTTTTTTGAGATATAGTAGTCTTGCTTGAGGGTGCGGTGTATATATGATAAAATATGGAAGGGGTGTGAGGGGGGGGGGTCCTGAACTTTTGCACTAAAGCATTTATCAATTTAAAAAAAAAAATAGGCATTACTCTCCACAAGACTTCAGAACTTAGTGGGCTAGGACTCATTTATGAATATATGACGTACTGTACTTATAGTATAGTTGGTCTCTTTGCCAACTGGATATGTACCTTAAGAAATTCTTTTTATACAATTTTCTATTCTATTTTTTATTGAAAAATATTTTCTTATCCTAGATTAGGAAATATGTGCAACATTAAAATATTTATAAATTACTTATTTGTAAATAATAATTTCAACAATGCTGAAATAACCGAAAATATGATCAAATTGAGTCAAGCGAAAAATTGTATAATGCCCATTCTAACGAAACTGGTGTGAGTAATTAAAAAAATGCCTCATATTCACCCCAGATATGAATGGTTCGCAGCGATCCATAAAATGTTAGGCTTCCTGCATTTTATAAACAATTTTAGTTGGTTAAATTAAAAAAAATAGTACAGCATGTTGAAGATGGTGTAACTCGGGCAGGATTTCCTAATTCCATTAAAATTCTATTAATGCAATTATATACTTAAATTCTAAATCTATTTTGTTGATTTATAGAGCCCTAGGTAAATTTTAAGAAAAATCAATTTGAGCCAAATGCAGTGAATGTTTTACCAACTTCAGGTGAAAGTTGAAATAAATAAATAAAGTATTTATTTATATATTTATTTTTACATCATTAGTATTAGTATTTAGCATATATTTATAAACTGACCGAAACCTTGACCATCATTTGCTGGAATAGTCGTATGATCAACTATTGACACATCCTAAATCGGATTTTCCCTCTTTTTATTAACAACCTCTTAAAAATTTATTTTAGCTGCACTTTTTTATAATTTAGAGATTTAAAAAGGGTTTTAGCAGTATTAAACTGTAACCCGCAATCATGAGACAAAATATAGGACGTACTTAATTTTTATTTGATGTTTATTTTATTTTCTTTGACGAAAAATCAGATGAGAAGGTCACCTGTTGTTAAATAATCTTCAGTGTAACACTATTAAGCTTGCCGTAACCCTGTCGTGGGACGGAGAAGCTAGGTAAGAGAGACAGTCTGAGATACCCAACTTTTTTTCCCTTTTTTTTTGGGGGGGGGGTAGGAATCTATTTAGTTTTCAATTGCGTTTATCGATATTTACAACTGTATTAAAACAAAATACATTCAGGAAATGGGAAAGACATTAACATGTAAGTAACATGCATAGGCTTATAGAGAAACTACCCACTTGTAGCACTCTAATAATAGTTCTTCTAACTTAGAGGAAGCCTCGAGCCCACCTTCTTTTCAGATGCCCCGATCGGAAAGGGAAAAGAAGGTATAGGGGAGCGACTGTGAGTACATCACAAACTGTTATAGTCTGGGAAAATGGAGTTTTTTTTGTGTGTGAAAAACTGGAAGAAGGTAGAACTATAAATAGTATGGAGAGATTTTAAGTTTTTTTTGTCTTTTTATTTTATTGTAAATTGATTACTATTTTATTTTATGTCATATCAAAGGTATTCATTTTTTTTTTTTTTTTGTGAGAGTTCATGGTTGTTTATATTTTTTTTCTCTCTTGAATGGTATTTTTTTTTGTTAGAGGATAATATTAATGTTTTTTCAATTTCTTTATGTTAGAAGATTTAATGGATTTGTATTTTGATTCTTGATTTCTTTTTTTAAATATAATATGGGAATATAAAAAGAATAATATGAGAATAGTAAGATATAAAATGTTATCCCAGTACTCTATAGTTTTTTGGTTCTGGTTAATAACCTGTAAAGGTGACGCCATTTCAAACAATTAAATATAGGGGCCAGAGACGCCATATTGGGCCTCGACCTGATTTTTTATTTTTTTTTATTATCACCTCTCCCTTTCCTCACCCAGGGTTTCGTTATTCCCGTAAAAAATAACGTGGCGCCCTTTATAAATAATTTTTGTTTTGTTTCTTAAAATAAAGTCTTTACGTAATAAAGCGAGGATGAAAACGAGGGGTTCAGGATGAGTTCGAAGTATATTTTGAAAGGATAATTATATCCAGATCTGGCCAAATCGGGTAAAAAACAGAAAATCAAGTTATGTATAATTTTATTTGTGACAAAATAAAGATCATTAAGGATTTTGATTGGAAATATTGGATTCAAGAAGAATTTGATGGTTTGGTGGAACCACACCCCAATACCTTAAGTCCAAATAGGTCTTATTATTGGTAGTTTTTAGCTATCGTCTAGTAAATATGAGGTAGGTTTCTTGATGTTTTAATCTTCTACGAGGATTCATAGCAGTAGCGGATCCAGAAATTTTCTGAGGGGGGGGGCGCACTTTTTATTTTTTAAATTTTTGCGTCATAAAGGACCTAATTTAAAATATTAGTGCACATTTAAGCGGTAAATTTCTATTAAATGTTTAAATACAATCCATGTTTCATTTAAGGAGCTTAAAAAAATATTAAAGATAGCCCTTTTTATACAGAAATAGTAATAATATACTGGTGTCCTCACATCCCAGGGGGGGCGCGCGCCCCCCGCGCCCCTCCCCTGGATCCGCCACTGATTCATAGTTAGACGTTTGTCCAAGGGGACCTGAGTAGCGGTTCTGTTCAAATTTCTGGAGAATTATTAAAGCAAACTGTAAGGCAGGAGGTTGTATCATTACGACAACTTGGAATTTATGAATTGTTCTGTATCTTTATTTTTTTTATAAAGAACTCATGTAGGTCACGATGCTTCTCACGTGGCATAATGGTAAGTGTGTAGCATACCCCAGGGTCAGGGAATCCGACAAGTGCCTCATGGCCACTTCACCCAAGGTAATTTTATATAATGCAAGCGACGGAAAAAGTTTAATTGATCACCGTAATAAAAATCAGTTCTCATCATAACTAACTGCGTAAAAGCATTGGTATTCATGCAATTCCTACAAGCTGTTTGTAGAAAAATTGTTTTGTTTACTATTTTGGTACAATATGTAATGGCAAACATGCATTTGAATTTTATTCATTACTAACTTTATATACCGGTTTCAACCGTGGAATTTTTTTTTCTAATAAACGTGAACAATTCTATAAACAAAAAATACAACAAAAATAGCACTAATAGATTTTTATTCTAAAACTTAAAACGTGGACCCCGGTGGAACAGTCTTACCGGGCCTTGTTGGCCTCTTCAAAATCTATAAAATGAGACTTGTTTCGACTCAATTGGTCGATATCGTAAAAAACAATGTAAAGCGAGGTCATAACGATTTTTGTAACAATAAATAATAAACCCAGAGATTGGCTGAAGTTATGCAATTTTAATATAGACAGGTGTTTGCACCGGGTATGAAAGAACCACTAAGCGAAATTTGGAGAATTCAGGACAAACGGTATGGATTTATATAAAGAACAAACAAAATAACAAACAAACAGAATTTCATCTTTATTTATATAGATTGTATTCGAAACAAAAATATAATTTTTGAAATGTTATCTCTTGAATTACAATTATGGATTTCTATAAAGAACAAACCAACAAACAGAATTTCATCTTTATTTATATAGATTTACCGTTCAGTTTGTAATTTTATTAAATTCTAATTAATGCAGTCAGACTCAATCTTGTCTTATTCCTTATATGTATTGTCTACAATGGAACTTACCATTGTACTCCTTTAACATGCCCACTAATACCACAAAGGCAGTTAAAAATGTAATATATATATATATATATATATATATATATATATATATATATATATATACGATACTATGATAGAAGAAAATATGTTTTAAATAAATATATTTTAACAACCAACATATTTTTAAGTAACTTGTATTTTTTTTTTTTTTTTTTATTTTTTTTTTTTTTTTATTTTTTTTTTTTTTTTTTTTATTTTATGATTTACCCATTCCAGTAACCCTCCATCGGGTGATACTGCGTGCAGGAAAATAATTTAAATACTATTTTTCAGAATACTTTTACAGAAGGAAGCAACAAAATGCTAAGTACGAATTATAAAATACAAAATTACAAAATACTTTAACTATTCCTGAGTATATACATTACAATAAAATAATAAATAGAATATACAATTCAAATTAGGTATATCAAAATAGAAAATATGAAATTAAAACTTGTATCTTCATTAGCTCCCAAATTATGTTTTAATTTTGTATACCAATATAATCAATATTTTCTTGACATTTTATTTGATGCAAATATTGAAGATATTTAATCACTACCAACAGACGTTTGAGGAAAAATTCATTTTTCATTTTATTTAAATTTACAACTATAAATTAAAATTCATCGAATAAATGTGTTGGCTATGAAATAAGATAAATAAAAAAAATTGTTAGAGAATTTTGGTGGGGGAATATTAGGTTCAGTGAAGAGGTTAACTGAAAGCTAAAGGTGAGAGTGTTGGAAGTCTGAGGAGATATCAACGCCTCTATAGACAGACTTCCGCTACACCTGCAGCACCCACATCACAACTACAACATGCATCGCTTCTACCAACACAATCAACTTCTCTAAATTATTTCTCTTCATAGGACCCTCGTTCACCCATTACGTGTCATGATTTCCGCCACAATTTTCACCTCCTTAGAACCTAGGCTTTTGAAGGGAAGTAATGTTTGATATTTCATATACAGTACCAGTCAAAAGTTTAGACTCACCTTTAGATTTTGTAAAATAAATAAATAACAACATTTTATTTTTTGACCAACATAACAACTATAATTTTATTTTTAATTTATTTATAACTAGCTGTATATATCGGTTTCACCCAGGGAATTAGGAAAACAATGAGAAAAGCCGTGGGTCAAGAAAAGTTCGTTAGGACAGAAATGAGATTTTTTTCGACTCCAACCGTTGATTTCGTAAAAATCTAATGTAAAGCGAGATCATAACGATTTTTATAACAATAAAGAATATACCCAGAGATTGGCTGAAGTTATGCAATTTTAATATGGACAGGTGTTCGCACCGGGTATGAAAGAACCACTAAGCGAAATTTGGAGAATTCAGGACAAACGGTATGGATTTATATAAAGAACAAACAAAATAACAAACAAACAGAATTTCATCTTTATTTATATAGATTGTATTCGAAACAATAATATAATTTTTGAAATGTTATCTCTTGAGTTACAATTATTTTTTTAAACTTGAAGATTGTCAATTAAATACAAGTGAGTCTAAACTTTTGACTGGTACTGTATCTTGTTGGAAAATAATTTAGTCGTAATTTTATTTTTCCTTGGCTATCAGCTTTCGGGATATTCACTAACGAATAACTAATTTTTAATTGAATGCTAATTTAGATATACTTATTGCTTTTATTCTTGTATCTTCCTGGTTAACTAGAAAGTTTGAATTGTTTTTATATTGCAGTTTTAAATGCGTTTAATGTTATTATCGGAAATTTTTTTTGTTTAAGATTCAACAATATTTAACCCTTTGCACTCGAGGTCTCCGGAGCAGAGCCATTTAAAATTTGTCTTCAAACTCGAGGGCTCCGCTACGGAGACAATGCAAATAATTTTCATTTTGGGGGGACCACCATTTGTACAGATAGCGTGATTTGAATGGCAGTCTTATTATTTTTAAAAAATATGCCATTACTAGGGTAAACCATACAGTTATTGGCACTCAATACAGTTATTAGCACCCCAACTTTAACTTAAAGAAATAGGTTAACAAGTCCTAATTTTATTACAAAATATACATGAGTCTAATGTTTGAAGGGTCCTCTAAGTCATCTATGAAGTAAGACTTTAACAAACTAACCATAGGGAATATTTCACAATTAAATCCACAGGGTGCCAATTGCTAGATTTGGCACTTTTAACAATAAATATTGCCATATTGTAAAACTGTTGAACTTTTGACCCAAAAAAAACCTCTTGAGTCTTTATAAGGATAGATAAAGAGGAGTTAAAGGAAGTTTCAATTAGATGCCTACATACCAAGTATTTTTTTTAATGTCACCACTGAAATTTAGTCTTAGCGGTACCAATAAATGTACGCTTTACCCTATAAGATTTCAAAATACCCTGGCTGAATTTTCATGAAATAATGTCTATTTTTCTCCCTGGCTCTCGGTCTATTACCTATCCAGTCATTTGCATTGATGGTTTCTGTAAGGTGAGGCAGATACTTTCTTACATCCTCTGCTTAGCATCCCTAGCGATCTAAGTAAGGATCTCTGGATGGTCATAGCAACCGGCTTCCTGTCGACAGGTTTCCGTCCTCCAGGGGTCGTTGACTTCTCTTCACTACCTCTTCTCTTACCCCACTACTCCAGTATCAGCAACTTGTTGCATTGGCTATCGATATTGATCGATATTGGCTATCGATATTGATCGATATTGATTAGATTTAGACATTTCCGCCATATTATGCAATATATTAGTCTCGCTTTCTTTGGCAAGTAATAATTCTTCACATTATGGAATCTTTAACCGGCCTAAAAAGATATTAGCCCTTGTCGTGGCACTTGCTGTTGTTTATATATTTCTTATAACTATGATATTATTTTAAACAGATAATTTTCGGAATAATTTGTAATTCATGTAATTAATTTACACTTTTATTCTTAACACGTTAGGTGCGGCATCGGTCCCCGGGGTCCGATGCCTTACATTTCCATCTTAACAGCTGATTATCACATGAAAATGTCCGAAAGGCCGAATAACTCAAAGACTCAATTTAGTCGATTTTTAATGAGATTATTGCATTTTAGTGCAGCAAAAGTTGCTAACAGATGAAATTCTCTTGTTTTTTAGAACCGGATTCCGGGGTCCGATACAGGCCATCAGTAATAAAACAAGACTACTGGACGGCATCTTATCATATCATCATCTTAGAATATCTTTAATACTTCTTACTAAGTCTGTAATTATAAATAAAACACTGATATTTTATTTATTTATTTTATATAAATTCATTTCTTTAAAAAGAATTTTTTTTTTTTATCATAGAGTAAGTGGTTGTAAAGCAGTAAAATACTCCTAAATATTGTTTTAACATTGCAAAAATTATCAATATGGATAGTAATTCAAAATTCGAGCAGTTTAATGCTATTTTCGATAAAGTATGGCGTAAATCCTGTATCGGACCCCGGGGGCATGTCCTGCGTCTGTTATGTCTAGGTCTAATCCTTACTAAGAGATAATAATACTTTCGTCAGAGCATTCCCATCGGACCCCGACGCTCGATATCGTTTGTGGCTCATCCCTGCAGTCGGACCCCCGGGACCGATACCGTCCAATTCAGGATACACCTAACGTGTTAACTAGCTGTATATACCGGTTTCACCCAGAGAATTTCATTTTTAAATCTATAAAGTGAGACTTTTATCGACTCAAACGGTCGATTTTATAAAAACCAATATAAAGCAAGATCAAAATGATTTTTATAACAATAAAGAATATACCCAGATATTGGCTGAAGTTATGCAATTTTAATATGGAAAGGTGTTCACGCCTGGTATAAAAGAACCACTGATAAACGGTATTGATATTTATAAAGAACACACAGAATTTCATCTTTATATACATAGATTTTAGCTGTATATCACGGTTTCAGACAGGGAATTTAATTTTTAATTTTTCTAAAGTAACGGTCGATTTCGTGAAAAAACGTTGCAAAGCGAGATCATTGCTAATTTTATAACTATAAAGAACTGCACCTGGTCTGAAAGAACCACTGAGCGAAATTTGGAGAATTTAGGACAAACGGTAGGGATTTCTATAAACATACAAACAAACAGAAGGTCATCTTTATTTATATAGATTATTTCAAATAGCCTTTTACATTATTAGCGTTGTAATGATTCGGTTTAGCTTCGACTGATGTAGAAAAGCTATCTATATAAGAGCGTTGAGAAACAGGTTTTTTTCTTGAAATGAGTTCGTTGGGAAACGGATGAAGAGAAATGAATTTCTAACGGTTTACAGTTATTAAAAGGTAGATTAACTTTTTTCAGATCCAGACAAATGTATTGATAACATCATTATTTTAAAGGAATTTGTTTTTGTTTTTTTTGCGGAAACTGAAAAAAAAAAAAATTCTTCAAAGGTAATAAGAATAATCGAATGATTGGAAATGAATAGATATATTTTTTTTAGAAATTGACCTAACCAAGATAAAAGCTAACAGTAACAGAATATTGAAAAAATAAAAACGTTACTTATTGGATAAAGACATGAAACAGTTACAGCATTCAAGTAATAGTGAGCTTTTAAATATTTTTTGCACTAGCAATAACATCTCGGATTATTTATTACTTCCGGCCAATTTTAAATACACTAGATTTATGTTGCAAATTCGACTTTCGGGAAAATACAGAATACAATTAATTTTAATTTCGGATTAATAATCATGTGCAATAGATAAAAAAATGAATCTGTGTACTATATATTTTTTGAATGTCCTATATATATATATATATATATATATCAATTTAAGGGAATGTTTCTACAAAGGGCTGAAAAACGTTAATAGGTTCGGAGTACTAAACCTGCAAAGTGTAAGCGATTTAAGAATTGTTTAAAAACTACAGGGACCCGGCAGGATAAATACAATATAGCAATACAGAATGTGTTAGTCTATTTTATGCTAAATGACAATATTGCATGCTGAGATTTTTATTTATTTATTTTATTGTTGTAACTTATTTGTATTTAATCCATTTTTTATTTTTTTAATATTTATGTATGTCAGAAAATAATTATTTAAGAAGAGAAGCATAATGAACTTCTTTAAAGTAAATTTGAAAAGATTAATCTCAGTCCAAATAAAACTCTATATGCCCGATAGCTATGAGATATTTACACTTTTTCAAGAAGTCTTCTTCGATTTTCGAATATTCGATGAAAGCAGTTTAAGGTCTAAACCTTGTACAAATATTTTATTTAATCTTCACTATACTGATACAAATATCTCACATTAGCCATATTTTACTAACAGAAATTATAACTCACCAATAATCAAGTAATAAGAATTTAATCACAACGAACCATTAACTAATTTACTATAAACATATTTTGACACCCTTTCTATACAACATATAGAATTAAATGATAAAAATACAGAATATTTTAAACAATCAACTGTTAATAATCCAACCGATATATTTTATAATGAAAGAGATAGCTATCTGATTTTCTTTTATAATGGGAAACAATGATAGAAAATAGTGATGTAAAACTTTCGATACTATTATCGAAACTATTGAAAACTTTTAAAGGATAAAGTGATAGCTTCTGTCTCTAAGCTAGGTTCGGAGTACTAAACCTGTACTACTAAACCCATGTGCTATGTAATTTATGGAAATGAAACATAAATAAAATGTAGCAGTGTAATTTTATTTTTGTTTCTAACCAAGTATCTACTATATAAAAAAAAAAATATTACTTCACGCAAAAAATATTACTGAAAAATTTAATGGTTTGCTCATAAATGCCTTCCAAATTGATGGAAAAATATAGAAACAAAACCACTAAATGCCTGCCAGTCCCTTGACTGGAAAATTACTTGGTTAATGGTACATAAAAAAAAATCACAGTTTTTGTAAAAGAATACTTTCAACCTTTAATTAACTACCTGGTAACATTTTTTTTTTTAAATTAAACACGTTTCAAAGTATTGTATGTTCGGGGATTTCATTCCGAATGTTGTCATGTCAAATCAACTACTTCGACTACTGGGAATCCTGGTTTCATGGTTATTTGAATAGGGTTGGTCTAACTTTCCTCTAAATATAGTTTCTTTGACCTTTTGATAAAGTTTTTACCTTTTTTTCGATTTCAAAAACGGCTTTAATGATTTTGATCAAATTCGCCCTGTTTAATGAAAATAAGGTTTTATTTAATATCAGGTAAGCTTTATCGTTATTAAAATGTTCTGAGGGGGCTTAAATGGGGAAGGGGCCTTTTTTGTTTTCCTATAAAGTACCCCTGTTTTTGTTTATATGGAAAAATTAACTGTCTCTCGTTACGCCTAAAAATAAGAAATGGCTGAATATGAAATATGAAAAAAATCAAGTAAACATATAGAGGAGAAAAAAAGAAAAATATTCCGTCAACTCATAAAATACGTTGAGTAAACGCATGTGTGCATTTAATGGAAATTATTTGTTTCATGGTAAATGAAGTTTTCAACAATTGCATAGAGAATTATAAAATCAGACGATTTGGAGTATTATGCTTGCATTGCCGAATTACCACAAGTAAAAACTTTTATTTAATAATAAAAAAATTAGTGTTTTTTATAGAGCAAATAAAAACAAAAATAAGAAATGAATGTGGAAAAATTTGCCTTCGAGAAGTGGAAATTAACAAATCACATCAATTTCTAATTTAAGTAAGTTGGTAAGTGAAAGTCGTGTGTTGCGCGCACGCACCAGATCTTTATTCTTTGCGGTTACGACTAAGCTTGAAACTGATAAAAATAATTTTAATGGAACCCATCCTTTATTTACAGAAATGTTCATCTTAAAAGAATAAAAAACAATTCCTGATAAAAAATGAGAGAATAAAGAGCAAATGGAAACGTGCTAGAATGCACACCTATCGTTTCAAATGAAAAACGATTACTATTATACTATTTTCTACTATTTCTGCATAATATCGATAGGATCGATAGTTTTATCTCCGATACTATCGAGATTAAAGATTAATGCAACGACCAAGCCTTTTTCCCATCCCCTTCCTCGCCATTTCCCCCTGCTCTCAGGACTAGTGAACTTTTGTTATTTCAAGCCTGTAACTATAGCTCAGGTAATAATTGAAAGTAATGATCTGTGTGCCATACTCCCTGCATTTCCAAGTACATATTATAGAAAAGTGATTCGGAGAAATTTTCACCCACCCTTACAAGAAGGTATAAGTTGATGACAATATTAATGCAATCAATGGTTGTTGTAATAATAAAGATGTTCATTTAAGAATCTATTACCGGCAGACCACGCGATGATACAGATATCTCACCTTTGTTCTTAAATAAATAAATGATTGAATGATTGTTGGTTCCATATTACAATATGGAATAAAATAAAAAATATATTAGTGAGATCGTCCTGGTGTATATACTATTACTAGCATTCCCCATCGGGGCATTGCCCGCGAGCCTTGAAAATCAATTCAAGGTGATCTATATTATATATTGACAACATATGTTATATATTAACAACATAACAAGGATCGGAGCTTCCGGTAGATGGAATGTTGGAGGGGGAAGCTGCCGGCTCGGTAGAAGAGAGGGAGACGCACAATGGAGAGAGTTCACTAAAACCGCCGAAACAAAAAATTGCTTACTCGTCGTGAACGCTTCATTTTTCGGCTTTAAAACATGGTTTTCGACGACCCCTAGGGGCTTTCGAGTTAAACTCGTCCTATCAAGATCTTTAAAATGAGTCCAAATTAGATATTTTTTGCAAAAAAAGGTGTCCGTTAGAGTTAAACAATTTCGCCATTTAAACCCCTTAGGGGTTACATTTTTGAAATTCCTTTCTTAGTGGTTACCTACATCGCGTTTAAAACCTAAATTCCGAACTTCAAGTTTCTATCATTAGTAGTTTTTGCTCTGCGTTGATTCTGTCATTCAGGACAAGGCCTCTTATATACATACAGATGAGAATGATTGTTTTGTTTCTATAAGTTTAAAATATATAAATTACAATTGCAAAATATTGTGTTTTTTATTTATTTTTGTTTCAACATTGCAAGCCCAGTATCGAGCATAGGTCTCCATTAATGTTCGCTAACCTTCTCTTGAGAAAGTTTTCTTCATCCAGTCTATTTTTGTTACTTTCGTGATCTCATCACATCACGTCACTATCTTCCTCTCCTTCTTTTCTTGTGTATTGGTCACCATTCTGTTACCTCTTTGGCCCATATGTCTTAGGACGTTTCGATACTTCGAAGAATCGATACTTTGTTTCGGATACTGCGCAGTACCAATACTTTTGATGCGATATATAGAAAGTATCGATACTTTGGTAGGTAAACTGGCGTTTGTTTAGAGAATTTGAATTACTCTTAAGTTACAGTACCAGTCAAAAGTTTAGACTCATCCTTAGATTATGTAAAATAAATAAATAAAAACATTTTATTTATTGAACAACATAACAACTATAATTACATTTTTAATTTATATATCGGTTTCACTCAGGGGATTCGGAAAACAATGACAAACAAACTCAGGGTCAAGAAAAGTTCGTTAGGACAGAAATGAGATTTTTTTTTACTCCAATGGTTGATTTCATAAAAATCTAATGTAAAGCGTGATCATAACGATTTTATAACAATAAAGAATATATCCAGAGAATGGCTGAAGTTATGCAATTTTAATATGGACAGGTGTTCGCACCTTTTATGAAAGAACAACTAAACGAAATTTGGAGAATTTAGGACAAGCGGTTGAAAAATCTCGAAAATATGTTCATTGGGGTCTATTTTATTCGGAAATGTTAAAGGATATCGAGGGATAAATAAATTTCAGCAAGAAGTACCGTATGTGAGAGAGATACAGAGCTAAATTTCAAGAATATTTTTAAAAATTGCAAGGACACCATAGGATCACCACACTGTTACAAAAACTTAACTTAGTGCACCAGTTCAGAATTAAGTATTTCAGTAACTTCAAATTTCAAATTATTCTTATTATTACCTACTTTGTTTTTCAAATGAGGCTAAAAATAATTCCAATTTTTCCTTAACCTCATCTTTACTTTGAACAAAATAAAAATGTCAATAATGCGAATAATCATCCTTAAAATACCAAATGAAAACGCTTCAATGTCCAACATATAAACTCATCTTCCACTTATATTATATCGTATATCATATTATACATATACAGTACCAGTCATAAGTTTAGACTCACCCTTAGATTTTGTAAAATAAATAAATACCCAAATTTTATTTATTGTACCACATAACAACTATAATTTTATTTTTAATTCATTTATAACTAGCTCTATATCCCGGTTTCACCCAGGGAAAACAATGAGAAAAGCCGTGGGTTAAGAATATTTCGTTAGGACAGAAATGAGATTTTTTTCGACTCCAACGGTTGATTTCGTAAAAATCTAATGTAAAGCGAGATCATAACGATTTTTATAACAATAAAGAATATATCCAGAGATTGGCTGAAGTTATGCACTTTTAATATGGACAGGTGTTCGCACCTTTTATGAAAGAACCACTAAACGAAATTTGGAGAATTTAGGACAAACGGTTTGGATTTCTATAAAGAAGAAACAAACAAACAAACAAACAGAATTTTATCTTTATTTAGATTGTATTCGAAACAATCATACGATTATTGAAATGTTATCTCTTGAGTTACAATTATTTTTTTAAACTTGAAGATTGTGAATTAAATACAAGTGAGTCTAAAGTTTTGATTGGTACTGTAATTTATATTTTCAAATTTATGCTGCACTTGCAGGGGGATTAAAATGTACTAGTCAACAGGCATGAAAGATTAGCTTATTAAAATCTGAAGCAGGCAAGGTCTGTTTTAAAAAAAAATATGATATTGATGTTTAAACCTTAAATGTAAATTTTTTTTTTTTATTTTTTTTTTTAATGAAGCATATGTTACTGCCAAAAAGAAAATGAAATAATCAACAAATGAGAGGTGAATCTAAATTTGTCCTTTTATAACACGTTTATTAAAAACAAGACAAACTTATAATCTGGTAACCTACGTTTCAGAATTTCTTTGATCTTCAGGGTTTTTGTACATTATATCTCTTATTTTTCTATTAACCATCTAAAAATAGTTTTATTTTATGTAGTAAGTTACTAATTTAAAACTAAACTTTTTATTGTACATGCATATTTAAATGGAAACCGCTTACTAAAGCTACATCAACGTCGGTAGGTACCAGTTTATAAGTTTTGACTTGTTTTTGATAAACACGTTATAAAAGAAAGAATTGAGATTCACCTCTCATTTGTTGATTATGATATTGTTATTCTTTCGACTAACAACTTAAATACATATTGAAAACTAAATGCTTTAAAGCAAGAAGCTCAAAAACTACACAATTAGATGAACTAATTTTTGATGATATATAATAATATAAGTATATATACAGTACCAACTAAAGATGATATTCTGTTTTTTTTTTTTTTTTTGTTAGTTCCTTATAGAATCCATACCGTTTGTCCTAAATTCTCCAAATTTCGCTTAGTGGTTCTTTCATACCAGGTGTGAACACCTGTCCATATTAAAATTCCATCACTTCAGCTAATTTCTGGGTATATTCTTTATTGTTATAAAAATCGTTATGTTCTCGCTTTACATTAGATTTTTACGAAATCAACCGTTGGAGTCGAAAAAAATCTCATTTCTGTCCTAACGAAATATTCTTAACCCACGGCTTTTCTCATTGTTTTCCAAGTTCCCTGGGCGAAACTGGGATATAGAGCTAGTTATAAATGAATTAAAAATAAAATTATAGTTGTTATGTTTTACAATAAATAAAATTTGGTTATTTATTTATTTTACAAAATCTAAGGGTGAGTCTAAACTTATGACTGGTACTGTATATAACAATAAAATAATAAATAGAATTTAAAATGTACATGTATAATATGATATATAATATAATATTAGTGGAAGATGAGTTAATATGTCTAACATTGAAGCGTTTTCATTTGGTATTTTAAGGATGATTATTCGCATTATTGACATTTTTATTTTCTTCAAAGTAAGATGAGGTTAAGGAAAAATTGAAATTATTTTTAGCCTCATTTGAAAAACAAAGTAGGTAATAATATGATTAATTTGAAATTTGATGTTACTGAAATACTTGATTCTGAACTGGTGCACTAAGTTAAGTTTTTGTAACAGTGTGGTGATCCTATGGTGTCCTTTTAATTTTGAAAAATATTCTTGAAATTTAGCTCTGTATCTCTCTCACATACGGTACTTCTTGCTGAAATTTATTTATACCTCGATATCCTTTAACATTTCCGAATAAAATAGACCCCAATGAACATATTTTCGAGATTTTTCAATTGATTACCTCTATGTTGGATATAAATTTTCGGTATTACTTCGAATAAGCAACTCCAAGATGGCGGCCGGCTTGAGTAAACAACAAGGTATTCCGATCACGCCCTACCCGATATCCAGGATTCAGTTCGGGTTTACCGAGAGTTCCCGAGCAGATGTAGTCGGGTTAACCTTCCCGACTCAATAATGGGAACAACCAACATAATGTACAAATGAATGTTTCTTTAATATAATTAAATTACTACATTAGAAATGAGTAGAAATAGGGGAGAGCGGGGTTGGTTGGCAACAGTTTTCACTTTTTTGATTGTTGAGTCGTTTCTATTAATATAATCCCAATAGGGCTGATACCACTGTAAACTCCAAGAATTTTTTTAACCACATAATATTTAATACTAAAGTTCATAAAAAGTTGAAGAATTCGTCATTCCAGAGTATGCCAATTAACCCCCTATGTGGGGCAGGTTGGCCTAAAAGGTGGGGTTGTTTAGCCATCTCATTCAAGTACTGCCTGACACGTATTATTGTTATTAAAAGCTGCAGTATAATAGTATAATAATTTTTAATCGGTTTTTAACAGCTTTTAAGGGAAAATATAATGACAATAGAAGAAGATAGAAGTTTAGATTGTCGTCACTTTCTGCATAAGAAAAATTGCTCTCATCTTCCTTGCTGGAACTATTAACAATTGGTAGTTTCACCTTTGTTTATGTTTACCTTGCTTTTGTGAATTGATACTGCTCCAACAAACCCCACAGGAGAGATCATATGAAAGATGGCTGCCAGGACAGGGGAGAACAATCAAACAAGAAACTGGTTAGTCGAAAGGTTAGGTCTTTCAAAGGAGTTTGGGGCTATGTGAACAGAATCGGAGTCAGATGTTTTTCCATGCCTTTAAACCAAATTTACTGAAAATATACAAATTTACTTACATGCTGTAAAATCAATGAAGCACACTCTTCTCTACACTGTTAGCATCGGATTGAAAACTCAGGACAAAACTTCCGAGGTCGAGCGGGTCACATGGTACAATGTTGGGGCCTTCACAACAGGTGTGACGGAAACTATAAGCCAATGGCCAACCTACCCCCTACGCCAACCAACCCCGCTCTCCCCTACTATTTAAATATATGAAAATTTCCTTTGATCGTTGCTTAAAATTAAAAATTTGATGGCCTCTTTAGCAATATTTAACAAATAAATTTCATCTTTTGTTTTGTAAATTTATTTTTGTTTTTTAAAAATATGCCATTGTCCTGTTTAAATTATTAAATGGTTTCAAGTTAAATCCACTTATAAATGCAAAAGGTACTAATAAATTAATAATATAAGAATCCGATTATTCCTAACCACCTTATTCAAGATTAGTATTTTTTTGTTATTTCAAGAAAAATGTATTTAAATGACCAAAAAGGATATTTTTAAAATGATTTGATGATTTTTAATGATATGACTCCTTAGGAAAAAGAACAAATTATACATGATTTATTAGATTGAAGATTTTGTGTGGATCAGAATAAATAAGAAATAAGCAACGATTGAATTCTCTTCCAAAAATGTGGATAAAGCTCGCGGTGATAAAACCGACATCAGATCTCGGAAACTCTCGGTAAACCCGAACTGGATTATATCGGATATCGGGTAGGGCGTGATCGGAATAACTTGTTGTTTACTCACGCCGGCCGCCATCTTGGAGTTACTAATCCAAAGTAATACCAAATTTTCAATTAATTTTCTCTCTCTCTTGGATTATATAATTTTTCAAGTATAGGTATTGAAAAGTATCGATACTTTTCTTCCGAATTATCGGTATCTACAAGTATCGATACTTTTTTTATTTTAGAAAATATTATGTATAGATACTTAGGTGGTATTGTTACCTCCCTTCATCTACCGGCGGAGATCCGTACCACGTTGCACAGGCTATTGCCATTTCAGTTTTAAGATCACCTCTTTTACATCCTTGAACTTGGTTTTGTGTCTTATATCTCTATTCTTAATTTTATCTATTTATTTTACGCCCAATATTCTTTCCTCCATTTTTCTCTGGGTTAATTTGTACCCTTATACTTACGTATATGAAGGAAACATATATCTACGATCATTATTTTCCCAACAAGTTGTAAATACGTATAATAAGTTTCCACTGGAGTGCTGAAAGGTGTTTTCTAGTCTTATAGTTTTTAAGATAAAGAAATTAAATTTTTCAAGCAGGGTGGTTTGAGTATTACAAGGGGAGTACATTCTCTGCAACTAAACCCTGCTACTTATACCACTATTTTGATCCCCAATACTGAGAATATGTCTATTAAATGAAGTTATCTAAATGAAGCTATCTATTCATCTGAAATTAATAGAGTAGCATAGATGTTTGATTTTTATAAAAGACAAATTATTATCTTGCCTCTTTATTCAATTAATTTAGATTTTGTAATCTCTATTAAAATAGGGACATTAACTTGCGATTGTTTAAATGAATGATGTAATTACCGCGCTTGCTTGCGCTGATGACCTAGTTAAAGGTTGGCTGGTGATGAGAAATGCTATAAAAACCACTTCAACAATAATTGCTTTTATAGTTTTACATCTATTTAGCACCGGAAAACTATCCCTTGACAATGTTTGAATAGACAATGTTTGAAAGATATAATCATGAGACAATAACGCCGTTAAATTGGATTTTTTTTCTTTAATCTAATAAATAATTTAAAATTTTAATAATGGTGGAAGATCGCTGACTGATAATGAAGAAGGGGTGCGGTCAGAATAAATAGCACTAATATGAAATAATCACATATTTTAATTTTGCCAACGTTTCGACCCAAATTTTAGGTCATCATCAGGGCTCTTTTGGGTTGGACACCACCAGCTAAGAGCCCTGATGATGACCTAAAATTTGGGTCGAAACTTTGAAAAAAATAAAATATGTGATTATTTCATATTAGTGCTATTTATTCTGACCGCATCCCCAACCATTTACTCTTCATTAAAATATTAATAGAATATTATTTTTTTTTTTTTGAAGATTCAAATTTGAGTATTTGGTTGCTTTATTTTCTCAAAGAAAATATAAATACTATTCATCCGAGCATTGTGTGAAAATGAAGCGGTAATTTCCTTATTTGTACATTTTCAATCACCATACTCCCTCCAAAAAATAAAACGAAAAATCTGGTGCGATGAGTGCTACACACAACTTCAACTTACTAACCTATGCAATTAGAGTTTAAATAGACTTTTTTTAAAAAATGTGTTAACACAATTTAGCAACTTCACAGGAAACGCCTTTTATTCGGTTTTGTTATCTCTTTAAGGTATAAGTTTTATAATTACTGATCAAGTGGCACCAGATAATTATTTCATTGTTTTTGTATATTAGAATTAACAATAACTCTTTATTCCTTTATTAAAATCTGTCACAGTAAAGGAAAAGGGCAGTCTTTCATTATTAAAAATCTATTTTGGGACTAAATCTTTTTTACTTTCACTTACCTATATATGAAATATATAGTAAGTGGAAGTATTGCGATCGTGAAAAATTTCGACTTCCGGTTTTTAACGGAAATACACGTTTTGGGGTCCCCTGAGCCCAATTAACCAAGTCCCGCGAAATTGTCTGTGTGTGTGTGAACAGACTAGCTCAAAAACTATAAACCGTGCGAACCTGAATTTGGGTATTTAGTGTATGTATATGCCCGCGATGAGACAGCGAAAATTTCATCAAAATTGCTCCAAGGGAGGGGGTACTTTATTTAATAACTTTTTAAATTGTTTTCGATTTTCTCAAAATCGACTTTACTTAATAAATTTTGTATCTTTTTCACGTGTTTTTTTTAATTACTGAAAAAAGGCTTTAACGATTGTGATCAAACTGGGTATTTGATGTATGTATAAGCCAAAGATGTGGTAGCCAACATTTCATCAAAATTGGTCAAACGGAGCGGGCACTTTATTTCATAATTTTTTTACCAATTCTTTAACTTTTTTTCGATTATCTCAAAAACGGCTTTAACGATTTTTATCAAATTCGTCATGTTTAATGAAAATTAGGTGTTCTTTAATATCAGGTAAGCTTTATCATTATTAAAATGTTCTGAGGGGGCTTTCTTTTGAAGGGGTTTGGGGCCTTTTTTGTTTATTTGTTTCCTATAAAGTACCTTTGTTTTTGTCTATATGGAGAAATTAACTGTCTCTAGTTACGCCTAAAAATAAGAAATGACTAAATAAGAGATATGATAGAAAAAAAGAAAACATAGAGAGGAGAAAAAAAGAAAAATATTCAGTCAACTCGTAAAACTCGTTGAGCCCACGTATGCGGAGTACGCCTTTAATGACAGACCATTGTTCATAATTAAAGCTGTTCTGTTCATTTGAGAAGTATCAATTAACAAAACGCATTAATTTCTAATCTTAGTAAGTTGGTAAGTGAAAGTTGTGTGTTGCGCGCACGCACCAGATTTTTAAAAATAAATTATGATTATTGAGCAATAATTTGTATAATTTTTTTTCCCCATAAAAACTGCTTTAAATATTTTGAGCAATACGTGCATTTTAACGCATTCTTTCTCTGAAAAATTATAAAATAGTTTTATTGAGCAATAATTTGTATAATTTTTTTTCCCCATAAAAACTGCTTTAAATATTTTGAGCTATACGTGCATTTTAACGCATTCTCTCTCTGAAAAATTATAAAATAGTTTCTTTCTTTCAAATATGACAGCCTGACATTATAATTCATAATAAATATAATTCAAAACATTATATGCCCTTACTTGTAATTTTAAAAGTCTCGATTTATTTGTTACGAAAAAGTTTTCTCCTTCTATTTGATTATCAAATTCGTTGATATTGTTTATTTAGCCATTTCCTATTACTAGCAATAATGAAATTCCTTAAAAATATAATTTCAGTTTCATAAAACTTTCGTTTTTCTGTTAGTCTGTTCATACGCTTCAACGCGAGCGCGCAACCACGCACCCACTGCATTCGGACCCGAACTTTATGCTTCCGGTGAAAGCCCGAAACTTTTCATAAATTGGTTAGTGGAAATGAAGATATTAGATGAAACCTTATTTATTGAAGACTTTTATAAATTTTAGTTAAAAAATATTGATATCAACAAGTAGGGTAAACCATACAGTTATTGATTCCCCAACTTTAACTTAAAGAAATAAGTAAACAAGTCCTAATTTTATTTCAAGATATACATGAATTTAATTTTTGAAGGGTCGTCTAAGTCATCTATGATTTAAGACTTTAACAAACTAACCATATGGAAGATTTCACAATTAAATCCACAGGGTGTCAATAACTAGTTTTTGCACTTGTAACAATAAATATTGCCATATGGTAAAACTATTGAACTTTTGACCCAAAAAAACCTCTTAAGTCTTTGTAAGGATAGATAAAGAGGAGCTATAGGAAGTTTCAATTAGATCCCTTTATAAGAAGTATTTCTTTTAATTTCACCACTGATATTTTACTCTTTAGTGAGGAACTTTAGTCTTAAGGGTGTCAATAACTGTGCGGTTTACCCTATGTGTTGTTTCTTATCCTCAGAGTCCCCAGAAGGTTAATTTTAAAGTTGTAACATAATTACCTTTAATTAACTTCATATAGTCAGATATCAAAAATTAAAGTTATTATATCTAATCTTCTGATTAATTGCATTGAATGCATTAGAAAAACTAGCTAGCTTTCTCTAATCATTGTCGTCTAGTATAAAGAACTTTTTAAATATCAGGTCTGTAGGAAGTTTTTTCAATAATCTTCCCTCTTATCAAATATGGTTCAGAAATAAAGGAATAAATACAAAAATATTTTTTATATTTCAAGAAATTATTAAGTCGATTAAATATTTATAAAACGTTTGTTATATACTGAGAGTATTATAATTGCAATAAAATATAGACAAGAAATGACTCATGAATATAATCAGTACAAATAGATTCCCCAACACGTCAGTCGAAAAAAAATCGCTTATATCTAGTTTTGTAAATTTGGTCATTTATATACGAAGAGTTTTTCAGTATGTATGTCAGTTCAGTTCAGTATAAAATAATTTTTCTTTTATTATTTGGCTTTTATTACTACCACTTATCACATATCTTCTGTTATTGTTATATATTTGCAACCTATTTATATTTATAACAAGCTAGGATATCTCGACAGACAGACTTGCGTCCATTGTCTATTTACGTCTTAGTATTTTCTAATTTTGTTTTGTATTAAATAATATTTTTCATGAATAAACGTTATTTCTATCTATCTATCTATCTATCTACTGAGAGTATTGCTGCGATGATTTCTTCACGAGAAATATCAAACTTTTGAATTCCAAGCTTTTGACATTGTATGACACGATAAAAATGGTTTTTGAATCGGTATCAAAAATTAACTCTCTAGAAACATTTCTTATGAAGAAATCACACATGCTTTATTTACAGCACGAAAGGAAGATAAAAAGAAGGAGAAAACCAAAATCGCAAGAGAAAGTTAAAATGGCTTTGTTTCATTTTAGTAGAAATCGTTTCCGATTGAAACCAATACCGCAAATAGTGGGAAAGGATTAGAAACTGGCGACAAAACATCTGTTCTATAGATATGATTGTTATTTTTAAAATGAAAAAGGTATCAGGGACATTTTTCCAGCCACTCAAAATAAGAATAATAATTGTTAGGAAAGACGAGTTTTTGAGTTTAGGACTTATTTGGTCCTAGGAGTATTTGGGTAGATTCTTCAAATCATAATTAGATGCATTGTGAAAAATGAGTTGCTGGGAAATAAAATTTGAGACCTCCAGTACAGTACAGGAAAAATTGAGCATGTACAGAAAAAAATTTGTAACGTCATGATACTTTGGTCGTAACTTTGTTTTTAGGAATGAGATTTGAGATCTGCAGAGTCCTCCCAAATTAAAGACGGAAAACCTCCCTTTGATGGGGGGGGGGTTGTAATGGGGGAAGTGTGCATATTAATTTTGCGACAAATTGGTCGAGATGTACATCTTTTTTGATAGTTTATATACTTCTGAATCCAATGAAGCCATTCACAAGGCGATACAGTCAAGAGACCAAAAGTCATAACAGGTTATGGGAGCGAAACCACATTTTTAGACTAAATGATTTCTTAGATAATAAAAGCAATTTCTAAGCACTTATAAAATCAGTAGTAAGAAGAGATCGGATTTTCATGTTAAATAAGGGTCAAATATGAAAATTTGTATGTAATTATAATAACGAAAATCTATAGTTGAATAAGAGAAATATTTGATGTAATAATTAGTAAACTTACAAGAATATTAAAAATAACAATATATTTAAGGTAGTGGATGTGCATTAGTAAAAAAACACCAATTATGAATATATTGTACATATATAGACATGTTTTTATAACTATATTCGAATATATAAAATATAATCAATTTGATACAATAGGAGCCCTATATGCATTTAGAAGAACGTTTCATCTAATTAGTGATAACTATTTGACTACTGACTGCACATCGTCACGGAAATGGTCTCATTGGATTCAGCGACGTAGAAACTGTTGATATATATATATATATATTTTAACTCTAAATATTTATTTCTATATTTTAGTACTATTCATTTCTAGCAAAAAATCAAATTTTGCGGGTGACATTACTATATGAAACACGATGCATCTCTCTACCAATTTGCAGCAAAAATCTCCCCTCCTTTCAACTCCCCTAAAAAGTGGGTGTTCCTCTTTAATGTGGGTAGGCTCTGCAAATTTAAACTCTAATCTATTTTCCCTAAACTAAATTGATCATTCTGTACCGCATACCATTGTCATATAAATTTTCAACCCTCCTACACATTTGGAAGATATGTAAAGGTAAATAAAACCTTAAAAAACATTTGGACTTTCAATGGTTTTATACTGCAATTATAAATTTCAACTGTAATTTACTATCTCTTTTTCGTCTGTAAGCCGCCAAAATTGCCTAAATATAACTGGACTAAAAAAAAAGAAAAAAAAAAAAGCTGTATCTAATTGGACAGCCCTATTTAATAAGCTTTTTTATTTTTTTTTATTTTTTTTTTTTTGAGCTGGCAAAGCAGGACTCTGGGAGATCCCAATGCTTCTGTCCCAGCCGCGTCAGTGGAGCCTAGGTGAGAGCACTCAGCAACCGTAATTCTAGCCAACAGTTTTAAAGTTCTCTAAGTTGTATAGGAATAAATCACATGCTGTTCAGGTTTTTGATGATTCGAAGATCGCTATTAAATAGCGAAATTCAATTCTATTCAATTCAATTCAAAATTATTCTAAAAACTATTCAATAAACTATTCTAAACAACAATAAATAACAATAAAAGCTATTCTAAAAACTATTCAATTCAAAATTCAATAAATTTTATTGAATAGTTTTTCTATGGTAACTATGATAATTTCAAAAAATAAACTAAGGAAATTAGCTCTGGGATCTGAGGAGCTTAGGAACTGAGTTATCAAAGTCAGTCATCACGAAATCTTTGAGAATACTAGGAGCAGTGGCAGTGAATTTAGTATAAAGTATGAATAGTAGCGGATTCGAACCGCCGCCGTTTGGCTCGAGCGTGCAACAACGGGTCGCGCTCCTACACGCTCGGCTATCCCGGCCCTTCACTTACCTGTGAAAGGCCGGTACATGTTTTGGGGCCCCCTGAGTCCAAATAAGCAAGTCCCGCGAAATGGTCTGTGTGTGTGTGTGTGTGTTTGTGTGTTTGTGTGTGTGTGTGTTTGTGTGTTTGGGTGTGTGTGTGCGTGTGTGTGTGCGTGAGTGCGTGCCAAAAATGTGATAGCCAACATTTCATCAAAATCGGTCAAACGGAGGGGGGACTTTATTTCATAACTTTTTTCCCAGTTTTTACCTTTTTTTTCGATTATCTCAAAAACGGCTTTAACGATTTTCGTCAAATTCGCCATGTTTAATTAAAAATTAGGTGTTCTTTAATATCAGGTAAGCTTTATCATTATTAAAATGTACTGAGGGGGCTTAAATGGGATAGGGGTCTTTTTTGTTTATTTGTTTTTTCGTTTCCTATAAAGTACCTTTGTTTTTGTTTAAATGGAGAAATTAACTGTCTCTCGTTACGCCAAAAAATAATAAATGGCTAAATATGAGATATGATAAAAACCAAGTAAACATATAGAGGAGAAAAAAAGAAAAATATTCAGTCAACTCATAAAACACGCCTTTAATGACAGACCATTGTTCATAATTAATGCCGTTCTCTTCATTTAAGGGAATTTATTTGTTTCGTGGTAACTAAATGAAATTTTCAACTAGGGCATAGAGAATTATAAAAACTGTCGACATAGAGTATTAAGCTTGCATTGCCGAATTATCTCAAGTAAAAATTTTTATTTAATAATAAAATAAATTAGTGTTTTTTATAGAGCTAATGAAAACAAAAATAAGAAATGAATGTGGAAAAATGTGTAACTTTGAGAAGTGGCATTAACACAACATTAATTTTTAATCTAAGTATGATGGTAAGTGAAAGTTGTGTGTTGCGCGCACGCACCAGATTTTTTCACACTGGGGGGGGGGACAGTCCCCTCCTGCCAAAATATTGGGGGGGACGCGTCCCCCCTGTCACCCTCGGCGGTGACGCCCGTGAGGAGCAAGTACTTCTCTAACAGGACCGGGGGAATACTTTATAAGACCTTGAATCGGTCCATTCTTATGAATAGGTCAGAGGCCTGGGCTTTCATCAGAGCTCAAGAGGTTATGGTCCTAATACGATCATCAAAAAAGAAAATGTTAAAAAAGAATTTTTAGTACAGTTCGAGATGGAGAAATCTGGAAAATGAATAGAAACGCGAAACTTTCAGGGCTATGTAAAGATATGATTATGTTAATATATTAATGTATAGCATTGGTTTTTTCAAGAAATGGAGACATAGAATAGGGAACCGAGTAGTTGGGATGGATGCTGAGACGGAAAAAACCTTAAGAAGACGTTAATCGAAGAGCTTAATGACAAGAATAGAGTGGGTAGGACTAATGTAATATATATGTTTATATATATCCAGAAATGGATAGCTTCCAACTACTGCCAAAACCCGTATTGCCTTTCAGGCACGGTAGGGATGGCAATAAATTAATAAATAAATAAATTGAGGATGGACCGATTCCATGTCTCGGAGGACGCTCGGGTTCTTGTACCCGAAACTGGAGTGCGGGTCAAATAGTAAAAGTGTTTACAGGATTTGGGCATTCTAATTACTCAGTAGTAAACGATTTATTTAACATAAATAGTATTTAACTTCATAAAGTATGCAGGTTTTACCATTTTTGTGTGTTGACAAGACTTTCTCGATAATAATACATGCCTTTAATAAAATAAAAATAAAACAATAATTATAATTCAATAATTCCCTACTTCCGCTTATTTTTTAAGTGCATCTAGGAGATGGAGGATAATGTATGATGCGAAATTTCTGTGACAGAAATTTTACTCGATTCATGATAAAATTATTACCATCAACTTAGTACGAAGATGACTCATTAACTGAGAAATTCAGTTTTTTTGTTTTTTGTATAGTTTAGTTTTTTTTTTTTAATTTTTTGTTTAGTATTGAATAAGAAGGGATTGCAAAAAAAAAAATGTCCAAGATAATTAAATTTTAAGTGCACGATCATAAAGTAGAAATAAAAAATTACACATAAATATTTTTTTAAAAAGATTTTCGTTTTGCAAATATTTCATCATTTATGTTTTCAAAATTTTGGTATCTTTCGCTACAAAATTGCTTATAAATTCCTAATGTTCTTTGGCTACAAAAAAATCTTATTGTAAATGAAAGAGTTTTTGCTAATATCATTGAAACTTCAAAATTACGAACATTGCAACTAGGAAACTATTACAACCAATTAAAAAAATAAATAAAAAATACCAGTAATTCTACATCAAATTTCTTTCCAAAAAGTTTGTGTAAAGATAGCGTCGGTTTTTTTTTTTTTTTTTTTTTTTATTTATCGCGGTTTTTGTGATATTTTAAGTAGGTAGTACTTGTTTTTTTTACAACTAATGTCTTATAGATTTTTAATAAAAAGGTGATAGAAAAAATTTGTTATTACTTTTTAAAAGAGCTCTAAATGTTTATTAAAAGTGCCCTTATATTTTATAAAAAAAAAGAGAAGGAATTTTAAGTGCTTAAAAATATCAATCGTTAACTACCTTTTCTATGCAAAATAAATGCAGTCAAATATTCTTTATATCATTATAATTCTTATTATCTTATACACAATACATTTTTATTACAGGAAAAATATTAGAAATCTATAAAGTTTTAAGTGATCTAAGATGTTTTTATCATTTATGAGAATGCACAGAAATCATGATAGAAACTAACAAATAAAGACGGTAAGAGGAACTTAAAAAAAAACAAAAACAATGTAAATATCTTATGCAAATTTAGATTCTAAACTCATATACTTTGATATTAGTCACTAGTCCAAATGTGTCCCATAGGTGTGTTTCTCATACCTACAACTAAAGAATTTCAGGATCATATGGTTGTCATTAAAATCAAAATAAATAATTTACATATTGGTATGATTTTTAATCAACATTTAATCTAAGATATTACGTCTCGGTCTTAATTAAAACTAGTCCTCACATTTTTAAACATTTGCAACTAGGAAACTTGTAAACTTGTACGGGAACAATGTATAAAAAAATGAAAAATTAGGACGTTATACAATAATAAAGATAATAATAATACAGAGTTACATCGATAATTAAAAACTGTAACTTGACCCCCCCCCCCGCCTCTAGCGAAAAGAGAATTAGGAAGAGTCGAAAAGAGAAACAATTTCGCCAATAATAAAAAATAAACCCTCAACGGATCTCATGATCGATTTACGTCTTGGCAGTCACGTTTAAGTCCGTTTTTCGACTATATATTGTGAAAGTGAAGCGATGGAGGTTAAGTTTTACAGCCCTTAAAAAATCTTAACTTATTTTCTACTTTGAGGTCAATTCTGATATTCCCTAAATTTTATTAAAAATAAAGATGCATCTTTTTTAATTGGTGTATGAAACATTACGTAGCATTTTGCATTTGAGCCTTTAGCATTTCAATTTCAATCATTGGTATTCTGACAAATCTAGTATGTATATTTGTATCATAAATTCTAAAAATCACTTATTGAATTGAGTTTAAAATAAATATATTAAGACCAAATAATAAATTTGAATATTAAACTACTAGTTATATTGTCATGATTTACATTAAACAATTAAAAAAGGTTCAACTTCCAAGATTTGTTATAAGCAAAAACTTCGAAGATGTCTATGGACGTTGCCGTTGTGTGTGAATTAAAAATTCATTTCAATCAATTTCTTCATTTCAAATCAGATTCGAAAATCTTTGTTGAGCAATAGTACTCTTAAAATACTTTTTGATTATTTCGTTTTGTAAGGAAAAAAATATTACAATATCCCTATTTTTAAGCACAATGAATAGCCTTGAATGCTAGAAACTTTCTAGGCTGAAAAGGCCTTGAATATTTTGCGCCGCTTTGTTGCAAACATTTATTCGTTTGATCTTTGTTAATAATATTGAATACTAGAAACAAGTTCAATTAATTTAATTTGTGTTTTTCCATTTCTTCAAAACAGGTTTTTCCTAATTTTTAGTTTTAATTTCTGCCAATAAACTTCTTTAACCACTAAATGCTTGCAGACCACATTGGTTTGATCCGACATAACAATTGCTGCCGACATGCTGTTGGTACAAGTTTTTCAGAATGGTCCCGAGAATAAATGTTGGAGTGAGGGGCGATAGATTTGTAGAAAAAAAAATACATATATACATATGAAGCTTGAAAATAACACACTTCTTTATCTTAATTTACTTAAATAGATACTGCTATACTAGAAAATTTGTAAAAAAGTTAGATACATAAATTTATTCCACTAATATTTTTCCCCGAACATTTCGGCAAGGGTGGGATGGATGCATCTACCAGGTCTGCAAGTTTAAAATGTCGTTTATTTCTTAAAATATATACACAGTAATTTAAAAAAAAAGTATAATATATTTTATTCAAAGTACTGGCCCTCGCTTTCTACACGTTTTGTCCATCTCTCGGGCAATTTATGGATACCATTCCAAAAGAATGCTTCATCTTTATTTGAAATCCATTCATCGAGCCATTTTCTTACATCCTCCAAATTGTTAAAGTGTTGCTCAGCCAATGAGTGTCCCATCGATGAGAAGAGATGATAATCAGAAGGAGCCAGGTCAGGTGAATACGGCGGGTGGGGTAGGAGTTCCTAACCAAGCGAAGAAATCGTTTCCTTAGTCAATCTGGCTGAATGTGCAGGAGCGTTATCATGCTGAAGAATGACTTTGGCGTGCCTATGAGTCCATTCTGGGCGTTTTTCGATCAATGCGTGACTCAAATTGATCATTTGTCATCATTTGTTGGGTTTGGGTATTGTTTTCGTCTAATAAAGATTGCAATTCGACGTCCTCAAACTTTTTTGGTCGATTTTCTCGTTTTTTATCAGTAACATCAAAATCACCACGTTTGAAACTTTGAAACCAACGTTCACATGTCTTGACGGTTGGAGCAAGATCGCCATAAGTCTCAACAAGAATTCGATGACATTCAGATGCCCTTTTCTTTTGATTGAATAAGAAAATCATGACATGCCGCAAATGCTCTTTATTTGGCTTAAAATTAGACATTTTTAACACCAAAGAAAGGTATGATACGTCCACGTAAACGACTTAAAAACAACTGACTTTTGTAAACAAATGACTAACAAACAAAATAGCGTTTAGAGATAAGCAAATCCTTCAATAGGCTAAGAGCGCATTCTATTGGAATTAAAACGACATTTTAAACTTGCAGACCTGGTATTAGCATTACATATAATGAAATTTGGGCCTATTTTTGCTCTTCTTCGTTTATATATCGTTGATATGATTTCTACCAGCAGTGTGATTAAGAGAGAGGAGAAAAGAGGAAGTACAAGAACTAAAACTGTCACCCTGTTTGACACCTTTCCTTATAGAGATGATTCCAGATTCCTTTTCCAATTTTTTCGGTTATTTTTTCCGACCCTTTGTACGAAGATTTAATGACGTCTATTATGTTCTTCAGGTACATTCTTCACCTTTAATATATACATTAAATGAAGCAGAGGAAACGCACGTTTTTCACTATTGAATGACTGGGATCCGATTTGATAAAAGTAATAAAAACAAACATTGAGCGATAGATATTTTAATGCAGCTTTGAACCCTGGACCCTATCTTTTTGAAGAGGGAAGAATTGCAGTTACTGTGACATCAGCTATCGGTTCTATGGTCATTAGATAGATAGATAGATAAATACGTTTATTTACAAAAATATTTACAATCTACTTATCATTAAATCTCGTATATAGACAATGAACTAAGGAGTTCGTCTGTCGAGGTTATTTGTTATTCAATAATACAATCAATAACATACAACATTACTATACATAGATAAAGTTATACATAGTACACTTAATAATTAAATTCATTAACTAATTCGTTTCTGTAATCAATTGCTTTTTTTAGATATAAATATAATTTTCTATAATCAGGACCATTTAATAATTTCAGCGTTTCATCTAGATGTAGCGTCTTTTTTTCTAAGAAAATTAATCTAAATTGCGCCAGCACCGGGCAAATAGAAATAAAGTGCATCGTATCCTCAGGAACATTTAAATTGCATAATGAACAATTATTTCTTTTATTGATCCACGGTTGGTAATTAAGATTAAGCAGCTCTCCCCTGGCTTTAAAAATAAGTCGGATATAATGTATATCCTCTGCCTCGAAATATGTTAATTCATAATTTAATTTTTTATAAAACGAATGGTGTTCGGCATTTCTCGCTCTTTCGGTAAACCTATCCCTCGCTAGTTGACTCAATTTAGATAATAGGCCAGTTTTATGCCTTTCCAGCTGATCTAGTAACCCTTCGGCTAAAAAATCTATGCCAACACTTCTGCCTAGTCTTTTTAAGGCGCTCATCCAACTTACATTTTTTTCTATTATTTTGAGGGCAATTACTTTCGGTAAGCGATTGGTTCCCATCCTTAATACCTTTATAATGTAGTTCAGATGAATGGATAATGTGTAAATATGTAGCGGATCTAGTTTGGTTTCCAAATATAGCATGTAGTTCGGTGTATTTATAGGTAGCCCAATAATTCTTTTTACAAAATACCTTTGAAGTTTTTCTACTAAATCTAAGTCTTCATATACCCAGATCTGCGCTCCATAGCACATAACCGTCCTTATCGTAGAATTAAACACATTAAATTTTTGTTTCAGTGGGACTTGTTTGTTTGACATCAATCCGGATCAAACCACATTCAAAATATTTTTGCAGGCTGTCAGTTTAAGATTGATGTGTGTTTTTAAGGATAAATTATGGGTTATATTGATACCTAAATATTTGTAAACGTTAACAGTTTCTATTGGTTTTTCTTTAAAGTACCACTTTTTCCTTGACTTTTTAAGTTGTTTACAACATACCGTTATTTTAGACTTATCTAGATTTATTTCGAAATTCCACGTTCTACAACAATCGTCTAATTTAAAAATCATTTCTTGCAAAATTAGGCCGTGGTCTGCAATTAATACCACGTCATCAGCATACATCAAAACATTCAGCCTTTTTCCAGCGATGAGTATTCCGCCCTCGACACGTTCTACCAAATCGTTAATAAAAAGCGAAAAAAGTAGAGGACTCAATAAACATCCCTGCCTTAAGCCGATATAAGAATCGAAGTTTCTATGGTCATTATCAATTATCATTTATATTAAATTATGTAATAATTACCAAGCCAATATACAAAAATATTTACCTGATTATATGGGCGAGAATAGTATTACGATGCTGTTGACTATCGATGGTTACCAGACCCTAACTAACGTGTATTATTACACTATAACTGCCTCAAATTACGGCACTTTATAATAGATGAATAATTAATAGTTCAGACAATCATATAACATATAAATGTATATTTTAATAATGAAGGCAAAGAGCAATTTGATATATTTTTATTTTCGTTCGAATTTTCTTTTGTTATTCTTTCGTTTCCGTCTATAATTATATACTGGGTCTCCCAGACCTAGTGTAAAAAAAAATATAAAAAAAATGGGTCATAATGCATGTTAAACGGGGTAGAATGGCGCAGAAACGAGTTTCCTATCTCAATCTGTTGTGGAGATAGAATGTTTTTTTTTTTTAAATCTTACTTTTTTCTAAAAAATGGCAGTTTTCTATACTTTGGTTTAGCGTAGAAACAAAAACGATGATATTTTCTTAATCAGCATCAAATTTTTTGAATGAAGAGATGGGTCTAGTTATTTTAAATCCAGTTTAAATTTAAAAAATAAACTGCTCACAAAATGAAGTGGACCACTTATGAAAATAAAAATATTTTATAATTTAATTAACTTGATTGATTTGAGGTTTTCCTCCATTTTAAAAAAACTATTTTATCAGCCCTTTCATGATGTTGAGAAAGATAAAAACAAAAACAAAGTCTTAGTATCAGTACTTAGAGGTGAGCTGCTTATTGGACTTGGTCCATAAGGTCATGTTTGTTAGTTTCCACTTGTGTTTTGTAAACATTATTTCCCTTTTATCGTCAGTATTACTCCAACCAGTTCAATAGACAGTGTTTAACAATGTCTTTACGACGACTTAGTGCTGAAGAACTCGGTAGGGCATTAGCACTTTTAGAGTTAGGTCATTAACAACGTGATGTCGGTCTTAGGCTTCAGTGCTCTCACACAGTGATTGGACGAGCTTGGTCTCGATACCAGGCAACAGGTACTGCTCAGTACACACATGGGGGAGACCGAGTTCGAAAAACCATCCTTCAGCAACACCGATATCTCAAAATCCAAACCACTAGGCAACGAGGCTTAACAGCTCGGCAGCTGCTAAGTGCTTTTCAACAAGCAACGAGAGTCCGCATTTTAACTCAGTTGGTTAGAAATAGTCTACATGAATTTGGTTTGAGGGCAAGAAGGCCGGCGAGGAGGGTTTATTTAACCAGACAACAAAAGGAAGCACGACTCCTAGGGGCTCGTGAACATGTTGATTGGACAGACGAGGACTGGGACCATTGTTTATTTACTGACGAATCGAAATCGACGTTTTAGAGTGTTGCGAGAGACAAACCAGCGATTTAGCCAAGGTATGACTGAACCAGTTCGCTCTTATGGAGGAGGCTCAATAACGGTGTGGGGATGGATAATGAGTAATCGAAAAACTCAGCTTGTACTGTTTAGAAATGAACCGCACAAACCTACCTGAGCAATGTCATCAGACCTGTAATTGTCCCTTTATCCCAAGAACCGGGTGAGAACTTCATTCTTGTTGATGATAATGCTCGTCCTCATAGGGCAAGGATGATTCAACGTTGTTCTGCTGAAAAAGAAATAACGCGCATGAACTGGCCTGCTTGTTCACCAGACATGAATCCAATTGAACATGTTTGGGACAAACTCTAACGGCAATTACAAATGTTTTCACCTTGTCCAGATAACTTGGATGAACTTGCTGCTGCCTTAATTGAGGAATAGGCTAATTTACCACAAGATTACATATTGAACTTAATAAGGAATATGAATCGCCGATGTGAAGCATTAATCCAAAGTTGAGGGGGTCCAACACCCTACTGAAAAAGGTTGCATTGAAATAAAAACAAATATTTGTAAAAATTTAAATGTTTATTTTGTACGATTTTTTTATTTAATTTAAAAAAATAAATTTTTCTTGAATTTTGTTTGGTATATTTATTTTTGTTGAACAAAAACCATTAACAATCGATAAGTGAGGTACTGTAAGCACAAATATACAAAAAAATAACCAGAAGTATGTTTAAAAAAGAGAGTTACCTAACTTTTTATGAGTGGTCCACTTCAATTTGTGAGCAGTTTACTTTCTTTAAAATAAATTAAACTTTTTTCTTCTCTTCTACTAAAATTTGCAAAATCCTACATAAAAATGTTGAAGATAAAAAATAATATTATTATTGTAGAACCATATTAAAATGGATTATTGCAGCGCGTGTTCAAAATATCCTCCATTACTTTGGGTGCAGGCTTATCTTCAACATTTTTTATGTAGGATTTTTCAAATTTTAGTAGTTTTATTTTTGAAATTTAAACTAAGGAGTTTTTTTTTTTAAATTTTAGATTATTATTACTCTTTTTATTTTAATTTAGAATTCATACATTGTTCTTTCTATACTTAAAAAAGTAAAACTAACTCTAGCTCATGGGAAGTTCAGCATCCATTACTTTGGATGCAGGCTCCAGCGCGCATCCTCATTGTCCCAGCAGTGACATTCTCTTGCGTGTTTTTCATCACAAAAACTTCTTTTAGACTCAAAAGGTGAGGTGCAATTGTATCATGGGTTACACCACTAAAAAGCTAACTAAATTCCGCAGTTTTTAGGAAATTTGATAGCTTCTAGGGTGCTCCAGTGGAGAGTGAGGAATTTTCAAAAACTATTAAAAATTTAAGTTTTAATAAATGTTTTGTGTTTAGCGCGTTAAAAGTCCCACGGAAAGTGGAATTAAATTAACTAGACCCATCTCTTCATTCAGAAAATTTAAAGATGATTAAGAAAATATCATGGTTTTTGTTTCTACGCTAAACCAAAGTAGAGAAAACTGTCATTTTTTTTTTACACTATGTCTGGGACACCCAGTATAATTGTTCGTTCCTGTACATAAATATGTATAATATTGTTTTGTTCATTTACAATAATTAAGAAGAAGTAAAGTTGCAAGTTATCTCTGATTACATTTTTTTTTTTTTTTTGTATTTACAATCAATCCTCTGTATCATGAAGAACCTTTCTATTGTTTTCATTTATACACTATGATATTGACATAAACTTAGCCAATTAAAAATATCTATAATACGCGCATGTTATTGTTATGTACTGCTAGGGGCTATTATTATGATTTCTTATCATGGTTTACATATTGTGTAGCTATGTAAGATATTTTCAATCATGCATATGTGTGAGTGAAATGGGTTTGTGTGTTTTTATGTATGTATATTTATTATATTACATATTTTCAGTAATAATTCAATTAATGTATGACCACCTCCATTTGTGTGGGGGAAAACCACAAATGCAAATAAAATTTATTCTATTCTACTTTATTCTAAATTATGTAATATTAAAGTACGATACTTGCGTATTAGTTCATGGATATCAGCTATTATCTGTCATTGTTTATAATCTGGCAGTCTATTGACTCTTTTCTTATTATATATATTTATGGAAATTTGAATTCCTTATATTACTACTTTTAAATAACTTATACAAAAAGAAATGGAATATATAAACACTTTTGTTCATTTATCAAACAGCTGAAAATAGCTTAATGCTATTCAAAATAGCAAGATGCAGGTCTTCTTCTTTATAGAGCCGATTATTGAGAACCTCTAGATTATTGTCTTGCATTCCCTTTTTAATAGGTTCACGCCGTGACTATTTTATGCTTTTCGCTCTATAGGGCGGGAGCTATTCCAGGGCATTATGCAGTCCAATAATAATAAAATAAACAATAAAAAAATACTATCCTACTAGTTATGTTTATAATACGGTGTTAATTATAATTGTTATTAAAAAATAAATGTATATACGTTTATAAGTATATGAATATAAATGTAAATAAATACTAATAAATATATAAATAAATGAATTTACGTTAAATTTTAATTTTCAGCTATATAGAAATTATTTTTTACTTTCTTAACACTTTGGCTGCCATGTCACCTGAAATAGAGTAACTGTTCTCTTGTCAGAGAATTAAATGTTAAAATTATGTCGAAACGAGAGCGTGATTCTCAGATATTCTTTTCCGGCAGTCAAAGTGTTTAAGATCTAATTATTTGGCAGAGGCGGCACTCTAGTGTGAGCGACCGGTGGTACACGCCGCACAGTGGTTGAAAATCGACTATTTTCGGAAAAAACCTTGTCAAACCCGATGTCTATGAGCCCCAAAAAAATAAAGTTGATATTATCATAACCACGATTGAATTTCCTATAAAATGTATAGGTTCGAGCCCCGCTTAACCGGCTATTCGGATTAACCGGCAGTGTAAGGAAAATAGAAAAAAAATTATACATCAATTTTCGACTCGAAATCGGCTAGTTTAAACACTTTTGCTGTTTTATGCTAGTAATATCGTTGATAGTACTTGCAATATAATTTTATTTCATGAAAACACTCAAGTTAGGTAAAAAAAAAAAATCATACATAGGAACTATCAATTATTTTTGTCGTTATGTTTTAATTCTTAACTATTAAATGTATATCATATTAAAATATAAGATTGGGATCATCCGACTTTAATATAATTTTGATAGGAGATGGTGGGATTGACTGTTCAATGTAGGTTTAATAACTGCAACTCTATCTGTGAAAATTTAGTTCCCTTATTCACGGTAAATAATAGCTGAACTTTTTTTTTTAATACCAATCTTCTAAAAACAAATGGATGCTTAAAAATTAAAAATGCCGAAGCCTTTAAGTTATCGGTGGTCATGTTAATAAACTTGTTATTAATAATTTCCAAATTCATTCTTAAATCACGGTAGGTGAAAAAGCTGAATCGTCCCTAACAACGATTCAGACTGACTTTATAAATGATGTTACGGACCTGGTAAGTAAGGCATGATGTTTTACTAAACGAATAGTAATATCCTAATTCGAAGCACAAGCTCCATAGCGAATAAACTGCACGAAATAGCTTTGGTATTTCAATAAAAAAAAATCCCACATGTACAGACGCAGGTGGACGCAGCTAGAATATGTTTTAATATTTCCTTGAATGTATCTTCTTCTTAAAAAAATGGATTTTAAAACTGCGCTCGGCTGCGCTTGAAAAATATGGATTACCAAAAAAATTTTTGTCTTAATTTTATTGCATTTATTCGGGATTTTATTTCTGGGTTAAAACATAGACCAAATAGCATCATTTTTATGCTAGTGTAATATGTGAGATCGCTTTTTTATGTTTAAGAAGGAAAATCGCTCTAAGAAACAAAAATGCGAGTTGTAAAAATTATTATAGTGCTATAAATTTTCCGTTGAAAAATAAACCTTTTCAATCATCGATTTTCAAAGGGCCCTAACAAGTTTAAAAATCAGAATATATCCGAATAAATTGATGGAATGTGTCAGGTAACTATTCTATTAATTAATATTGAAAAGAAAAAGAATATTCCAATACCTTCAAAAAATGTTTTTTTTCCGCCTTTCAACCACTGTGCGCCGCCCGATGAGGCATTCAAGTGTGAGCCACCGGTGGTACATGTCGGCGTTAATCATACAGTGAAGAAGCATCCCGTCTTCACTCTCCCTTTGCATTTCTGCAGTACCCAACTGTTTTAACAAAGCCTGTACCATTTTTAGCCTGTAACATTTAGTACCATTTTATTTTTTATTTTTTTAATCTTGTAACAATATCTTATAAAATATCAACAGGACCATTATATTAATCACTCCTTTAACAACAGCTATTACTACCACATAATAAGTATAAATAATAATAAATATAACAGTAAATATATACATTATACAATTCAAATACATTAGAGAGATATATAAAATAAAATTAACATAAAAAATGCTCGGTTTAAGCATTTTAAGTTTGCGATGATATCAATTTTCCCTAGTTAAGCTAGTATGAAACCTATTTTATCTCATGTTATTCGATTTTAGTTTGCTAGATTTCTATACCCTACTATGCCTGTTATATAAAAACTAAAGTTATTGAATGCAAGGCCTCAAAGTCTCGTATTATTTCAATAATTCACTTAATCATGCAGATTACATGCCAAATTTTCGCCTATTCAGGCACCTTCAAGGATACAAGCTTGTAAAAAAAACTAAAGTTTCTTGACTTCAACTAAATTGCTTGGATTTAATATTTGATAAGGTGGTTGCGTATTTATTCCTGAAATAAAAGAATTTCTTAAATAGTTATATATTGAGCATTCAATAATAGACTAAGGAATATGTGTAAACAATAAAAATTCAGTCCTTTTTTTCTTTTTAAATATAGTCTATTTGGCAAAATATGAGTGATTTTACGAATAACAAAATTTGCTTTTATGAACTTCGCAATTTTAAAATCATTGCAAAATAATCTCACTTAACTCCTAATATCAAAATAGGGT
Organism: Aelia acuminata; assembly: GCA_911387785.2. NCBI lineage: Eukaryota > Metazoa > Arthropoda > Insecta > Hemiptera > Pentatomidae > Aelia > Aelia acuminata. Next base: position 14,745,993 of record OU426980.1, read on the forward strand.
TAGTCGTACAATACATCATAGTAATACATCCGAGATAAGTAGTTAAATTGTATCAAATCAATTTTTACAAATTCGTCAGGTTCAGTTAAATTGTTTAGGTTTGTGACCAAAGTTATAAATATTGGTTCGTTTTTTTTTTCTTTTTTTTACTGTCAACTGTGTAAACTATACGACGTTGGGACATAGTTAGATAGTTTGTGGCAGCTAGTAATTTTAAACAAAACTATTACGACTTGTGTTTAAAGGATCGTCACGTATTATCTTGTCCCTGAAAATTCCTGAAGAACAGATAATGCCCGTTCTTTGTGCATTTTTCCTTTCAGTCTAATAATATTCAATGGAAAAAGATATATTTGTGTATCTGCTGTATTATTTATTCAAAGTGATGGAAATTTCGTTTTTGTGAGAACATATTTGAATAATTAAAAAATATTCATTAGCGAATTTTTAAAGTCTTACCAAAAATGCCATGGCCTTAAAAATACTTCTCAAATTGTAAAATAGGTTAGTAAACCTTACCCACCATTTCCATTGGGCAGATAAGGAGATATACCTAAACAAGTTGTAAATAGAAACAATGTTTTGGGAAAATCAATCTATTGTTGTTTAATTTGAGATTGATCGAAAAATTAGACACACGCAGTATAATATTGGATGTATATAATGTACAAAGGGTACTTCAAAAGTTTTGCAATACAGTTTTAATCATTTAATTTTCTCAAAGCAATTTCCACCACATTCAATACACCTCTCCATACGTCAAACCAGCTCTGCCACGTTTCATCTGGGATTGAGGCCCATTCGTTGTCCCAAGCTCTCAGAAGGCCCTCGTCGCTTCAAAAACGTTTTCCTTTCAGCTTAATTTTCACATGTGGGGGCAGCGTAAAGTCACAGGGAGCAAGGTCTGGACTGTAAGGAGGGTGCTCAAGAAGTTTCATTCCAGTAGTGGCCAAATACTCGGTGCAGGCTCTGGCACGGTGAGCTGGTGCGTTGTCATGGTGGAGGTACCAGGTGTCCATTCTTGACTTTGGTCTCAGGTTTTTCATAGACTCTATGAATTTAGGCAGGCAGTGAATGTCTTCTGTGTCTTCAAAACAACACGCTCTACAATTCCGCTTGACCTGAAAAATATAGCGATCATTTTTTTTTTTTTTTACCGATCGAGATTTTCTGACAGTTACAGGTGTATCCACATCGTCAAATACCCAAACTTTGTTTTGAGCCTTGGTCGGCACATCATAATAGTATAGCCAAGTTTCGTCACCATGCTGTTCACATATGTAGAAAGTCCCTTATCAAATAGTTTCAGCATCTTTCGGCACCAAGTCACACGATGAGTCATTTGCTCTTCCGTTAGACTGGGGCACCCAAAGACAACAAAGTTTTTTTCACCTTCAAATGGTCTCTCAGAATTGAATGAATTGCTGGTGAATGAAGGCATAATGTCTCCTCTATCTGTTAAAATGTCACTCGACGGTCCTCATCAAGCATTTTCCTCACAGCAGAAATGTTATCCTCTGTTACAGACGTTCGCGGCCTTCCTTCTCTCTCAGCGTCCTCCAGAGTGAAATTGCCCCTTTCGAATTCTCTGTGCCATTTAAATATAGTCGTACGATGTGGACAATCATTATTCAATGCAATCTTCATTTCTTCTAAGCATTGATCTATGCTTAAACCACGCACAAAATTATATCGCAAAACTGCCCTCACTTCATTATGTGACCACGATGCCATAATACGCACTTTAATCTTTCACTGCTAATGAACAACTCAGCCCAGAGATGTGAGTATGCAGGCAAGGATAGGTCTGAACACACAGTAACTTGCAGCCTCCTGGGTCTTTCTTCTAAGTCACATTGCAAAAATTTTGTAGTAACCTTTGTATAAAACAGATTCTGGACCGTTCCTATCCCAGTCCCTAACATTAAAATGTGATAACATGAGACGTTTTGAAATAAGAGCGTGAAAAAGAAAAAAGATCATATACATTGTTTACCTTTTTTCATAGTATAAAACTAAACTCTTATAACTCGTGATTTAGTTCTTATAAATGTAATTGGCCTAGTATAAAGAAAATGGCATTGCTCGACTAAAAAAGTGGTTCTAATTACTTGATTGAGGTAATGAGATGACGAGAAAATGGTCATGGTCACTCGTGGTAAAACCTCCTTTAAAAATGGCGTAGCAGATTTAGAACAAGATATTAAAACTGTTTTCAAAAGTTGCAACCTTTAATAAACATGGGAACCGATTAGGGAAGAGAAGTCCATTGTTTGTATGAATTACAATTGTTTGTAACTAAGCGTTGTAATAATTATGTGTAAATAAAAAGGATGTTTTAGTTGTCACAGGATTCACTAGCAGTGTCTTCTCCCCATCATATGAAGGTTTAGCCTAAAAATGAGGATTCGCTTCCTGCAACTATAATCAAGGGCAGATCCAGGGGGGTCATGAGTCCCCCCCAAATATTTTGGTTTTACATTTTTTTTGTATTTTTAAGCGAATAATGAAATTAGATAGTTACTATGCCCTAAACATAACATTTTTGGTTGTTTAGATAGCTGTCCTTCTTAATAAAAGGTAATAATCTCATTAAAAAAACTTTCTGTCAACCACATGATTATGATGCAGTGGGGTCATGCCCCCCCCCAAATGTAATGCTGAATCCGCCCATTGACTATAATCTGTCACTTAGATAAATATTTGATTAATTCAACAATAACGTTAAAATTTTTAGGGCATGGTTAGGCAACTTATTTAGTTCCTCCCCATTCCTTAACACTTTAGGTGCGTTGGCGTATTTCAGGGGTATCCTAAATGGACCGGTATCGGTCCCAGGGGTCCGACTGCTGGGATGAGCCACAGACGATATCGGTCATCGGGGTCCGATGGGAATGCTCTGACGAAAGCGTTATCTTTTGACTAAAAAGTGAATTAAATGAGCGTCTCAAGGTAATTATTTCTTGGTAAGGATAGGAACTAGACATAATAGGCACAGGACAGGCCCCCGGGGTACAGGATACAGGATTTACACCATACTTTGTCGAAACAACAGAATTTCAGCTGTTAGCAACATTTTCTGCTCTAAAATGCAATAATCTCATTAAAAATCGACTAAATCGAGTGTTTAAAGTGTTCGGACTCGGACATTTTCATGTGAAAATCGGCCGTTAAGAAGGAAATGTAAGACATCGGACCCCGGGGACGGATGCCGCACCTAACGTGTTAATTTATTTTTCCCTAACGTCAAACGAAATAATATTGTGCGGCATAAAACGTTTTTATTTTCTCATGAATTGTCATATGTATAATATCCTTTGACACTAGTACAATACGTGCTGTGTTACAAACCAGCATCAAACTAAGGTGAAGAACTTATTATTTATTTTTCAATTACAAAGTTAACTACAATATACACGTTTGTTGGTAAGACTTGAATTAAATTCAAGTCGTCAAATCCTAGACAGTGAAGTATCTCTTCACCGTGAGGAAGAGAATAATCTTTGCTGATTCATACAAAGTCAAAACGTGGCATCATTAGATTAGCAAATTAGCCAGGTCCAAAATTGCTAAGCGGTGAGGCCAAAAATAGCGAATAATACTATGCTAAGTTAAGAAGCAATGAAAAATAAGTCTCTATGAAGTACACAAACTAACATTAAACGAAGGACGATTTTGATATTTTTAATGCATAGGGTAATAAGGATGTTTATCCCTATTTATTCAAACCAATGAATGAATTATTGTTTATTAAAGCTGAAACATAATGCCTAGCTTAAGTTACTTTATTTACCTGATATCATTCTTATAAGTCCTTCATCTCTCCCATAATCTACAAGTTTATGTTTCCTCCTTTTTTATTGCATGTTTATGTTGTATTTATGTTTATGTTGTTATTTATGTTTATGTTATTCGTTACTACCCCACTGGCCTATAATTCAATAAACCTAAGAACGGAGTAGATGAAAAAACTCGCATATGAAAGTCCACCAGAACGAATACTCCATTCGCCATGTTCCTAATTGGGCCACCAAGCATTCGATCTTACAACAAAAAACTATTATGTAAGGTAGAGCGTGGTAGCTGAGTAAGGTTCTCAACTGTCATGCTCAAGGTTCCTAGTTCAAATCCAGGCTGACTACAGGATGGGGAAACCCTCCTGGGGCACACTCAGCCTCTATAATTAAATAATTAAGTGATTAAACTTGGCGTTTAAGTGCCAATCAAATCAAATCACCGCCTTTCCTTACAACCTAGTGAACCCTACCCTTCATGATTCTTCTACTGGAACAGGCTTACTTACTATGTAAAACTGTTATTTCCAAATATCTTGTTGAATAAAACAATAACTAAGTAACATAAAATAAAACAATAAATAAGTCATTCCTGTCTAAAATTCATTGCTTTTTATATTTTTATTTTAATTGTTTTTCTATTTTACAGGTGGTGTGGCCCACAAATATGGATACGTAAACTGCTGATCGCAGTGAAAAGAATAGGTTGGTTTAATAGTTTTTTTTTTTTTTATAATGGTTATTATTTTATTTTTTATCCGTTAAATTTACTAATATGAAATAAAATTTGAGCGATTATTTTAAAATAATAATATGAAGAAACATTATTTACATTTTCTTAGTTGAATTGTGCGAATTGGTTTTGAAACACTGACTACTGTTTATTTTTTATTTTTGTATAATTTTCTGTGGCTCAAGGGTTAGCTTATTCCTTCCTTGTAGATTTTCGAATTACATGTATATTTCCTAAAATAATTGTTTTTCACGGACCTATCAATTTCTATAATAACATTTTTCTTATTTTTTAGAGTGCCAATAACTGTATGGTTTGCCCTATGTTGTTTTTGTTTTTTTTTTTTGCTTGAAAAAGCTCGGGTTTTTTTTGAGAAGGGGACAGATGCTCCCCTGCTCCTACCAGGGTACGCAAATACTCTTAAGTATAGAATTTTTTTATTTACAGACCAAGAGCATTAAAATAATAGGAAAATTGTTCGGACCAGTTAGGCTAAAATAATTTATCTTCTTATTTTGGTCAAATCTTCGGGATTCCATTCTGTAATGAATTATAGAATGTCTCCTTCTTTCGATAGGGGCAAGGATCGTAATGTAGGGACCTAGCTCTGAAAGCGGAGTACTGCTCATGGAGCAATGGACAGTGAATTCGAATTGAAGAGATCCGAAATTTGTGATGGACGGCAGGATCTGCTCAACTTGGCAGAGTTGGGAAACTCCACTGTGAAGACACTTGAACTCTTTATAGGTGCCTTTACACTCTACGAACTTTACCTTCGAACACCACCCTCGAACAGCCTTCACGTCGACTGTTCGGGTGTTCTAGGTACTTCATCTGTTCGCCTGTGTTTGAGGGTAGCGCTAGTGTCACTTTTGATTTGGGTTTTTCCCAAGTGACAGGAGCTGTTTGTGATATTAGTGCGCCGTTCTAATTCGTCTCCTTTTTTTTTTTAATTTTCAGATAATATAAAATATATTGATAATGGAGATTTTTTCATCATAAGCTAGCGTTGGGTGCGTCAGTCATATTGGTTCGCTTAACGTCACGTTAAGTATAAATGGCTGTTCGTTAAACGCCTGTGCGGCAAGGTTCGAAGGTGAGGTTCGTAGAGTGTAAAGGCACCCTATGAAGTCAGGAGGGAGGGCCCGGAATAAATTTATCAAACGTTTTAGTTTCATTCGCTAGCCCGAGAAACCCCGGGGCAAGATCCCAAAAAAAAATTGAGGGGGCGGATTGTTTGGTATAAAAAACAAATTTATTTATTTACAACAAAAAATAAGTAAATAGGATCTTTATAAAATTCATATGCTTAAATACTAATATACTAGAATTATTTAAAGAATCAGATGCGTAAATTTTATCTACTAATAATATTTTTTCGAAATTTCGGTGTGGAGGATTGATCCCTCAAATCCCTCTGGAACCGCTCCTAGAAACACCATATAAAATTTGACACCATGAGAAAATATTGAGTAGGTCATTCAAAATATTGAGTCGGGTATCAATGGAAAATAAAAAAAAACTGGTGAGATGCGCGCAACACTCAAGTTTCAGTTACCAACTTACTTTGATTAGAAATTGATGTGTTTTATTAAATGCCATTTCTCAAAGTTACACAATTTTCCACATTCATTTGTTTATTTTTGTTTGTATTTGTTCTTTAAAGTAAACTAAATGTTATTATTGTTAAATAAAAGTTTTTACTTGTGATAATTCGGCAATGGAAGCATAAGGCCGAGCGCGCAAGACGCAAGGCAGAGCTGAGCAGTTTTTGTGAAACGTGAATTAGAAAGGAAACGCGAGGTCCAATGTCCGCGGAAAACTGTTCGACGCAGTTTTTTTTCGTGCTGCCCTGCCCTGTTCTGCTCTGCTATACAGAATTGTCACTCTCAAAAAACACGCACATAATAGGGTAAACCATACATTGGCACTCAGTACAGTTATTGGCACCCCACCTTTAACTTAAAGAAAAAGTATACAAGTCCTAATTTTATTTCAAGATATACATGAATCTAAGGTTTGAAGGGTCCTCTAAGTCATCTATGAAGTAAGACTTTAACAAACTAACCATAGGGAAGATTTAACAATTAAATCCACAGGGTGTCAATAAATAGTTTTTGCACTTTTAACAATAAATATTGCCATATGATAAAACTATTGAACTTTTGACCCCAAAAAAAACCTTTTGAGTCTTTATAAGGATAGATAATGAGGAGCTATAGGAAGTTTCAATTTGATCCCTTCATAAAAAGTTTTTTTTTTAATTTCACCACAGAAATGTAGTCTTAAGGGTGTCAATAACTGTATGGTTTACCCAATATATTTCATAAGTGAAAGTAAAAAATCTAATTTAAAACTATACTTAGGTTGAGTTCTAACAGAAATATGTTATATATTCTATCATAATTAGTCGACAATTTGAATAATATAACATTTGACCATCTTTGAATAATACACTCCGGGACAAATAAAAGTGTACACCCTGTTGTGCTTTTGCCCCTTATTCCTGTATTATTATTTACAACTGGTACTTTTTGTTTCAAAAGGAATAAATAATCAGTGAAATATGGATATGTTACAATAAACTGTTTATTAGAAATTTTGATATACAATTAAAACCATTTAATAAAATTGGACAAATAAAAGTGTACACTTTAATTTTTATAAAAAATGTGTGAGAAGTACGTAATCTTTAATGAAAATATAGTAGTATATAACATCACCTTTTTTTTTCTAGCACTTTCAACAAGCGCTTATTCATGGAAAGACACGGATTTTTTAAAAGATCTTGATTTTTGCGAGTGACGACTTCTGTTGCTTTTTTGATACCTCTCCAGTGATCATCATCAGTATTAAACGCACCTTCAGCGTACAATTGATTCGAGAGACATTTCCAAAAGCTCTCGATTGTATTCAGATCTGGGAAGTGATATGGCCACTCCACCAATGTGATCCTCATCTCATGAAGGTTTGCCTTCGATTTGTGATATGGAACATTATCTTGCAAGAAATGAAAATTTCCGCCTGGAAATATCAGGGTTGCCCATGGGAACATCCTTTCTTTGATCGAAGTTAAATATTGCTCACTATTCACTCTTCCGGTAAGCCTTTCAATGCGGTAATTACCAGAGGCGGTTATCGCTCCCCAAACCATCACATCCCCTCCTTGATTTTGACGTTTTATTCTGTTGTAAATAGTTTTTTTGGCCTTCTTCTATGTAACTGTATTCATTATCAGGCCCATCTTTAGAAAATCTTTTTCGTCCGAAAAAATTGTGTTTTCCCAAATTCCCAAAAACCCATCAAAAGCCACTTGTGAGCCTGGACTACACGACACACGCGGTGCATTTTGGTTAGGGGATTTTTTTTTTTAAATTTATGTCTTCTTGATAATCATTTCACAAAGTTTTATCTAGATAATTTCCGTAGATGTATTAAAATTTAAATTAAACCTAATTTTTCGTGCCGACGATAATTCAACTTCCTTTGCCAAACGACGAATTTCCTTTTTATCCTCGTTGCAATGTGATGTACTATCTTGTCTTTTGTTCCTCTCTTCTTCTTGACGCGATTGTAATCAGTTTTGAACATTTTAGCAACTTTGGTGTGAGGAAGAGAATATTTTCGACCAACGTCCCTATAGCTGAGGCCACGACCAACATCTTTCTTAAACCGGATAATTAAATCCATAGAATACATTTATATGTTACTGAAAAGCAATACTCAATGAGTGGATATGATTAGAACCGAAATATACAATGATAAACTAACTGTACACTTTAATTTGTCTCAGTCTCGCTTGTTTATACTGTGATTAATTCTCTTGATGACAACAATATACCTACCAATAGTGTTTCCTTATTAATTTTGTTTTTATTTTCTGCCATAGTATAGTATTTGAAAATATTTATTACTATGAATTAAATAAATAGTCGAGTTTCAACTGTACATTTTTATTTGTCCCGGAGTGTACGAGCTAGTTGCTAAAATATCAGTAATAGTTAAGGTATTTATTGAAAAATGTGGTTTGAGAATGCTTGAAAAGGGATAACGGTATCAGAAGAAAGTGTGTCAGTGGACGATAGCTGATGCAAAAGCCCGTCAGTTCCCTCGACGGTTCTGAAGGCCTTCCAAACCAACCAGCTGCAAAATCTATAAATATTTTAATATGTAAGGATAGAAATTATTTACAATGTCAGTTTCCTAATAGACTCAATAATTTACTTTACACTCAACCTGAAAGATAGGGGCTAAAAATTACTGGCAAGTTATCGTGGACAGGGGCGGTCCCAGAATTTTTGAGCAATTGCCACATCGAGTAAACATATACAGGAGAAAAAAAAGAAAGAAAAATATTCCGACAACTCATAAAAAACGCATGCGCAGTACGCGTTTAATTACAGTAAAGGCGCATTTTTTATAAGTAAAAGCGTTTTGTTCATGGAAAAGAGTTGTCAAAGTGTTATGGAAGATTGTTATTATTTTTTGTTTTCAACAACTAGGGTAACTGTACCATATGTTGACAGTGCTCCAATAGTTGACATTTTGCACAAAAATTGTGAATAATAAGATTCAGGGTTGATTACTTTGGTTCAAAATTTGGCGGTAATTTGCCACGTAATACCAGTTAGCTGTGCTGCCATCGACATTAGTTTGATGAAAACTCAAGCTTATTTGTGAGGGGTTGTAATGGCGAATTTTCTAGTGGCCTGAAAACTTGGTATCTGCTACCCTGTTTCATTAAGGTGGTAGACAAGTTAAATAAACTTTTAGTTGGTTTATTTGAGTTCAATTATGTTTTAATTACTTTTATGGTATTCATTAAGTTCATGAAAATCATTTGTTATCCTTTTTAATATATTTATACAATGTTTTAGGGCTTAAATGTAGGTGTCAACTATTAGAACAGACATTAATCCATAATTTCAATAGCTGACATCGATGTCAACTACCGCCAGAATTGGCAAATAGTGTTCCATCTAGGGGTGGTTTATGAAAGTCTGAGTCTGTATGTATGACAGGTGTCTTTTTTTATTTATTTATAGCTAGTGTGCTCTATCCATGGATCGTTGAGAGCAAAATTGCGTTGCCAATAATCCTTTTCCTATATGGACAAGCGTCTCATCTGACTATCCCCACTTCCTGACTCTGCAAAGAACATGCGATACTTGCTATTAGCTCTCTATCAAAATGCTACACATTTCATCCAAGCAATGAATGTGGCCATCTTTAATTGTCTAACAGGGCACTGAAAGAGTGAAGTTCATCATTGGGGAGTCGAAAATTGTGCAAACCCAACATTAAAAAAACGAAACTTTTGGCCATTACTAAAATCTATTTATCATACTTACTTAACTGGGTGATCTCATTTTTTCGTTTAAATGTGTTTTGTTTTGTTTTTTGTCTCATTTAAGCTTTTTGTGTATAAAATAATTAAATTGTGGAAATTTTATTTTGTTTCCATTGTGAATTTACTAGTTTATAAATAAAAAAAAAACGTTAACTTGAATTGTAGTCCTTATTACCTATTAAAAATCATAGGAAATCAAATATTAATGCATGTGTCAACTTTAAAACCATAAATGTCAACTTTCCGAACCTTTACATTTTGATGTGACAACTATTGGTTCATTTTAGAAGTTTTTAAGAAATCATTTTTTATAAAAACCGTAAATATAGACCATAGGATATTGTATTCCTAGTTTTCTAGAGGGATTGGCCTAACTAAATTCATAACAGATTATCCTAACATCAATATATTGGTAAACAGTGTCAATAATATATATATATTTTTTCTTAAACTGTCAAATATTGGTACAGTTACCCTAAATAGAGAATTATAAAAAAAGAAAGTGTTTTTTACAATAAACAATTTTAGTGTAATTTATAGAGTAAATACGTGATGCTCAAATTATTTAAAGCAGTTTACAGTGTGGAAAAAATGTTGTACAAGAGAATGTATAATTAGCTATTTTAGTTTACTAACTTTAATTCCATAATAGATTTCTGTATGCAATATTAAGTGGTTTTAGAAGAACAGTAATCATTCTCGGTTTCCGGAAATGCTTAAGAGACAAAGATTTTTAAAATTAATTTTTAATTTACTGTGAGCCTTAAATACACCTTCTATCGAATTTTCACGGTATATATTCCTCCATGATATATTTACAAAACGCAACTCGCAGTAAATAACAAGCAAGCAGTAAAAAAAAAACTCGACTGTTGATGAAATAAGGATTTTTCTAGCGCCCCTCAAAATAAGTAAACAGTAATGAATCGAAAACTTTTTATTTTCGATTTTTTGAGAACTTTCAAGTTTTTCAGTACAAATTATAATGGAGAAGAAAAAAGAAAGTAAATAAATGTGGAATAATGTGTGAAGTTGCTGAATGCCGTTTTAATATTTATCAAACCACGTCGATTTCTAATCGTAAAAGTAAGTTGGTAATTGAAAGTTGTGGGTTGCGCGTGTCGCACCAAATTGTTTAGTTGTAAAATCATTTATTTGTTGATGCTAACAACACTCGCATGAGGGCACTTTTGGGTTATCAAAATAGAATTTCCTTTTAATAAATTGTAATATGAGAATATTTTAAAATATGTTTATTCTTAAAACCGAAACTTATCTTAGTTTCAAGTATGTCTTTTCATAAATCCTTAAGCAATTAGCATAATATGATATATCATATCAAAGCACATTATTTCCTCCACTTATTTAGGTAATGAAAACATTAAGTCGATATACCATAGTAACTAGATATGCATCGCCAGATTCTCGACGGAAAACGATTTAAGTCAAATTTTGTGTTTCTTAGGGAATCTGACCATGCATCAAATGAACTTTCTTTTTTTTGAATTTTTTTCTAAAATTATCTCCCACAGTTTCTCCATTAAACCCTGAATCACATAGATTACATTAATAGATTTCCCGAAGTAAAATAAAACAAAACTTACATTTAATATATTAAAGCTTCTATCCTTTTAAATTTTTAATTCACTGCGCCAGTGTCCAGTCTTTGGGAAACTACATGGCTGCAAAGAGATCAAAAAGGCAGTATCCTCTACCTTTGGAAAAAGTCTATAATTATAGTAGGGTAAACCGTACAGTTATTGGCACCCCTAAGACTAAATTTATGTGGTGACATTAAAAAAAAAATACTTCTAATGAAGGGATCAAATTGAAACTTCCTATAACTCCTCATTATCTATCCTCATAAAGACTCAAGAGGTTTTTTTCTGTCAAAAGTTCAGTAGTTTTACATTATCGCAATATTTATTGTTAAAAGTGCCAAATCTAGTTATTGGCACCATGTGGATTTAATTGTGAAATCTTCCCTATGGTTAGTTTGTTAAAGTCTTACTTCATAGATAACTTAGAGGACCCTTCAAACATTATGTATATCTTGTAATAAAATTAGGGCTTGTTTACCTATTTCTTTAAGTTAAAGTTGGGGTGCCAATAACTGTCTGGCTTACCCTATCTGATATACATCTGTCAGAACAAATCTCGTTGCATCATGTAAGAAAGTGTTAAATTTCCTTTTATATGATGTAATTTCCGGTCCTCAGAGAAGATTAAAGAATTGGCTAATACAGTTTCCATATTGCAATTTCTGAATTTTTCAAAAGTACCCGATGATATTAGCAAACTATTTAATGTATTCAGAGGAGTGAAAATGACATCACCTAAAAGGAAATACAACTCTCTCTAATACGGTACAATCAGATTTCTTTCGACTAAAGTTTTCAGAAATTACTGTGAAGATGATGAAAAGTTGGGAAAATGGAAAATGTAAAATAACAAGCGTAAACGTTTTTGAAAATTTCTACATGTAATTTTTATTTCTTTTAAATTTTAAAAATGATTTCCTGAGTTTGTATGTCAGGAACCTAGTCCCAAGTAATATAATTTTCTAAAAATAGAGAAACTGTGTTCCACACGAAGGATAATTCCTGAAAAACCTCGGGTTTATCGAAAAATACCACTTTGTGTTGTTGACCACCGATACGTCTCTTTTATCAATCATCTTTGCAAATTAAGTATCGTTGTTTCATAGACATTTTCTTCTATTTTACTAGAATTTTATTATGAACAGTTTTTTGTCAATACTTTTTTATTCAATAAAAAGTGCGACACCGTTAAGAAAACACATAAATGGACTTAACCTATGAGAATAGGACCATGCATCAAATAAATTTCATTGTTGGCAATCATATTCAGAATCACATCTCAGAGTTTCTCCAATAATTTTTTTTTTTTTTTTTTTGTCTTTATCTGTAAGTTTTCATCATAATTTATCTTTACTTCATAATTTTCTTTTGTTCGTTTTATTTAATATTTTTCATAGGCTGTAAGCCGACTAGGTATATTATATATGTAGTAATATCTTCTTCTTAGGAGACTTTTAACTCCAACAAATCAGCAGCGAGATTTTACACCCTTTTATCTTTAAAAGGATGCGGTTTTCAGTGCCATGAAAAGTTCTCGATTTATTAGCAAAAAACTTAGTTAAATTCAAAAAATGTCTATTTCAGCAGGGCCGCCATTTGCGTAGGTAGACTAGCAGACTCTAATTCGTTAATGTCAACCCTAAAATATTCTAAAGAAGTTGCGGAAAAAATTTTCATCAGATTTTTTTTCAGGTGAATGATAAAATAACTGAATCTATTGGTCTCATGATAGAAGTATAAATACAAGAATTGTTTTAATTTTTTGTGTCATATTATACCATAACATGTCGAATCACACCATGTAATTTACTCCTCTAATGTTACAATAAGTAATCCGTGCAAATATATATATATATATATATATATATATATATATATATATATATATATATATGTGTATGTATGTATTTATATTATCGTCAGGTGTAAGGTAAACTAAGGAATCGGAAAAAAAATCCGGTTTTACAGATATTTGGCACACTACATTTTATGAATTTACCTGTCAGATATCCGCAATTCAATATTTATTCGTTCATAATTAAGTAACGAATTTGGAATAAGTATACATTTTGTATAATTGCGATATTGATAATCTTCCGGGGATTCAAAGCCCTGACATTATACAAACAGAAAAGAGACTGTTTTTTGTCTCTCTTGAAATATTGTGTTTTTGAAGATTCGCTAGTTCACCGTGCGCCAGACGATATAATCAATTTGATTGCTTTTAAAGCTTTTAAAAAAAGTTATTTTATTTTTATGAGTGCATTTCAAATTTTCTAACTTGTACAAAAATGCGGTGTCAGTGGGTTTCCTAGGGGCCAACTGGCGATAAATCAAAAATCACTTCTTCGTAAAGAAAATTACCAAGTAACTATTGTAATTGATTTTTTGGGGTTTTAATAATACTTCGTAATAAAACTTTAGTAACTATGTAAAACACTCTTTAACACCGAATGATTGAATTTACAAAATATTTCACAAACTTTAAAAGCTGTGGATATTTATCGGTTGAGTAGCAGGTGGGTCAAGAGAATTAAATCCGAAGAATATGAAAGTGATGGCTGCTAAAGCCGGTTTTTGAAATGACTCACGCCACGCCTGCTTCTCTCCATAGGAAATATTCATTTAACTTGTATATATGCATATAACTTGTAAAAATTATATATATATATATATATATATATATGTACATATTATATATATATATATATATATATACATATATGTGTACATCTAATGTAAATACTATAATTTTATATTAAACATTTTTATTTATACTTAAAAAAAAAAAGGTTTTGGTAGGTTTGTTGTTGCTGTATTTTTTTTTTTTTTTTTATGTTCATGTTTATATATTATAAGGAAAATGTTGAAGCACAATGGAATGTTGGGGAGAAACAAACAAAAAGTATTGAAATTTTTTTTATTTACTATGCCTATTGTTTTAGATGTTTTTCTTTAATTACAAAATTATTGCTGGATAAAAGGAGAAACATTTGCCCCGAAAAACAGTCACTTATCGTTTTCTACTTCCAAATTATTGATATATGGAGTATAGTAGGGTAAACCGTACAGTTATTGGAACCCTTAAGACTACATTTCTGTGTATTTAAAGTATTTAAAAAAAATACTTTTTATAAAGGGATCAAATAGAAACTTCCTACAACTCCTCTTTATCTATCCTCATAAAGATTCAAGAGGTTTTTTTGGGAAACGCGATTTGGCAAGTAGATTTATATCTGTGTTTGGCTTTTTAAATGTGGAGTAAACTCCTTTATTTCCAGTAGTCGGTAAGCTACTTACTTTATACTACTACTTATTTAATTATTTTAAAAAAAAAGGGTTATCGAAAATCTAGAACCCCCTCCTTACACTATTAACTTTATGGGGATACGATAAAATAAAAAAAAGGTTATTGAACTGAAAACATGTTTTTATATTACTAAACATCAAAGTTACCTAGAGTAAACCGTACAGTTATTGACACCCTTAAGACTACATTTCTGTGGTGAAATTAAAAAAAATACTTTTTATGAAGGAATCAAATTGAAACTTCCTATAGTTCCTCATTATCTATCCTCATAAAGACTCAAGAGGTTTTTTGGGGCCAAAAGTTCAATAATTTGACCATATGGCAATATTTATTGTTAAAAGTGCAAAAACTAGTTATTGACACCCTGTGGATTTAATTGTGAAATCTTCCCTATGGTTAGTTTGTTAAAGTCTTACTTCATAGATGACTTAGAGGCCCCTTCAAACATTAGACTCATGTATATCTTGTAATAAAATTATGACTTGTTTACCTATTTCTTTAAGTTAAAATTGGGGTGCCAATAACTGTACTGAGTGCCAATGTATGGTTTACCCTATATGTGCGTGTTTTTTGAGAGTGACATTTCTGTGTATGAAAAAAAAGGAAGAAAGGAAGGAAGACAAATTTTGGACCAACAACAAAAAAAAAAAATAAATAATAATTACGAGAGTAAGAGAAAGAAAAATTGAATAAGGAATTAAAACGTTTTTCTTTACCTTTTATTAAATAATATGACTCAATAGTTAACATGAATGTGTTAATATACAATATAAATATTATAAAACAGTTTTAGAGCTCTGCAGAATGATTTTTACATAGGTATATATTTTCTTTTTATTTAACTTTGTTTTTGCATCTACCACTTGTATACTAATTTTAAAAATAATATTTTTATTAGTTATGCTGGTCGCTTTAAAATCTTAATCTGAATTTGATAAAATATGCATTTTATTGAAAATTAATTTATATATTTCTTTGATCCACGCTTATGCGTGTAGAATGATAGGTATGAATATAATCATAATTTGCTATTTTTTTTTTTAAAGTATATTGTTTAATTTGTATTCCTGTTTTTTTTATCTTCAGGGATACTCTTTGGTATTCCTTTAAATATTAATTTTGTTCCTTTCGATATATGATATGATTATTATTAATATTTAAGTACTTATTATTTCACTCATTGCTTTTTATGTGTAACTTAGAAGATTTTGTTTTCATCATGCAGTATGATCCATATGATAAAGTATCATCTAGTGAAAATAAGCTTTTATTCTTATGAAAAAATGCCAAATCTGTACCTTGTTTGTCTGTTTTTTTATCAACCCATTCAAAACCATTCGGTGAGTAAGCCATTCTCGAATAATATTTCGGGTTCAAGCATGGAATATTACTTTTGAAAAATCTTTGAATTGAAATAATTTCAATGTTGATAATAATTGAATATCCATGAACATTAGAAATTAGAACTTGAGGTAGGTACTTTTAGATGTTGATTTAGCCCGTAGCGAATTATTAAAATCCTCTCTAATATTATTTATAATGATTTTATTTTTAAACCCACTATCATAATTTTTTGATTTGTAGCATTTTATAATGGTCTAATTCTTGAAACCTTATACTAAAACAATACAATCTAAATAGTATATTCCAAGAGACCCCGTGTTCATCTATGGCTGCAAGCACGCCTTCGAACCTATAAAAGGTTTCGATTTTTATCCTCTATTTATAGGATACAATTTGTAAAAATATTTAAATTTAGAGGATGATAGATTTGACTATGGAAACATGTGAAAACAGAATGGTTATGTTTAAAAAAAAAAAAACAAGTAATTTTATTTACATATGATGAATGCTTATAAAAATTCATTTTTATAAAAAGACCCTTTTAAAAAAAAAAAAATCCTGTAAGCTCATAGGGATGTGATTGGAATTTTAATTAAAATTTTCACTGATATTCACTATTAAATACAGCAATGGTTATTTTAAAAATTCAATCATTAGTTATCCATATAATTTTTATTCTATTCCAAAATTTAATAAGTCGCTATGATTTATTCGAAAATTATATACTCTACTCATAGTTTGATTAATTGTACTTGGTTACTTTAAAGAGGTTACTTTAAAGAATTTCATACACTGAACCAATAAAAATATGCATTTGCTTAGATTATTTGCTAGGTAAATTTTAATAGTAGCTCTAGCAGATGATCAATTAAATTGTATGAATTCATTGAGTCTAAGAGCCAACTGCATCTTATGGAAGACAGATATTTGGCCATAGGATCAGTACAGTGATAATGAAAAAAAATAATTGAAGTTTTAACATAAGTATGACTTCCTTTAAAAAAGGAAATGGATTTCAATAAATTCAATTCTTTGCAAAGAAGTATTAATGATTATGTTTTTGAACTGCTAAAAATGATTTATAAGAAGCTCTATTGATTTCTAAAGTCAAAATATATTTTTAAGAAATAAAGCATTCAGCTTAACGCATGTTATAATCTTTATGTAATAATATGTTTATCTCAATCAAATCTTGAGCCCAGTGGCGGCTAGACTTGAACTCTAGGGCTCATTTTCATGTTTAATACAAAGAAAGGTTTTTTTTTTGTCAAATAAATAAGAACGCTCAATTAAGGAATCATAAATATTAAAATTATCTATGTAAGAGGAAATAATTAAATAAATACTCCATTGAACTTTAATTATTTTCTCGTTCTTTAATCATAAAACTTTTTTTTTTTTTTAATTTATCATTAACTTTAGAGCGAAAAGATTAGCTTATATTATTTATTTTATAAAATTCAGATTAAAATTAAAAGCGAACCAGGATTACTTCCACATTAAAAATTGTTATTATTAACTTTTTTTTTATTTTGCCACTGTCTGCTTAATGGCGGACCAAATCCCATTGGAAAGTTATACAACTGTTTATGTAATTTTTCTACTTTTAGATTTAGACTTAGATGTGCAGGGCACTTAGTGCGAATGGAGGATAGCCAAATGCCAAAAAGAATTTTGTTACACCGTCCCATGAACACTTTCTAAGAACGGGTGGTTAAACCCGGTGGAGAGAAATACTATGAATGGATAGAGATCGGTGGAGTTTGTTTCTTGTGGAGGCCATGGCTCGGTTTGGGCTTTAGTACCGTTAAAGAAGTAGAGTGGAATATGCAACATAAAATATTGCGCGGTTCTAGATATAAAAATATATACTTTAAATAATTTATTATTTGAAGAGAAAAGATTGGGCTCCGCCGGGAGTTGAACCCGGCTCTTCCGCGTGACATGCGCGGTATGCTAACCACTGCGCCTGTGGTACGCCATTACCATCAATAAAGTCCAGTATGATTACCAGTGCAGTGGTAAGCATACCGCGCATGTCACGCGGAAGTCCCGGGTTCGACTACCGGCGGAGCCCAATCTTTTCTCTTCAAAAAATAAATAATTTAAAAAAAGGTGGTTACCCACAAAAATAGATTAAATTAATATAAAATAAATATATATAAAATCATTCTATGCAGCTGTGAAAATATTTTAAGATATTTATATGTCAGTAATGGTCCGTATACATTTTCAAATTAATTATCAAGCCATATTACTAAATTTATAAAAAGAAAAAGGCTAAACGTTTTAGTTCTATTACATTTTTCTTTCTCGGACTCTTTCTGTAATTGATTAACCAGAAACCTCACTCTCACAAAAAAAAAAAAAAAAAAAAAAAAAAAAACCATCAAGGATATATATAATACTTATTACACACACAAATATACAGAGTGTTTCGGAATTTCGGATGGGTACATGCACACAAATACCAGCGATTCTACATCACATTTCTTACCAGAAAGATCCTATAAAGACATTAGTACAGGAGCCGGATACAAAAAATCTCACCCATAGAACATACACCTACTAACTTCAGCATAGTTAAAAACAACAGAGTAAAGTGCGAAACCGACCGTCTGGCAGCGATAAATTTCTTACTAATGCCTTAAAAATTAATTTGAATAATTAATTTTTTCATAAAAAAATCACCCATAAAACATACGGCTGGAATCTGGTCTAATCGTTAGGTGTTCATTTCTATAGAAAGGGAAAGATCTCCAATATAAATAATTAGAATCGATAGTAATAATTATTTTTGCTAAATTTGAATGTTAGGACCCTGAAAATAATTTCTGAGAGCATTTAGAAATGCTCATAAATAAAATTAAATGGAAAAATAACGCAAATGTTCACCTGGATCGGAACGATTTTTTGACTTATAAACGCGTCTGGCGGGTATTAGTAAGAATTTGTAACCAGCCAGACGACCGAATTTCGTGTTTAGGAACCTTTTTGAATCAATTGGCACAAGAATGAATCGTATGTTTTATGGGTGAGTTTTTGTGATTCTCGCGCGCGTCTGGCAGGCACTAGTAAGAGTTTTATCGCTGCCAGACGATTTTTTCCTTTCTATAGTAATAAGAACCTAACGAGTAAGCCATATTCCAGCGGCATGTTTGATGGGTAAATTTTTGTGAAAAACAATGTTCTTGAAGAGCTAGTACTTCAGCCTTTTCAGTGTGGTTTGTCTTAAGTCGGAATATGTGCACTTGTTTTTTTCTTTTGAGCCTGAGGAGGTTTCCTATTCTATCTTTGTCATATGTCAGCTTTATTGACAATATAGTATCCTATGCATAAACGTCACACATAATACGAATCCAATACAAAACCAATTTTTCGCAGCTTTAGATTAAGGTTTCCTAGTTGCTAGTCTAATTCAAAAAAGTTTTTTTCAGTAGCATACCTAGACGGGTCCCACTCTCCAGGGAGGCCCCATTCTAAGAAGAACCATCCCCCAGTCATCATCGACCACGATGAGTATTATCGTTAGGGTACATCCGCCCCGGGACGCGACTGGTTCAGCTACGCCACTGCTTTTTTCTCAATTTGCTACCAAAGTTTTGAAAACAGCATTCGTCAAAAAAAAAAAAAAAAACTATATTTCTGCACCTTGGATTAGAAAGCGATGAAATGATTTATTTATTAAATTATCATCCTTAACCACTTCATTGGCCGAACTATCGGTGCCTGTTCGAATACAGTCATGACTTGATTCGAATTGATGAGGCCTAGGCTAATGGCTCTAATATCAGGACCGAGGATATCATCACTGATAGGGATATTCCTGTAAGTCAGTAACAATAGGACAGGTGCTTTTCATCCTGAGGATTCATTCAAGAGGATCCCATAGGATCAGTACAAGAGGTTCTATGTTTTTCATCCCAAATTCAGTCAACACGTTCTAGTTTCTGTGTATGATGCTTTGTCTCTTTAACTTGGATAAATATCCTTCTGTTATTTTTCCTTTTAGGGTATGGTCCATCGCACTAGTTTCTTTTGATCCAAGTTTTATGAATTTCAGGTCACTTCTGTCCTCTATTTGAGATCAATTCTTCTCTGCTCATATTTCTAATACTGGTTTTCCAGGGGATAAAACCAGTTTTAATTAAAACATCATTTTTAATTTCTCTCTATTTATTTTCAGTTAAACTAGACCACCTTTGTTCCAATTTCATCTTTATTTTCTGTTTTATGAGGGTAACATAGTGCTCCGCAGGGAACCCTCGATATGGAAAGCCATCGGTTATTGCTTTTATGGTTGCCTGATCAGCTTTACCATTACCGGCTACTCCGCAGTAACCAAGGGCCCAGACAGGGAAAACCGAGATATTGTTTCTATTTATTGATTTTAACAATGCCATATTTGGGATGATATAGTTTGAGAAGAAAGTGTTTCTTAAGATAAGTATAGATAAGTTTAGATAGATAGTCTGCACAAATAAGAAGGTTTTTTTTTAGTGGAGTGAATAGCGTTCAGGTTTTTATACATTGCAACCGTTTCTGCAGTTAAGTTACTACAAATTTGGGATAATGTAAACAGATGTTTTCATGACATTGCTCCGACTCCTGTGGAGTTCTTGGAGTAGTGTAGATACAGTTAACGTCAGCTGTCTGTCTTGTAGTCTGTTCAATTCGTGTTAGTATCTGTATGTTAGGTCAGATACTTAACCTGTGTAAAGGTGTTGTTTTTCAGAAGCTTTGTAAGGGAGAGGAAGATTTTCGGGGTGGGAAATTAATACTATTAATACTACCCGCCTACTGTGAAGACTACCTATTAGTACTACGTTCCCACCCCGATCGTAGTATTATTAGGCCTCCGCAAGGTAGAGGGTTTAAAGTGATATAATGTCATAATACAATTTTATCGCTCTAATGCGACCGATCAGGGTTTTATAGATCTGAAGGTCCGAAGCCCTACTTTGGTATGCCTGAATTTAGACAAAATCCTAAAATATAGTTCTAGTTTCATTAATTTTTTTCTAACAGAATTCCAAGAAATATTATACTTTTAATTTAATGTATATATATATATTTAACTTTTCTTAGGTCCGAAACCCTACTTTGGTATGCCTGAATTTAGACAAAATCCTAAAATATAGTTCTAGTTTCATTAATTTTTTTCTAACAGAATTCCAAGAAATATTATATTTTTAATTTAATGTATATATATATATTTAACTTTTCCTGCTGATGCATTATTTATCGGATCCCATTTCCATCTATAAAAAATGGAGGCGACTATATTGTAGTCGTAAGTACTCTTCTTTTGATGTTATTAACGATTTATTACTATATTTAAAAAAAAAATACTTACTCATCAAAATAGAGAACAACTTGTTTGCGTTTTAAATTTTTTGTTTTGTAGATCGATTTTTTTTTTTTTTTTAATTTTAGAATTTACTATGTAATGAAATGTAAATCATGTTTCGTTCATTTATTTTTGTCAAGAGATAATGGATTGTTATCATTACTGGTTTTTGCGATAATTGAAATTAAGTATGATTATCACCCGAGAGCAGGTTTGAAAGGAAGATGAGAAAGGTAGCCCCCCGAAGGTAACTAGATTGGAATGTGACCTGGGCGAGGGCCCATGCTCCTCTTGTTTGCGGTATTAGCTCCCTCATCCACCACATTTTCTCAATGGATCTCCCGTGAAAAAGATGTTGCATACTTCTAAATTCCACATATACTTCATGCATCAAGAAAGTCCCTGAAAAGTGACTGCGCTTCAAATCTACATAAACATGAAATTCTGTTTGTTTGTTTGTTTGTTCTATATGGAAATTCATACCGTTTGTCCTAAATTCTCCGCTCATTTGTTCTTTGATACCAGGTGCGAACACCTGTCATCATTAAAATTGCATAACTTCAGCCGATCTCTGGGTATATTCTTTATTGTTATAAAAATCATTTTGATCTCGCTTTATATCGGTTTTTACGCAATTGACCGTTTGAGTCGAGAAAAGTCTCACTTTATAGATTTTATAGAATTAAAAAATGAAATTCTCCGGGTGAAACCGGTATATACAGTTAGTTGAAAATATTATGGAATTTTTATAAGCATGGAATTGTTATAAGCACTTAAATTTATGTTACACTAACTTGTTATAATAGTTAAATATAAATGGATTCCTCCAATACGTAAAAAAAATTATTTATTTTAATCAAAGTAACACACTCAAAAAAAGTCCACATATTTTTGGAATTATAAAAATTGTCATGAAAAATAAGTATTATCACCTGTAATAATGCTGAGCTCACTATATATTCCTAAGCACAAGCTTAATGGTCAATTTTTATAAAGTAACTAAAAATAATATAAATAAATTATATATATTGCAAACCATTATTTTATATTTTATATTTTCAAGTTGAAAGTACATAAAACAGCTTACTGAAGTAAACAAGTTATGATTAGCCTACATGAATCCTACATTTCTACATTATATGTGTGTAAGGGTGAAACTGGAATTTGATCCTCCCCACCCCAATTATTATCCTCACTACAGTCACAATCCGCCCAGAAAAGTATTTTTGTATGTGTAAATTTCGAGAAAAAGTAACCCGGTAATATATATTTATACTTATAAATAATCACACACACACATCCACAAAAAAAACACACACACACCCATATAAACTTTTAACAACTTGGAGTCAATCGCATTCTAAAAACACCACTTTTTTAATAGAAGAATATAACAAAATAATTTATATGAATGATATACAAACTATAGTACCTAAAAAAAAAACAATGATTAATAATCCATTGTTACATCTAGATGAGAAATCCATAACAAAGTAACTATAGACCTTAATAATCCTCTCCTAGCATGTGTTTTAGCGACCAGCTTACACTTCCATTGGTCGACGACAGTAGTGGATTCAGGGGAGAGGCGCGAGGGGCTCCTTTATAAGTGTGACACTTTATAACTTGTCTACTATAAGTGTGACACTTATAAAGTATTACTATTTCTATATAAAATGAGCTATATTTAGTCATTTTTCAAGTCCATTAATTGAAAATGATTTGTATTTAAACATTTACAGTAATTTACAACGTCATTATGTACTAATATGTATTTTAAATTAGGGCTTTCATTACTCATGAAATATAACAAAAAAATCTGGTGCGTGCGCGCAACACACAACTTTCACTTACCAACTTACTTAGATAAGAAATTGACGTGTTCTGTTAAATATAATTTCCCAAAGTCACACATTTTTCTACATCCATATCTTATTTTTGTTAATCGTTAAAGCCGTTTTTGAGTAAATAAAAAAACCCGTGAAAATGATACAAAATTTATTAAGTAAAGTCCCCCCTCCGGTAAATCAATTTTAATGAAATTTTAACAGTCATATCTCGGGCATATACATATATCAAATACCAAGTTTGATCAAAATCGTTAAAGCCGATTTAGAGTAAAAAAAAAAAAAAACACGTGAAAATGTTACAAAATTTATTAAGTAAAGTCCCCCCTCCGGTTAATCAATTTTGATGAAATTTTTACAGTCATATTTCGGGCATATAAATAGATGAAATACTCAGTTTAATCAAAATCGTTAGAGCCGTTTTTGAGAAAATCGAAAAAAACCTAAAAAGTTATTAAGTAAAGTACCCCCTCCCTTTAAGTAATTTTGATGAAATTTATGCTGTCACATCGCGGGCATATACCTACACTAAATTCCCAATTTCAGGATCGCACGGTTTATAGTTTTTGAGCTAGTCTGTTCACACACACACACACACAGACACACAGACCATTTCGCGGGACTTGGTCATTTGGACTCAGGGGACCCCAAAACGTGTATTTCCGTTGAAAACCGGAAGTCGAATACTTCCACTTACTATATATTTCATATATAGGTAAGTGAAAGTAAAAAAAAAAAGTGCGCCCCCCTCAGAAAATTTCTGGATCCGCCACTGGTCGACGACACTTTTTCTAAATAGAAAAAGAGTAAAGTATAAGCTTGGTGCTGTGGAACAGAGTCCCCTCTTTCCGTTTCTTCCTTCTTCCCACTTCATAAATTGAATTAGAAAGTCTTTTCTTTATCACAAATGACCCTCTTCTGATCTCATCTAGCTTGTTTCAGTTTAATTTGCTACCATTTACTAAACATACACCAAGTCACCTTCTTGAAATTTATGTTCTCTTCTGTTCCTGTCTATTCAAATCTGGATATATATAGGGTAAACTCATACAGTTATTGGCACTCAGTACAGTTATTAAAACCCCAACTTTAACTTAAAAAAATAAGTAAACAAGTCCTAATTTTATTTCAAGATATACATGAATCTAATGTTTGAAGGGTCCTCTAAGTCATCTATGACTTAAGACTTTGACAAACTAACCATAGGGAAGATTTCTCAATTAAATCCACAGGGTGTCAATAACTAGTTTTTGAACTTTTAACAATAAATATTGCCATATGGTCAAACTATTGAACTTTTGGCCCAAAAAAACCTCTTGAGTCTTTATGAGGAACTATAGGAAGTTTCAATTTGATTCCTTCATAAAAAGTATTTTTTTTAATTTCCAATAACTATACGGTTTACCCTATATATAACTAAGATATTGATTGGTCTATTAATTTTAGTCTAATACGGTAGGAAAAATGCTTCAAATTTTTATGTTGTTGGCTTGGTTTTTACAAATACTATCGATGTTAAGATTAGACTGTCGTTTAGCGATATAAGTCTAAATTATGTTAACGTTGAAGTGTTTTTAAAAATACTATAGTTTAAATATCGAAAACTGATGCCATCTTTTCAAATTTCTGTTTTTTTCCCATCGAAATACGTTAATTCATTATTATTAATATTATTATTATCGTCTAAACATAAAGAATAATTTGAATATCAAATCTGTTAGAGGTTTATTGGAAATTACGTGCCCTCTTTCTAATAAAGTTTGTGAATAAATGAACAAATAGAAAAATATTGTTTTTATTTCATATGATTCATAAGTCTTTATTATTTATACATTAGTTTTATTCATTTAATATACTTTATTTTTATCCCCCCCAGAGGAGAGTAAATAAACAATTACTATTTGTATATAAAATGAGCTTTTATTTAGTAACATTTTTTGCCCTTTAAATAGAAATTTATTGTATTTAAACATTTAATTGTGATTTACTCAAATAGGTCCTCCTTTCCCCAAGCCCCATTTATACCATACTTCCATATTCAAATTTGTTCTATTATAATCCAAATCCTCCGCAGAATAAAGGCTACTCTAATTAATATTTCTAATTGGTTTTAAAAAAAATTAGGATGAAATTCAACTGATTAAAAAAAAAAAAAATTACACCCTCCACAGAAAAGTTCTGGATTCACTAAGTACTTATGGCGTAGGATATGGGTGTTGAAATGAATGTTGCTCTCACTGAAGTGACGTAATTAACTTTTTTCAAGTAAATACTTCTAACGATCTTCACTAAACTCCTCATATCGATGAACAATAAAATGGTTTCTAATGTCAGTTGGCCTTGATCTTCATTTAAATTTATCTGATAGCCGGTAAATAACAAATTTTCAAAATGTACAGTACCAGTCAAAAGTTTAGACTCACCCTTAGATTTTTTAAAATAAATAAATAACAAAATTTTATTTATTGAACAACAAAACAACTATAATTTTATTTTTAATTCATTTATAACTAGCTTTATATCCCGGTTTCACCCAGGTAATTTGGAAAACAATGAGAAAAGCCGTGAGTCGAAAAAAGTTCGTTAAGACAGAAATGAGATTTTTTTCGACTCCAATGGTTGATTTTGTAAAAATATAATGTAAAGCGAGATCCTAACGATTTTTATAACAATATAGAATATACCCAGAGATTGGTGGAATTATAATATGGACAGCTGTTCGCACCTGGTATGAAAGGACCACTAAGCGAAATTTGGAGAATTTAGGACAATCGATAAGGATTTCTATAAAGAAAAAAACAAACAAACAGAATTTCATTTTTATTTATATAGACTGTATTCGAAACGATCATATAATTTTTAAAATGTTATCTCTTGAGTTACAATTATTTTTTTAAACTTGAAGATTGTGAATTGAATACAAGTGAGTGTAAACTTTTGACTGGTACTGTAGATATACCGAATCGCTTGCAGTAATAAATAAAATGTATGAATATAAATTATGAACGAACCAGATAATTAACTGATGAAGAAAAAAGGGATATTGTTTCTTAACAATGTTCGAAAATGAGAGTACGATGTTGAAGTACAATAATCTATTGGAAAGCTATTTTGAAAAATTAATATATGAAATAAATAGTAGTAGAATATTATCCTGAGGGACAAAAACCAAAAAATAATTAATGTTGTAGCTAATAATATCTTCTTTTATTTTTAAATGGAGAATTAATATTTTCATAGAAACCCAATCTTTATCATAGGTTCTTTGACTGTCAGCCTGGGAGGGGTGTAAGTACCACGTTGGTACTATAAAATTTCATTATTAACTTCCCTATTTTTTTTTCCTAATAGCTCATATGAGAAAATTACTACAGGGTCGCTACTTTTTGTAATTGTGGTTACTTGTTCGGTAATTAAGTAACTGGTAATTATTTACAGATGTAAATTGTTTTGCGGGTTCGGAAAGAGCACGGACAAAAAGAAAAAAGAAGTTTAAAAACCTCAAGTCTAGATAAAACCGTTATGAGCAACATTTTTCTATGGGGAGTCTACTAAACATTTAAAAATTAGTGCAGGCCATGTTTTAGAAACATATGGTAATCTACTAATGATCAATTCGAACAATTTCTTTACTATAAAAATAAACTTATATAAAAAATATATATACCTGTAAAATGCGTAACTTTATTTCATTTTTAATCCCGTGCATACACATTCACTCGAAACGGTAGATCAAGGAACGTCGCCACTTTCTTTCGGTTTTAAGAAATATTTTTCTTCATGTCCCATTCTAGGAGAATTCCAGAATGGTGTGCTCCCTGGCAAATTTGGTCAGCCACGTGATTATGAGACAGGGTGGGGGTCAAGACCCCCCCAACATTCGTGCTGAATCCACCCCAGTTTCAATTTATCAGAAAAATTATGGGAATGTTTTATTTTAGTGGCCAATCTCGAAGTTCAATCGTGTTCATGTTGGTTCTATATAAAACTTCGGTTTTATTCGACATTTGTGACGATAGATTCCTATGCTACTGAGAAAAATAAAAATCTAAAATATTTCCTACCCGCCTTTTCCGAAATCATTCCTGAATATTTCCAATGTTCGATATTCCAAATATAGTCGAAAATGGCTCAACACACGACTTACAAATTTAGTATATTCTTGTTTAAATTTTATAAAATTTTCTTTCCGTGTTGTGAGTCATCACAAATTACAAAGAATGAAGAGTAATTCAAATATAATAATTTTTGACGAGGATATGGAGAATATTGCCTAAAAGGGGACACTGGAGGAAAGCGTTAAGTGGAGTAAATCTTATGAAAACATTTTCAATTGGACATTGGACAGTAATGTAATATATATATATATATATATATATATATATATATATATATATATATTACATTATAAATTATATTATATAAATTATATATAAATTTACATTATATAAATTATATATATTTATATTTCTAATAAAATATCTGTAATTGTGAAATTATATAAACCATGACATAGATACATTTTTACTGCAAATAAAAAGAATAACTAAGAAAATTAATCTTAATCAGCCTTCTACGTCCGATGTTTGACATGTAATGTTAAATAAAAAAAATAATAAAAAATCGTTACGAATTATGTAATTTTTACATTCCATATACCTAGCTTAGGGGGTTGGATGGGGGCGGTTAAATGTCGAGAATATATAACACGAGAAGAGAGGTAGCTCAGTGATTAACGCGCTAAACTGCTATGCTCAAAGTAACAAAAGTACCCATCCGTTCAAGATCGATAGCGCAAACACCCGTCCCCTCCCAAATTTTATTGCTCTCCTCGTTTTAAAAATGTTGGTAATAATGTATTAGTATGCCCGAGATATGACTGTAAAAATTTCATCAAAATTGATTAACCGGAGGGGGGACTTTACTTAGCAAATTTTGTATCATTTTCACGTGTTTTTTTTATTTACCCAAAAACGGCATTAACGATTTTGATCAAACTGGGTGTTTGGTGTATGTATATGCCAAAGATGTGATAGCCAAGATTTCATCAAAATTGATTAACCGCATGGGGAACTTTACTTAATAAATTTTGTATCATTTTCACGTGTTTTTTTGTTTGTTTTTTTTTTTGTTTACACAACAAAGGTTCTAACGATTTTGATCAAACTGGGTATTTGATGTATGTATATTCCAAAGATGTGATAGCCAATATTTCATTAAAATTAGTCAAACGGAGGGGGCACTTTATTTCATAACTTTTTTCCAATTTTTACCTTTTTTTCGTTTATCTCAAAAACGGCTTCAACGATTTTCATCAAATCCGTATAATGAAAATTATCAAATATGTATAATGAAAATTAGGTGGTCTTTAATATCAGGTAAGCTTTATAATTATTAAAATGTTCTCATGGGGTAGGGGCCTTTTTGTTTGTTTGTTTCCTATAAAGTACATTTTTTTTTTTGTTTATATGGAAATTAACTGTCTCTCGTTATGCCTAAAAATAAGTCAACTGATAAAACACGTTGAGCCCACGCATGCGTAGTACGCCTTTAATGACTGACCATTGTTCATAATTAAAGCCGTTCTGTTCATTTAATGGAAATTATTTGTTTCATGGTAACTAAATGAAATTTTCAACAAGTACATAGAGAATTATAAAATCAGTCGACTTGGAGTATTATGCTTGCATTGCCGAATTATCTCGAGTAAAAACTTTTATTTACTAATAAAAGATATTAGTATTTTTTATTGAGCAAATAGAAACAAAAATAAGAAATGAATGTGGAAAAATGTGTAACTTTGAGAAGTGGCATTAACAAAACGCATTAATTTCTAATCTAAGTACGTTGGTAAGTTAAAGTTGTGTGTTGCGCGCACGCACCAGATTTTTTTTTTTATGCATTACAATATATTCTCTCTTAAGTTTAGGGTGATATGTTAGAAGATGAGTGGATCTATATTTAAATATTGATTTTTTTTAATAATAATAAAGTCTTTAAAAGTTGACAATGTCTCGATTGATCTCCACATAATCTAAAAATAGATTAAGATGGTATTGTGGGTATCCGTAGGGGTGGTGGAGTCTTTTAGGGGGGAGAGGGTTGAGGAAGGGAGGGAATGAGGTCGCCTGCTGTACGAGATACCGCTACCCGACCGATACCGCTAAACAATCTCTTTCCGGCTAACAGTAACCCTCGCCGCCAGCTATTTACACCAACCGATAACCCTCACATTATTTTAAATATCTTCATTTCTATACAAAACTTCGAAGGATATTATGGTTTTTCTATTTGAGAAATACCGGTTCAATGCAAGATCCTGAAGTAATTAATACAAACTCACAAATGGCCAATTCCTAAGTCAAATCATTATATCATAGTCAGTTTATTATATTTTTTCATGACTATTCTCCATCTAAAAGCAAGAAAACATAATAACACAATGGAAGAAGTTTGTGTGTAAAAATATTGGCTCTTTTTACATTATAGTATGATAGAAATGTATATTGAAGGAAAGTCGACAAAATTTAATTTATGAGAAAATATTTTCTTATTTTTTAATATTGAATAAAAGAATTATCCTTAGATGCATTTAAACTGACAAAGAACATTGCCCGAGGAACCCATGTTCCGGGAATGTAAAAGGGTCACCGGTCAAAACCGGTATTTTTTCTGTTCGGCCACTTATTCGGTGCGAGCCATGTGTGTTAGGCTAACAAAACAGCCTACAATGCTAAAGGTCGGGGATTCGCATACCGGCAAAGTGGCTTTAGGAAATCTTAAAGGGAATAAAAACTCTTAAGGTGCCTTTACACTCTACGAACTTTACCTTCGAACAGCCTTCACGTCGACTGTTCGGGTGTTCTAGGTACTTCATCTGTTCGCCTGTGTTCGGGGATAGCGCTAGTGTCACTTTTGATTTGGGTTTTTCCCAAGTGACAGGAGTTGTTTGTGATATTAGTGCGCCGTTCTAATTCGTCTCCTATTTTTTTATTTTTCAGATAATATAAAATATACTGATAATGGAGATTTTTTTTTCATCATAAGCGTTTAAGCGTTGGGTGCGTCAGCCATATTGGTTCGCTTAAAGTCAGGTTAAGTATAAATGTCTGTTCGTTTAACGCCGGTACGCAAGGTTCGAGGGTGAGGTTCGTAGAGTGTAAAAGCACCATTAGGAGAGGACGTAAAGTGGAGGTCCTGGGCGTGTGCTATATCAGGTAATCGTTAAAAACCTTTACCTATATTAATTAGGGTCGGGATCTTTAACAAGTACCTTATATCTCAGAGTCCGGGAACCTCCATTTTATGTCACCTTGGACGGCATATTCAAGGATTTTTTTACTTTTAAGAATTATCCAGGTATAATAATTATACCTGGATAGGCAAAATTTAGGTCTCCCACTGTAGCAACGTCCAATTAGCCTTAGTGGGATATAATGACGTTAACAAACAAACAAACAAAGAAATAAGCTATGTATTTGGGACTCTTTGCTCTAGTCCTTTTTTATGCAATTTAAATTTATTGAGAATTATGGCTAAAAAAATAAATGTCACTATTTCATTTTGATAGATCACGTCGGCCATTTTGGATCATGGACTGACTTGTCTGTAGTTCACTTGTTCGGCTTTTTCGGAAGATAACCTGTTCTGGCAGTATTCGGTGTCAGTGCGAATACACCTGAAAGGCCGCCACACATTAGAGAACCGCTGGATACTTAACCATTTACTGAGAGCCAGCTTGGTCAAGGATCAAATGAGGAGCCCACACACGAAGGATTTAATTCAAGGAAATGAAAAATGCAGAAAGGTTAGTTAGCGGCGGAAGATAAATTGTATAAACGTCTCAAAATCTTCGTAAATTAATTATAGATATATGATGTTCACTACCGGGGAGCGATAGCTCAAGTTGGATTGAATTCCCCGATCTGTTGTGGTGTTTGCGACTGGAAACATTCGTATCAACCTACCCTTGGAGTGTATGTATGTTCTCCCTTAGTCATCGCATTTCTGTAATAATAAAAAGATTCACTCATCACACTTACGAACATGCTGACTACGAGCTTGTTTGGGACGAATATCAGATAGTCGTGTATTTAAAAATAGTGAGTTTTCACACAACTGAACAATGGTGACCTCTACCCACCTTCCCTTGACCTTGTTTCCCTGCTGGCATTTTTTTATTTTTTATGCTAATCTTCAAAACACATCTGCCATAAACAGAGGCCATTTCAATATTGCCCTATCTCTTCCAGGCCAAAAATACAGAGAATTCTTCAAACAAGCAAGAAATCAGTTACCGCATTGGTGTCATGTAAAGACACATGCCCTGTTTTTCTAATTTAAAAATATAGTTAGTTAGAATATCACATTGTAAAATTGTATGATTATTATTTAAACATTTATTTTAAAAAGCGCATCAATATTTTTAATTACCTATATTAAAATATGTGTTAGGGAAATATTTTTATTTAATTTTACATTTTTAAGTCATTCCATGGACAGTTTAAGTTTCCCTTTTTCACTATTCGATTTGGTATAGAATTGTATAGAAAAATCAGAAAAGGCCAAGTAAGGCCAAATAGTTTGCCACTGGATCGCGCACACACGGTAGACTTAATGCTTTGACCGATTATAAATTGGTCAAAGCAATTCTAGCTTTACCACACACGGTGTTTTGACTCAGCTCGGGACTGATGCGTGGATTGGTTCTGTCGTAAGGGAAATAGTTAGTCTCGGTTGGTATTTTTACTTTCACTTACCTATATATGAAATATATAGTTAGGAAAAGTATTGCGATCGTGAAAAATTTCGACTTCCGATTTTCAACGTGTGTGTGTGAACAGACTAGCTCAACAACTATAAACCTAAAATTGGGTATTTGGTGTATGTATATTGGTGTATGTAGCCCGCGATGTGACGGCAAAAATTTCATCAAAACGTCAAACGTATGGGGCAATGTATTTAATAAACTTTGTCTCATTTTTACTGAGACAAATTTTTCTTTTTTCTTTTTCGATTTTCTCCAAATCGGCTCAAACGATTTTGATCAACCTGGGTGTTTGATGTATTTAATTGCCCGCAATGTGTCAGCCAAAATTTTATCAAAACTTGATATACGGATGGGGCACTTTATTTAATAAAGTTCATCTAATATTTACTTTTTTTTTTTTTTTTTATTTAACCGTTTCTCAAAAACGGTTCCAACGGATCAAACTCGTGTTTAATAAGAATCAAGAATTCTCTAATATCAGATAAGTCATGACCCCCCAAATTTTGGGCTAAATACGCCCTTGCTTGCTATCTGCTGCTTTGGGTGAATCCTTTAATGAGTCCCATGAGTAAATGGAGCAAACTTCATACATGGTACAAAAACTGTATGGATTCCTGACGACTGTATCCACTTTCCAAAAGTTTTGGGGATAGACATAGTTGATGTGATAGAGATAATTGGTAATTTTAAAAGACCATTAATTAAAAGGCAGGCTATCCTTGATGCAAACCACATAATTACATGTGGAATAATATCTAGAAGTGAAAAAACAGCTATTTTACAAGCCTTGTGCATTCAAACTAGCAATCTTAAAGGACTGCCCCATCAAATAAAAGTGGAAATCAAATTTATTAATAATAATAAACAATTTTCTTGTAATTGTACGTGTAAAGCTGGTAGTTCTGGTAAATGCAAACACATCATTGTAAGTTTACGTTTTACGGTTAATAATAACATTAATTACCTATTCATACAATCATTGTTATGACAGCTTAGATTCTTTGTCATATTATTTATTTATTTGTCAAAACTTTCAGGCTTCGCATTGAAAACTTGGAACAATTAAGCACAACGGATGTAAGACAAAAATGGGGAAAATTAAAAAAACAAAAACAAATATGACACTATGTTATTTGCATAAAACTAACATTTTGGAATAATAAAATGTCAAATACTAATATTTACCTGGATAAATATAATCACTTTCTTTAAAATGAAGACTACATATCGTCATATGTTTCGAAACAGGCTTATCTTTTCTTAATTTTACAATACACTCTTTAAGAAGCTTGTTATTTGTTGGAAATAAATGGAATGACACGTCTTTTGATTTGTCAATTGAACACTGAGGGACCGAGCAATACCTAATAGACATTTTTCAAATGATTTTTTGCTCAATCGGGTTTTAATAGAAAAATAAATTAAAAACGCCAAAAAACCCTATGAATTCCAGGTAATGGCCCGGCTTTTATCCCCGTTTCTCTAGTTCCTGAAAAGAAGCAGCACCGTCGCTTGCGCCCGCCAATATCTTATTTGTGTTTGTTATTCACTTTTAAGTATTGAGTATCATATTATTACAAACCACAAAATTCATTACTTTTTATTCATTATTTGTTTTTATTTTTTGTAAAGATCCTAAAAATAAATTTCTTTGACACAAAGTAGCTGAGTACGCCACCTATTTCTTCATCAATAATCGAGTTTTAAAAAGGTTATTTCTCGATATATTGTAAATGAGAATCGGTAGAAGGGCTATTTACGGCTGATAGTAAGTTCAAATCTAGTATTCGAATTCTAGTCGCTTAAGCGGTAGGGCCGGTTAATGTTCCGCTACATAAGTATATAAAATATATTTGAGATTATAATATTATAATTTTTATTATTACTATTATTATTTCTTTATCACTTATGCAGTAGGGCTGCAATTCAACTGGTTGAACGTCCCGGCGTGTAATTTTAAAAGTTTCTGTTTAGTAGTGAAAATTATATTTAGGTACTGTGGAAACAAATAATCTCCGTTAAAGGATATAAAATTAAAAATTAAAATATTTTCGTCCATATCAACTGCCTTAAACGACTTTATAAAATAAATATTATTATTTTTAAAATTTTCTGTTTTTCAAAATTTATGATCTATATATATAGGGTGTCCCCAAACCAAACGGCCAAACTTCAGGGATCGATAGAGGATCGAAAAACTAAGAAAAAAAGTCCTCTGGCATATGCCTCGTTTTCGCTTTGTTTTCGAGAAAATCACAAAAAACTAAAAATAGTTGTGAAAAAAGTAAATAATTTTTTTTTCATTAATGTATTTAAATTACAAAAATATACTGGCTTTTTGAGTAAGCTTAATTTCTTAATTTACGAGGAGTAAATTTAGAAAAGATGAATATTCTCACGCTTTCGTTATCAATAAAACATCTAGGTTGAGTGTTTAAACTTAAAAAGAAAGGATTAAAATGTTAGCCATTATAGTATCATTTTAATCCTTTTTGGGGGGAATCCAGCTTCCTCCCCATTCCATCCAGGAATGATACTATAATGGCTAACATTTTAATCCTTTTGGGGGGAATCCAGCCTCGCATTCTCACATTAGTGGTGTTGCTAGTAGTGTTCAGTGGGTTCAAAAAATATGGCTAGATTTACCAACGCTGAATACGCGGACATAGTCTACGTCTACGGATTCTGCGATGGCAATGCACGTCAGGCAGTTCGGGAATATCGCAGACGGTTTCCTGACCGAGAAACCCCACACAGAGGTGTTTTTACCGGCACTTTCAGAAGGTTTCGTGAGACTGGGTCCTTCTCGTGTCATCGTGGTGGAAACCGTATGCAGGCTTCGATGGAAGCCAACCTGAGGCGGAGGGAGAGGATACTGCGGCACTTCAATACCAACCCTGGTACAAGCGTCCGGAGAGCTGCTTCAGTTCTTAGCATACCAAGGGTAACCATTTGACGCACATGAAGGGCTGACCGCAGGCATGCTTACCACATACAAAATTTAATACCCGCTGATTATCCCCGCCGATTAAATTTTTGTAAATGGTACAAAGAACAATTGCAAAACGATGTAAACTGAAGTTCGAAAGTAATCTGGACGGACAAAGCGACTATTACACGTGCGGGCATATTCAATTAAAGAAACTACCACCTTTGGGCACATTAAAATCCCCGCGCTGTAAGAGAATTTCACTAACAGCATGAGTTTACTGTAAACTTTGTAATAATGGCATAATAGGTCCTGTATTATACCTGCTCGACTTAATGCTGAAAGTTATTATCTATTCCTCGAGAATGACTTACGGGCACTTTTGGAAGATGTTCCTTTGAAAAGAAGGCTTGAGAACTGGTTTCAACTCGATGGTTGCCTGCACGTTACGGAAGGGCCGTGCGAGACTGGTTGGACATCAAATACCCAGGTTGAATCACCGAATACGCAGAGGAAATTATCGGATACTACCGATGTGCTTATAGAAGGAACTGTTCAACTATTGACCAGATATTTTCTCTCCTGTAAATTATAGAGAAAATAAAGAGTAAAACAATTTTCCAAATCAGCCATTGGCGTCACCAGCATAAAATTATTGGGGGAGGGGGGGGGGTTAATACTTTCCTAGATAGGGTAAGTAGAAATTCAAGGAGCTAAAAGTTAAAATAATAAGTCCTAAAAACGACTTCTGGAACATTTAATTCATCCTCCAACGATGTATTTTAAAGGTATTTAAATTCTATTAAAACTTGTCAATTTATGCCTCAGTTTTAAAATAGGGAGTTGTTAAGGCTTAATGTTGAAGGATGTGGGCCAAAATTTCTTGATTGAATTTTATCCAAGTTCTCCTTCTTATCCTGATCCTACTAATTTCATTGCTTTCCATCAACTTATATAAGCTTCATCGAATTGTAAAGTATTCATCGGATTGTAAAGTAGGATCAAGCTGCTTGGTTTAAAAAAGAAATGGAGACCAATTCCGGGGATACAACTTTGTAAAAGAATGCATAAAACGAAACAGTACAAGCGGAAATAAATAATGTATAATTCATCAAATATACAATACGCCTGACTATGCTTTTAACAATAGAGTGTGCAGTAATTAACTAACATTTTATTGGTTAAACTCGGATAAATTCGTAAAATCGCATTTTTATTTAATTTTTTATATTGGGTCCTCTCCCGCCAAAATATTAGGGGGACAGTCCCCTCCTGCCAAAATATTGGGAGGGACGCGCCCCCCCCCCCCCCCCAGGCGGTGAAATCAGTTATATATCGACTTTAAAATGTCTTATTATTCTATAGATCGCCATAAGCTGTATAATATTCTGACTCATTTGGGAATACCAAAGAAGATAGTAAATCTAGTTAGGGTTTGCATTCCCGAAAAATTCAATAAAGTCAGAATCTGTAACTATTTTTCTGAAAGGTTGGAGGTTTGCTCTATTTTAAAATAAGGATTCACTATTACCTGTTTTATTTAATTTAGCACTGGAATATGTCATTAGGGAGGTTATAAGTACCGGTAAAGGTTTGAAGGTATTCGTAAATGGTTATGCCTATGATTTGTTTCTACTTTGAAGCGGGAACTATAAAACTAAATAAAACAACGTTGTTAAAAGCCGGTAAAGAAATTGGGCTGGAAATGAATTCGGGTAAACATAATATGTGGTTAGCAGCAGAAACAGTGACGATCTGGGCAAAATTGAGTCTTCGTTGCGAACGATAATATCTAAAATATTAATGAGCGTTTTGCCGACTGGAAAAAGTCCGAGGGGCAGGCTGAGGCGAAGGTAGGAGGAAGATTCTGTGAACGCTGACCTTGTGGGGTCATGGGCGGATCCAGCCGATCGTAAAGGGGGAGGCTGCGGTCCTAAAGGGGGGGGGGCTGCGGTCCTAAAAGGG
This sequence comes from Aelia acuminata, assembly GCA_911387785.2. NCBI lineage: Eukaryota > Metazoa > Arthropoda > Insecta > Hemiptera > Pentatomidae > Aelia > Aelia acuminata. The sequence goes on from OU426980.1 coordinate 14,782,986, forward strand.
GGGCTGCAGCCCCACAGCCCTTCATATGGATCAGCTAATAAGCTTTTTTACCCTTATGTTCCTTTCCCACAACTAAATTTCTACTTTTTCTGCACATTATTTGTTCTTTAACTTGCTTTCTTATATTAAGGAAAGTCAAATTCTACCTTTAAAGGACGAAAAATTTTCCAAAGGGAGGGGCTGCAGCCCCCACCCTGGATCCGCCAATGTATGGAGTTGGAATTGGGTGTGGTGGTTGGATACAGGTATTTATTGAGGGATTGGTGGTGTCGGTTTCGAACCTTCAGGTTATAGATAATGATAATAAAAATTGAAATTAAAAGAGATGAAGTTAGTTGTTGCCATACAAAAGCACTAAAGTTTTATTAAGACTATCTAGTTTGCAAAATAAATTATATTATATGCCTAATAACACTGGGCACTATGTTGTTTATGTTGGCCTCATGAAAATGTCATAACTTGTAAATTTATTGAATCAACATACAGTTGTTACTACTGGAAACATCAAGAAAATAAACTGGAGACATCAGTAAGAAAAATGTTAATTTTTTCTAATTTATGAACGCTACATAAAAAGACGGATTAAAAACTAACAAAAACGGGAATAAGGTATGGTTTTAAAAATATTTACTGCAATTTCAAACTTGAAATTTAATATTTACATTATTCGCTATTCCCAATTTGACCCAACGATTGATTCTCAATTCTGAAAACTAAAGAATTTTAGACCAAAAAAAAATTTATTGTTGATGGTAAAAAAAAAATTATGAATGAATGAACAATTATTTATTATTTAGTGCGCCCTCAGAAAATTCTTGAATCTGCGGCTGCATCTGTATATTTAGAGAAACTAAAATGGGCCTCGTTATATCATTTAATTTAGTTTTCTTACTGTGGTTACGAATTTCCAACAATATTGATAGAAAAGAAACATTCAAATTCTATTAGTATATTGTATCGAAGAAGTATTATTAGTTTGTAAAACTCTGACTTTTAGATTAGTTTATAAAAGAAATAATTATTGGGTATCCTAAGTAGTATAGCAAAGGACATGTGGGCATAAAATAAAACTGACGTTTTCAACCTGCTCGGCGGGTTTCTTTTCTGTTCCAAGTCCACTATTTTCGGATGTTTCATTGTTTTGAAACTAGAGCAGTATATACAATATAGACAGTTTTTTTTTTGTTTTTTTTTTTTCAAAATATACTTCTACATATACACCAATTTAATATATAGTTAGCTTATTAACATCATTAATCAAATACGTATACATTTTGGAGTTTCGCCTATTATCCGATGCACCGTACACAATGCATGAATAGAATTGGGTGTGACAGATTGAAATTTTGAGTACATTTTGAAATTGAGTACATAATAAAAAATTAAATAACGATTCCATATCATTTTATTTTAATCTAAACCTTAAAATTATAATTTATAAAAACTTGCATTTGTAATTATAAAAAACCTTTTGTTATGTTTTAGGCTATTCATCCAGGTGTTGACATGAGGAAGAAAGCCATCCACAGTTATATACCTAATTATGATTATTGTTTTATTTTATTTTTTATGAAATGTTAATAAATAACTGTATCTAACAGCAATCGTGTACTTTTATTAAAATAAAGCCTCTTCTGTATAGTTCTTTTTGAAATGTATTGTATTATTTTATAAATATATTGCTATACACATATAAAAAAATAATTATCTATTAATGTTTCGTCATTTTCATAGTCTAATAGCTTATAAATCTGTAAAAATGATATTAAATTATTGCGTTATATATAAATTTATATGTCATCCATGTTAATTACAAAATAATTAAATTAGATTTATTTGAAGATTGAAACAGCTATCGACTATGAAACCATTTTTTTCTGTTCCTTGGTGACACAAGGTGCATTATTAGAAATAAGGTGTTACAAATTGATTGTTATTTATATGTTATGTATATTTTTGTCGAAAGCTCACAACTGATGATTTTTTTTAGGTGCATGAATATAAATAGCCATTTATATATGAAGAGTTTAAGACGTGTAGGTATATGTTGATATGTGCCATTAAAAGAAAAAGTGAATACAAAAACAACACGCTTTAATAAGCAATAATAGCTGTTTCAAAATATGTATAATTTGCTTTTTCATCAATGGATTGTATTAAGATATAACCTTTTACTACTTAATGTAAATATAATTTTAATTATAGTAGAAAAAATATTTTTTAATGGTCAATCAACACCATTAGTGTTTATATTATTGAAAACAACAAATTCTATGAAATTGTTTAATAATTTGTGACATTCAACTTTGCTCAAATGCATACTTACCATGTTTCTGTCCTTACATTATGAAATTTAAATATATGCTTTATATTATAATGCTTGTTCTTTATTCCAACCACTCTATCTTTTCAAATCAATCTTCAAGCAACTGTTTTAGGAAGATCTGCTTGGTGGTTGCCTGCTATATTTTTAAAATAAGGATATAGGTATTCAGTTGAGCAGGATATTTCTTATTAACTTTTATGCAAAGGGGAGGAGAGGAGCGTTTTCTCTGCACCTGACAAAGTCTTAAAGCCAAAAATTTCTTTTTTGAATTACTTACTGTAATATAAAGGATAGTTTTGTCAATTTAAACAAGTATTAGTTTTGTTGGCGCAACAGCAAAGTGAATATAACAGATAATGAAGTGTGTTTTTGGCATGGTTTACTTTTTTATTTCAATAGACTAGTGGGCTTCAGAGACCCACCGAGAGATATGTAAGATATATGGGGCGATGCCTTAACAGGACGTAATTTTCAAAAACGGTTTGCCGAATTTTGCTATGGAGATAGGAGTTGCGAAGATGCATCCCACAGCTGTTGGCCTACCGAGGTTGATTTAAGTAATAATAAGGCTCTAATGGAACAACTACAGGCACTGAAAATTGTGAAGACACTGGAAATAGGTTTTAGAACTGTTCAAAGGCATTTAAAACGGCCTCAATGTTTAGGAGCCATACAAACAGACAGGCAAACCTGATGAACCGAATATCAATCTCCAGCTCTCTTCTGATCCGGCACGAAAGTGACCCATTTCTCTAACGAATAGCGATGGGTGACGAAAAGTGACACATTACTTACAACACATATACACCATACAAGAAACAATTTTGTGTTACCTGGTAACAGTTGAACTAGAGGAATTCGATTGTTCAATTAGGGTATAGAAAATTTTAAAAAATAGTCCAATCAAATGAAACTACTAAACTAAATTCATTAATAAAGTGTAGGAATTGATTTTTATATAAAAATCTATTTATTTAAAGTTAACAGTAAAACTCTTTTTAAAACATCGATTTCTTTTAAGACATTAATCAAAATTAAAATTAACAATAAATATATTAATAAGATAGGTCACAGTTGCAAATGATAAGTGATATATTTTTCTACCTCCTTCAAGTGAGATAAATCAATTCATATAACGTTTAAAATTCTACTCTCAAAGACTAAATAAAGCATTAAATCAACAAATACAAGAACAATAATTATTACATAAATATTTGCATTACTTTACAATTTTACAACCAATTATCGAGGCATAACTACAATTATGACTTAAACATGATAATAAAACCTTTGCTTTATTATCATTTATGACAGTATGGACAATCATATATTACAAAATGAAATTTTATAATAATTAAATGTTATTAACAGATAACAATTTACACAAATGCCATGTAGCCTTGCACTCTTCTCGTGAAGATCACAAAATATCACCTAAAAAACAAAACAAAATAATTAAAATAAAATGGCAATGCTAATATTTATGATGTGCGATGAAAAATGGATCTTGTACAACAGAAGGCGTTGTAGACACTAGTAGGGCAAAGATGAACAACCAAAACATTTCCCAAAGCCCAACCTGCACCCAAAAAAGTTATGGTCACAGTTTGGTAGTATACTGGCGGTGTTATCCACTACAGCTTTCTCAATCGGGGCGAGACTATAACTGCCAACATGTACTGTCAAGAAATCGATAATATGAATCAGAAGTTGCAGCATCTTTGCCCAACATTGGTTAATCGGAAGGGGCCGATCTCTCTCCATGCCAGACCACACATTGCAAAACCAACGCTACGACGACTGCATGAGTAGGACTACGAAGTTCTTCAACACCTACCTTATTCACTGACCTATCTCCTACAGACTTCCACTTTTTCAGACATTTAGATAGCTTTTTGAGGGAGAAAATTTTTCAAAACGAGGATGAAATTGACAATTCTTTTTGTGAATTCATTGCATCCAGGGATCCAGATTTTTTTTTTTGCCAGGTTAAGAAAGCTTGTAGAACATTGGCAAAAGTGCATTGATTCTGACGGAAATTACTTTGATTAAATATATATAGATAAAGTGAACATGGCGAATTTTTAATGAATATTAAAAACCTCTCAAACACTGTAGTAGACTACTTGAGTACTCAAAATAAAATATAGTTGAGTACATTTGAACATGGAAATACTGAAGAGTTGACTATTCCCTATCTGTGCTCTTCACACAGATTACTTTTACCCTTCTCTAATATTTAATGTGGTAATAAATTTTTTTTAAAAAATCACTGGTATGTCACTTTATTTTGGAAAATCTCATAGTGGGTCTCTAATTTTTATTTCAAGCCCCCCCCCATAAGGTTAAATACCACGCACCCTCCTAATTTTGGGTTATAACATCTTTCAATTTCAGAAACACCGTCAAGGATTGCTGTCTTATTGGTATTGTTCGTTACAGTATCATTATAATGATACTAGTTTGAAGAAATTGAAAGATGTAATCATTTAGAATAAACAGGGTGTCTTCTATTAGGCACATGTCTCATATTAGGTCATTTTACCCTACAGGTAATTTTTATTAAATTTAAATGTTTCACTACATTCATTTTTCCAGACTAAAAATACATATTTTTTAAATAACTAAGCCTAGCGCCTCCAAAAAGCCTTCATCACACGTGCCACCTAATTTGAGAACTACTGGTCTATAAGCCTATTAGTTGCTGACATATAAATATGTCTAATAGTTACTAAAAGTAAAATAAGCAACAGAAAATTAAAATATCCTGCCATCTCAGATAAGAAGGTGTATGTCATCACAGTGGACATCCTGAGACATCTATGCTACGCGCACACAGTCACACAGTCTCAGTCGCATACAGTCACTGAAAGGACATACCATATTATCGCTAGGTTTCAAAGGGTTAAAATAAAAATTTGAGTGGGGGGGGGGGAGGTATTATTATTTTCAACTGGAATATAAATTAAAAAAAGTTACTGCTAAATCCTAATAAATACATTTCCTGTATGAAAACTTATGAATTCCAGATTATATCATCTGCTGCTGTTTTATAAAATTTATTTTCTAAATGGAATGGATTAGTGAACAACAGATATTTTAAAATAAATCATATCTTTAAAATAGAAATTGAAAATCATACCTGAGCACAAAAGAAGAGCTCATCTTTATGAGCAATGATTTCACTGTCAAACACATGCTGTTTGAATTGTACAGCCATTATCCAAAAGAGATCCTCTTTCCATTTCACTCAATTCAGCTCTTGCACTAAAGGTAGGTAAACTTAAAGTAGAGCAAGTTCGCTGTCTACACATATAAGGAATATCACCAGGAGAATGGTTTTCTTTATCCTTTAAATAAGCCAATAATTAATTTTAATATAAAAGAATAAAAATTCAACCTGGCAAAGAACACACAGTAACTTTGTTTCAAGATGATTAGATTGTTAACACTTCCACATAAAAAACAACACTTTATGAAAAATAAAACACCTAATAAATATTATTTGATGAATAAAAGGATACATTCAAAACTAACTTTTAAAAACAAAAGATGAATACAAAGAAGAAATTGGCATGAATAATTACAAGTATATTAACATTGTCATAAATCAAATACCTGCTTAGAAGGTCCACAGCAAGTTGAAAAAGTGCACGGTTTGTCTGTTTTGGGACAGTCTAAAACACAATCACCTGAAGATCTTTCAGTTGGGTTTTCAGAAATCTGAAAAGAAAAATTAAATTATATTAAATTAAATATAATGATGTAAAAGCTACTGTTATTCTAGTAATATTCTTTCTAATTTTCATTTATATGGGGTACTTTTAATTAAATAATTTATTCAGAGGAGAAACCTGGTGGTTGAGCATGTTAAATTTGATCAATCATTAAAATTAAATCACCTCCTTCCACAACCATTGATCAAGAAACGGTAAGTAAGTACTGAACATGGGTTGCAGTGGTGCAGGGTTAACTTCAAGCCATCTATATAATCTACTCAGAAGACAGTTAAAAAGAAGAGGCATGGGTATCCATTATATTGTTGAAATCAAACTATCCCAGTCAGTTTGAATGATAGATCGTGGCAAAGATGATAATGGGTCAAGAACAGTTTTAGAGAAAAAAATACAAAGAAAAAACATTGGGAAAAAATGTTTGGGGCTACAGATGACATTAAACAGAAAGTAGAGTCCTATTTAATTGAGTACCAATGTGTGGATCAATGTTTTAGGCATTAATGATTCTAAGGCATATTTAAAAGTTTTCCTTGCGAACTTATCCCTTCTGTATAATGTCTAGGCTATGAAAATAGCCCGAAACAACAAATAATAGCATTTATCATCACAATGATTCATCTTATAAGATTTTGAGGTCAGATTTATTCAATCATATCAAAACAATATTTGATCCTCATAACTTATGGGAAGTGTTATACTTTTCCCATTAAGTAATGAGGATCCATGGAGGAAGAGATACATGCAAGGAGATGGTTTAGTAAAAATCCCAGAAACAGAAGGGTCAAGTACTATCCACCTAAAAAGAAAGCAAAAAAAGAAAATGACACTTCTGTAAGGCAAGTTTAAGTACATGCAATATTAGCAATTAATACATAAATGAAAAGGGCGCAAGAGATTTCTTTAAAAAATGAACAGTGAAGGATGTTATTCATCCTTTTGGAAGTAGGAGAGTAAAAAAATACTGAATAAAATTAACTACATCTAATTGCATCAAGAGCTTTCCTAGTTGGGAGGATTCAAACTAAAATAATATATAACAGCTGAAAATCATTATTTTAAATGACAAAATTGTCAAAGTAGATCATTGAAAGTAAGTAATAGTATCTAAGAAAATTGCCACATAAAACATTGTTTTTTAACTTAAGTAAAAAATAATTATCTACACTTTTCTATTGCTTCCCTCTTAATTCAGTAATTATAATTTCATCATTAATTTTCGTTTATATTTAAAATTCTGCTATATAATATTTACATTCCATGGGGGATTGGAGTAGCTAGATGTGAAAGAAAGGGAGGCAAAATTGAGCAGGGTAAGTTCCCAGGCTACCCTATCGATCTTGAATTACCTTAAGTATATTGCATTTTAATAGTTTTAGTAAATAAACAATTTACAACACTCACATCAACTTCAATGAACTCAGGTTGAATAGTTGTTGAATGTATGCCCTCATTATGAAAAAATTCTTTTACTTTTTCAGCTATTTTCATGTATTCAGAGAGATTTTTGCACCTGAAATCATGTCAAAATAAAATATAAAAGGATTCATTTAAATAAAATACTTATTATCTAAACACACAAAAAGCTGGCACATCTCTAACTTGCTGATTCTAAAACTGGTGTTCAGAATAATGCCAAATTTCAGTTGATGAGATACATTCAGCAGCGAAGCTGCAAGAGTGAATAATACACCGTCTCATATCATTCTAAATATCAGTATACCCAGGCAAAGTCATAAAAGGCTTCTATTACATGCTTAAATTAATCATACCTGAAATAATTTAATGCCTTACATAAAACAGAAATGGAAAAGTAAAAAAAACAAAGGAGGTGAAACGAAATTGCCAAGAGAAATTCAAAGGGATTTTATGGCAAATATTGTGAATCAATGTGAACCGCCAATGATGAAAACACTTCATGCTGAATTTCAAAGAAACTCCAATATCTTCTGAAATCACGAGTTTGAGATTTAATTCAAAGATTCATAATCATCAAAACATTATTGACAGTGAAAAAGAAAAGTATGTCACAAACATGCAAGTTTATAAATACAGTAGGACCCCCATTATCCGGGACTCTATTAACTGGGGTTCCAGCCAATGTTTTCTTTTTCTTTTAATAAGCTATTTTTAATTTTTATGTCATTTATTTTGTATTTATAATATTTATTTTAAAAAATAAATATGTAAATATTTTAACGATTACACAATGGTTATTATCTATTGTTCTTAGAAATTATGTAAAAAATTAAAAAATGGAAAAACACGGCAAGCTGGTATCGTATGATGAGATGTTTCCGATAACTATTACTCCAATTCATATTTTAGGAACCATATTGTTCTCAAGTCTTTCTACGAAGCCTTGTCCACTGAATTAGGAATCGGCGAGCAAACTGTTCGTGATATTTTGAAGAAGAAAAAAGACATTTCCGACTTTGTGTCGTCGTTGGCCCAAACATCGTGTTCTCGGAAAACAATGAAGAACTCGACTTTAAAAGACGTAGATGAAGCTGTCTCAGTGGCTCAGGCAAAAACGAGCTGAAGGAGTTTGTTTGTTGTTTGTTAAAACAATTGTTTGTTAATAAAGGTGATTTTCTGCACAGTTTTTTTTTTTTTAATTAAACTTCTTTTCTAGCACATTAAGTCAATAAAATGTTTTTATTCGATTATCTGGGGTTTTCGATTATCCGTGGACCCCCATACTTATGATTACCCCGGATAAAGGGGGTTCTACTGTACATCTGTATTAGGAGTCCTATGTGCCAAATAATACACAAAATTTCGTGACATGAGAGTACTATCATTTCGAAGCCAAAAATATTAATGAGAGCATTCCCAGTAATTGCCCCACTACCTGAAAATCAACATATCAAGAATCCTAAAACAGCTATGGGTCAGATCAGTTAACTAAGGAAAAGACTGCCATCCCTATAGGAATTTTAAAAATGATAATAGAATATTTTATTCCTTTAACAGCGTGAAGCCCTAAAACTAGTCTTAGACCAACTCTTCTTCTTTCTCTTCCTCCTTAAGTGCCTCTCAGCGCAGAGGAGCCTACAGCCACTTTGACTACATATCTCAGTCATAAACCGATTCCTTAAAATGAGCTAGGATTTTCCATATTGACCAAGTCATCGGATGTGCTCCTGGTGAATTCTTCTTGGTCTGTCTTATGTTCTCTCAGTGGCCTCACTTCCATACACTTCCTCGGTACTTATTTTTAAGCTGCTTAGGTAGATATTGTCCCATACAAGGCACCAGCTAGCACTTGTTAAGAGTAAGAGGAATCCCACCATAACAGATAGATTAAAACCTATTTAACAGCCTTATCCAATATTTTGTTCTTTTATATAACTTGTCTAGGGGCAGACATAGTTTATTGATTGTCTCTTTCCTCATAATTTCAGTGATAAATAGAATTTTTAACTATTCAAATGACAAAAATACATTAAAGTAAATTCATTCAGCGTGAAGGCATACAAGATTATGAAGATGGTCATGATTTGAAGTGTTCTAAAATATCGAAAGCTATAATAGTTTTGACAGCCTCCATGGACCCTATAAAACTATTAGTGGATTAGTCAACTTTAGTCACACCCTATAATTATCAATTTTTAATTAGAAGCGGTATGGATGATATCCTAAAAGTGTTTTCTTTTAAATTTGTTGCTTTTTATTGCAGTTCAGTGATCCACAGCATACAAACAACTGGTTTTTATATTCAAATTTTGAACCCAGAGAGAGAGAGCGCGCACAGGTTGATAGGGTATATGGAGGGTATGCGCAAGGAGAAACCTCAAGCTGATCAAGTAATATGTGTGAAGATGAATAGAACAAGGAAAATCTAATTTTGAGTGATTTTAAATGAAATTATTCAAATATTTAAGAAAATCTAAAAACAATAGGTCCATTGTTCTCACTGATCATAGGTCCAAACGACAAAGTGTACTTCACAATGTATTCAAATTGTAACAATACAAGAACTGCCCTACCATTAATTGCTTATCACACTAAAAAGATAAAACCTATTTTCATTTTCAAATAGCCAACACTCCTTTCCACCAAACTAAAATAGCCTATTTGCTTTCCTCCCCACCAACTTGCATCATGAATCCCCTATGTGAGCATCCCTGGTATAATTAAAAACCGGACTAAGCATAAAATATGAAAGTATTTGATACTTAAAAATAATAAATAACATTACCTTATATGTGCTGAGGCAATGATTCTGTCACCAGCCAACTGCCATATATGAAATTCATGAACAGCTAAAACTCCTTCAACTTTATCTAACAGTTTTTTTTTAATCATATCAACTTCGATATGAGTTGGAACTGTCTGAAGCAATATCAATGAAGAATCTCGTAACAATGGCCAGAGTGAATGTAGAATTATTATTACCATTAATATACTAAGGGCTGGATCCATATAATAACGATATTTCCAATCCGTTAACCAAACAATCTAAAATCAGCGAACAAATAGTATGAAATAAAAACATTTGTAGTCTGATGATAGCAATAAATTAGTGGAATAATCGATGGACACAAAGTGGTACAGATTAATATTTATCTAATTTATAGTGAATTTACAAAATTAGTTGAGAAAAATGAATTATAACCCTTGATTGGAGAGAAATGAAAGTTTATAGAAATAATAAACAATGGGCTTAGTGAACTAATAGCAGACTGATTACGTTATTATTCACCTCTGCACTATTTTTTATTATTGGCCTCTGCTTCAGTCCATTAATAAATTGATGCATTTTAAAGTTCAAGGTCATCGGTTTATCCTCGATGGCTTCAGCTTATATTTAAAGAATTTATGAATGATTACTACCATAAACAATTTCTCCTCTGTATTTTATTTTACTGTGTAATAAAAATATATAATTTCTTACTTTTTTACTTGATTTTCCTCTTTTGCCAGGAAAATTCTTTCTATTTAAAAACTATCAACATTTTCAGAAATCAATATTTTTTTTAATTCCAACTTATGAATTTCAAATACAAAGTTGAGCTAAGCTGAACAGAAAGTTTTACAAAGGAATCAAAGAGGTGAGATCTGCATTTAGTTCAAGAATAGTTTATTTTAAAACGGAAAGTAGGAATCTGTATGGCAATAAAACAGAATGTCTGGACATATGGACAAGATATTATTATGGATAAATAACAGAACCATCAAAAATTAAAAACAAATTAAATCATTTAAATGCTTTTTGATTACTCCAGTTTTAAAAACTATATGTTGATTCAACGAGTTATCAAGTTACGATCTAATGAATATTCGACTTTTTGGTAGGAAATATATTATCACTTATTCTTAATACCCATACAATCAGTATATATGCTAAACAAATTAAAATTGATAATTTTATTTTGTTATTTATCTCTAGTAAATTTAAAACATTACTTTGAAAATTTGTTATAAAAGAGAAAAACTTACAGAAGCAGATAAAACAACAATAACAGAGCCAAGGGCATCAGCCATCACATGCAGAAATACTCCTTGCATATTCATTTGTGCTGGATTATCATGGTAATGTGAACGGTCAATGGAGTTAATATTTTTTTTCCGCTTTTCAGATTCAAATATTTCGTCATTTTCATTGTCATCAGTGGCACTGACAGATACCATATGAGTTAGTCTTGAAGTAGACCTCACGACTGGCCCATGGGAATGGCCGTGGTGAGCTCCATGTTCTAAAACATGCCATAGTTTTAAATGAACATTATATTTCATTCAATACATAACCTTAAGATAAAAAGTTGAATAATTACATCTAACCAACTTCCATGGATACTTTAGTTTCAATATACAAATGTAAATAATCAATATGTTAAATTAATCAATCATCTCCGTAGAAATCAACCCCAGATTAATTATCAACAAAGATAATGATCAATTTGAATGTAAGCTAAGCGGAGGAAACCACTAAGACCTTAAGCAAAATTCATGGAAATATGCTTATTGCTGTTAAGGCCTGTATCAATCCAATTTCTTTATTCCAGTTGAACTTCATAATATAGCAATATTAAAATGACCTATCAAGCCAGGGCTGTTTTCATTCAAAAATTTAAAAAAAAAACAAAGTAAAAAAACAAAAACAAAAAAAAAACAAGGTACAAGTTTTCTAATGAAATTTCCTTCTGGAGAAGTTTCTGTGGCCTAAAACCCATGAAACTTTTGGACTTTTTAAAGTTTTTTTCTAATAACTTGAATAAAATCTATTGTATAGAATATACACTGTAAATAAAATAAACAAATATTAAATTTCACGTTGAATGAAGTATTGAAAGTTTAAGTCAGTTAAATTGTTTCACCAGAATCGATATCGATGATCAAACATAAAAATGCGATAATTTTTAACACTTTTCCCCAAAAATAATATATGCTCATGTTCCAATGCATCCAAATTCAAAAAGTTAATCCAAATGATTAATGTTACAGAAAAACTCCCAAAAAATATTATAGATACAAGTTGTAGAGCCCCAAATTTAGCATAAAAAGAGCTCTTTAATAATAAAATTAGCTCACCCTAAGGCAGATAAAATAAAAATGTGAAAGGATTTGCAGCATTTATTTCTAGCTAAGAGCTTTATTGTAAAATAAAATTAATTTTTAACAACAAATAATAACCTTTGCGAAAAGATTGTGGATTTTTTTTTCCTCATACTCAAAAATTATGCATCAATTACTTAATTTAAGCTAAAATTGTTTAGGTGGTTCAGCTATAAATACTTAAACATTTTTATTCGTACATCTACACAGGAGTGAGTTAAGTGCATAATTATGAAGCTTGTTTTACATGTTTGTTTTATGCAGAATTCAGTACTCTAAAATTTGAATCTGTAATATTTTTCATTTGGAGTAACTTTTTTCGAATTGGAGGCATAGGAACATGAGCGTAATTCATTTTTCTGGCAAAGTGTTAAAAATTACAGATTTTCGAAAATAGAGTGACTTAGTTAAATTTAAAATTAGTTGTCATTTACCAATATCAATCGTTAAAGATTAGTTATTTTTACCAGTTTGGTGGAGACTTCCACCATGTTTCAAAGCCTATTACTCGAGAATGTTTACTCCAAATGAAAAATTTTACAAATAGAAGTTTAGAGCATCTAATTTCGAACCAGTAAATTGTTCATAATATTCCCAAAATAAATTATGCACAGTCTTTGACCTTCATCAAAATAACATGATTAATTTTTTTCCTACACAATGGAACGATTTTTTGGCAGATTTTTTTTTTTTTTTTTTTTTTTTTATATTTCCATAAAGAGGTTGTTTATGGAATTTTGTCACAGTGATCTACCACAGCTGAGCTTACTTCCTGCACTATATATTATACTATGAACAGTTACTTAATTTGTGCTTTCTCTATTACATAATGCGTTGTTCAAAAAGTAATTTCTTTATCTTTTAAGAAAGGACTTAGTGCATCATCAACCTTAAAATTGCCCAAAACTGAATTTCACAAACCAGTTTCGGACTTGGTGTTCTGTAAATATGTCTTCTCAATACATATCAGATAATTTGTTTCTTGCTTTTGCTGAACAGCAGCAGAAAGAAATTAATGTGCCAAAAATACTGTTTTTCTCTTTCCATATTTGAAAGGATATCAAACACCAAAACATGCAGCGTAGAATCAATCGAACTTTGTCAAAAACTAAGTCTTGCTAAATCAGCTTTCGATATGTAAAAGGATCATGAGGCACTAAGTGTGAAGTTGGTTGTTAAAAAACACAATTATGTCCTCTGTTGGGAATATAAAAAATTACTTTCTGAACAACCAAATACTTTAAACAAAAACAAAATAAAGCACAAAATTAAATTCAGATCTGCATAAAGGCACAACAATGATGCACTGGCACTGCTTGTATAAAACTGCAGGAAACTCATAAAACAAAAGCGAATAAGGAAATACCTGGCACATGACTTAATAAGTAATATATAACAAAACCTACAAATAAGTTTAGCAGCATATTAATCTTTGCCTCTCTCTACCACAAAAGCGATGCATGACAGCCATTTTGCTAGATTGTAAAGAACAAGATAGTGGTTTTTCCAAGAGGAAAAATCTCACACTGCTTGGAACTCAGTTCACTTTGTTAAGGAAGATTTTTCTACAACTTTTCAAAGCAATTTAACATCAACAATATACAGAAATTCAAGCACAAGTACACACATCAACACACATGCATGCCATTAGAGCAGTTGAATTCAGTGAGAAAAAATCTCGCTCTGTTAGGGACTCGCTCTACTTTGACTTTTAAGATTTTTCCTCAACATTTAAAAAGCCCCCTTGCCCCTCCAAAAAAAAAAAAATTAACACAAATACATTCATAAGCAAATATATTTAAATTTTAAAAAGGGCAGAGAAATTCTTAAAACAAATGAGTAATAACTTACGATGAAATAACAGTAAACCAACAATGTTCACAAGAAGCCCCAGAGATCCAACCAAAACAATCAGTTTAGGTTCTCGAATAGCCTCCACTTCTAAAAACCTACAAATAGAATATGTTATGACTATATAAAAGATAATTAAAATAACATGCCAAAGTACACACCAATTAGAAATGACCATATTTGCCCGAATATAAAAAAGAGCTTTTTGTTCTTGCATAAGGGTTTGAACAATATTAAGAGATCTCTAATAACAAATGATACCAATGAATCAGAAGAAATTAAAAGAATTATTCTATGTAGCAGGGGATAGAGCTTATCTTAAAAAACTAATAAAAAGAAAGCTGATCTCAAACAAAGCTGAAGTTAGTATATACAAAACTTTGATCAGTGTGGTGAAACATGGATTTTTTAATAAAATCACATACGGCAGACATGACAGGTTCAAAATGTGAGAACTGCAAGGAATAGTATTTTGAGTACAAGAATGGAATGTGGTTAAGCAGGAAAATTAAGGAGATATGTGAAGAATGAAGATCTACTGTCAGGTATAGTAAAAATGAGTAGGCTGGTATGGCCAACTCGATTCAATCAATACAGACAAAGGTTAATAAAGAAAAAATTCTCACCATTAGATCAAACAGATGATTAAGAAGCACAATGAGAGAAATTAAAAGGAGACATGATGTTACAAGCAGTAATTTCTATGGTCCTTGGGGCAGCAAATCTTGAAGCAGTCTTAGGCCACTTCATTCTGCAGCACCAGGATGAGAAGAAGGATAAATGCTAACTCCATTTATATATTAACTCACGTTTAGGAGAGAGAAAATGCAAAACATACTCAAAGTAAGGTGTTCATGAGGTGCAGTCATAACATAACAAGACTAATACTGCTACAAAAGAAGTACGCATGGGCCAAATACCAGTGACCTACAGCAGTTTAGCTTGAGGCTTTCTTTTTCTGATCTGAATCCCTTATCTATGAACTCCGTTTGCATTAGAGTAGTTATTTTGTTCCATCGGAAAAATTTTAAATACAACAATAGAGCAACAAATAAAACTTAAATTCTTACTAGGTAATAGCAAAGAATGTTTATAACCTTCATGTGTTTTGAGTAGTTCACAATTTTTCAATATGGCCAGAAAGTCCTTGAAGATGGATTAATTTCTAAGTCGTCCTTCCATGTCAAATAACGACCATCTCTATGCCTTATTTTCATTCTTTCTTTTATTTTTCCATGCATCGGCAGATTCAAAAATATTTTAGATATTTCTCCATCAGCAACACTGGTGGTCCTGCCTATCTTAATGACCTTAGCTTCATAACTTAAACTACTGCAGGGTTTGATTTCAACTTTCATAACTCTAAACATACGAAAAAGAAGGTTCATTTAAAAAATAAGCAGTTTCTTTACAGTGGCTTTTAAAGTTGTCCACACACATCCATAAGAATTATGGGAGGTACTTATGTCTTATAAAAATGGGGCTTAGTCCATCTGGAGATTATCTGCCGGCTTAGCTGTTCCCTCAATCCAACAATCTATATTCTTGGTTTTGGACTCATTAACTTCTAGTTCAAGGCTACAGGCAAGACCAGTCAGAGCCAAAAAACAAAAAAAAAGCATCAGTCATGACTTGAAAGGAGTTTCTGTCTGCATTATCTGCAGAGACAACTGAACGAGCACAGTAAATGGTTCCTTGTAATTTGCGTAAACCCACGTCTGTAGCAGACTTCTTAAGTGCAAGGTAAGATAGTCTATCTGATTTACAACTGACAGGTCAGGTGATGTCCATGTTGCCTTGTGGATATTCTTGTGCGGATAAAAATTACTCCCTACTACTAGGTTTCTGGACCAAGCAAAACTGATGAGCATACTGTATTTGACCTTTTGTAGAATGTGCTGAGATGTGAACTGTATGTGAGCTGTTTTTCCAATCTGGAGGACAAGTAGCTGACTGCTGTGCAATGATCAGGCAATGAGATTGCTACTTCGCTTATAAATAAAAAATAAAAAATCTGATCACTGATTAAGTGCTCTTGCGATTGCTTGAATTTATTGGAATTCATAAAGAATACGCTTGGCTAATTTCACATAATTTTAATAAACAAAAAGTATGAGTCAAAATACACAAAAAGATAAATGCCCAGATATCATTAAAAAATTGTGCCCCACAGCCTTAACGAGCTTTTTCTGCAAGTTAATGGAGGGTATTGCGCTGAGAAGATTTTTAACCCATCTTGCGAAAAATAAACTGATATCAAGCAAGCAGGCAGACATCCGTAAAAATAGAAGTAACATTGAACAAGTGGTTAGATTGTCACAAGACATCAAAGACGGATATCCAAGATTTAAATACACCTTAGCTTTTTTTATCAATTTTAGAACCACCTTTGATGCAGTATGGCAAAAGTTGCTATTCAGTAAACTTTATAAGATGGGAATGAGGAACAACCTCTATAACTTCATAGAATTCCTCCGTAGCCACAGGTTTATATGAGACAGGTACAACCAGAGAACTTCTTGATACAAAAATACATGATATGTTCAGCCACAAAAAGCAGTTCTCAGCCCAAAACTGTTTTGTATTATGGCAAATGATGTAATTAACCCTTTAACTGCTGGTGGCGGATATATAAGCCAGCCGCGAACTGGTCCCCTTATGCTGTAGGCTAATGTATCAGCCGGCACGGCGCTGGTCCCCGTGTGCTGTTGGCTGACATATTAGCCACCCTTGTTCCGCGGGGTAACTAGCGCTTTCTTTCGACGTTTTTTGGAGTCTATAATGTTTATCCGTACCGCTAGATGGCATTTGATTATTCTTTTCCTTACAAACCGTGCCTTGATGGACGGTTGCTTCTGTGAATAACATAACTTAAATTCACACCTGCGTATTTCTAATATCCAGTTCATTATCATCTCTTGTGGCCTTAACTTGTGTAGTGAAATTGTGAGTTGTGATGGCAAAAAGATTAAATACTGAGGAAGATGTGTTGTCTCATGCTTTGAGATTTACCACACAAAAGAAAATTTTTAAATGATAAAAGGTATAAATTAAAAGAAAGGTATAGAAAATGTATAGATTCCACAGTATAGGTCCACAGTCCGAATCGGAAAGTGAGGATGTAAAAGTTTTTTTAGAATTAATTAAGCTCACAAAAGATGTAAGATGCGAGAGCTTAGCCGTAAAAGTCTCCGCACAGCGGGTGCCTACTAACGCGCACCGGCGGACCATCTCATGCCCCGCTACCTCCGCAGTTAAAGGGTTAATTATCTCAAATCAATATCGGGTAGCAGAGCTTTCCTCTTCGCCAATGAGCTCATCAAATGTGCCACAAGCAGCAACATTCAGGGTTGGAGGCATGCATTAACATTTCCCTCGAAATGGGCTAAAGAAATAAATAAAATGTATGTTAATTCTGCCAAAACGTTTACCAATTATTCTCCATGTCCACCAAAAGTCAACAATAACTCTGATAAATGGATCGGAGGAAATAATTCATACAAATCCTGCCACATATCTGGGAGTAGTCTTAGATAACAGACTGACCCGATCCAAGCATGCCCAGCATGTGACTGAGAAAGCTGAGAAGAGGATGGAACTTAAAGAGAGTTACTGGAACCACGTGGGGGGAAATCAGGATGTGATTGGATCAGCCTATAAGAGCTATTCTGGCCTGTTTTGGAGTAGGGCCAATTACTGACAAGCCATAAACACAGCGATCCTAAATTTAAATAACAGCTCTCAAGACGTAAAAGAATGCCGAAGGTTTATTGAAAAACCCTGCTAACCTAAGGAAAGAAGGTTGTGCTGAAGTGGATCTCAGCACATGTGGTCTCGTGGGAAAGCAAATGGCTGACGTTCTTGTCCGGGTATTTATAATAAAAGATGTGACCTCTACTGGGCAGCTGGATTTCACATGGCCGGCATAGCCAACAGAAGGTGCATTGGATAAAAAATTTTTTTAAAGAAATTACTCTAGTAAAAAAACAAGCAACTCTCACATTGGAAAAACAAGAAGGAACAAAAATGTTTGTACTGACCCTTGAGATACATTTAAAATGTCCAAAACTTATTAGAAAGGATAATAACATGAGACAAATCATGGTATTTTACTTATGATGCTGAAACAAAAATCCAATTCATGCACTGGAAAAGCTTAACTTAACCAAGAACAAAAATAGCTCGAATGAGCAAATCGAAATTCAAAGAATGATGATTTTAAATATTCATGGGATTGTGTTCATTTGCAGAGTTCATGAAGGTCAAACTATTAATCAACATCTCTAGTTAGCACATCATGTTCTTGCGTAACTCCAAGATAGAAAAAGGAAAAATTGAATCATGGAAAGAGAATTCATAGGTTCTTCAACAAGACAATGTACAGGATAATTCCCCAGAGTCTGTTTTTAGGCAAGTATAGTATCCCAGTGTTAGACCATCTGTTTTCTTTGCCTTGTCTTTTGATGAGCAGCTTCTGCTTCACAGAGGCAATCTGCATTGGAAGGAACAAGGTTTAAGTCTGCAGAAGCTATGAGAGAGGAAGCAGAATGTGTCCTGAAGGAGCTGACAGAAGACATTGATTCACTGTTCGAGACATTGAAAGATTGGGATAGAGGAGGGTTGTGTATTAAAAGCGAAATATATATAAAATCAAAATCAAATGTTTTACAGCATCAGTCTCATCATTTATTAGCTACACCTCATAAACTGAAAATTCGAAACAAAAAGTAAAATGAATAGCGGATGTAATAAATAGAATTAGGATTTGATAATATTAACTTCTGTAGGTATTAAAAGAAATAAGAGGGTAGAAAGGAAATTATTCAGTAGGCACATAAATCAATAACTAGGAATTAATAACAAACTATAATCAAAACTTGAATGACAAAACAAACTATTTTTCATTTTTTAGCTACATTGTAGTTTTTACATAAAATCATTCCACTGTTTGAAAATTGATTACAATAAAAAGCACAGTCTCGCAAAAAAACAACATAGAAATTGACATAATAATAACTTCAATTTACACAACTAATAAATTTTCTTAAAAAATTTGAAAACAAAAATTCTATAACTTTAATTGAGGAGCCCTCTTATTGGTTTTATCTGTGCAGTTCCTAATTTAAGCAAGTTTTATTCCTATCGAGATATTTACATCAAATTTGGGAATCAATTTCACACTGGTAGTTTAATTTTTCCACACTTATATTTTTTATTTATATTAGTTGATTTATATTTGAGCAAATAGAGTATTCATTAAATATACAAGGGAATGTCAATAAGTTATCCTATAATCCTAATCACGTTTAGCTAATAAATAGCTGCATGAGGACTTAGTTCTTAGTGATGACTGTGTAAAGAAGCAGATGGCAAAGATGGATGGTCTCTTAGAAGAAACTAACATGTTAAATATTCAAAATACTTATTGTGGCATTACAAAGTACACAATGGGTTCTCAGAAACCTCTAATCTGCTTAAAGGATAGTGAGAATCGATAGCTCCAAAGAATTTTTGTCAATCTGTGGTTCAAATCTCATAAATTTTCGACAAGAATAGTGACTGGAGACGAGACCAGGATCCACCTCTATGATCCTGAGTCTAAAACAGAGAAATGCTACTGCTAATGTTAAAAGCCATACCTGCAGGAAGAAAAAACCTGTTTTTGGGATTCAGAAGGAATCCTGATGATTGATAACAAAGAAAAAGGCATAAAAATCACGAGAGAGTATTATTGTAATGTTTTAACCTGTTTTATAAAATTAATCATGCTACATCATGACAATGCCCCTGTGCCCACCGCTTGTCAATTAATGGTCACGCTTGACATATTGGGTAGCCCATTCTAGCCCCTAGTGACTACCTTCAGTTACCAAACCTCAAAAAGGACCTCAGGGGAAGGCAATACTATTACGAAAACCAACTCAAAGAGGCCATTGAAGAAACTATTGAATCTAAAAGAGAAAGTTATTGTTTGGGATATTTAGAGCCCTTATTAAAGAATAGTACAAGTTTTGTGTTTTTCTTTGTGTTAGTTTTTAACTGGGTCAGGCCGAGAATTCTTGACCTCCCCTTATAATAAAAATAATTAAGAGTAAGATTACAAATACATTATTTAAAGACAAGTCAAGGAACAGAAAATAAACAAGTGAACAGTGAAATTGCCCCTAATTTAGAATTAGGAGCTAGAATTAAAAGTTGTTTCAAGATTGGGACATACATTCGAGACTAAAGTGACACAGATCCTGGCTGAGAATAAGTGTTGAAATAGTTATCTAGGATAGGAAAGGATAGATCACACTAGGCTGCAGCTGAACCTAACCATTTCACCGCACTTAGCCTGTGCTAGGCCCGATAATTTTGGTTTAAATTATGACTATGATATTAGGGCACGGTGTATGTCCCAAAAATATGCAAGTTTATTGTAGAAATTTGATTGAGTCCAGGTCTGATAAGAGCAGGGAAATAAACAATATAATGAATCTATAAATTAATAAATACATAAAGTGCAAATGCGAAAAACAAGGGTAACTGCATATGATTTTGTAGCTAAAAGGCGAGCAGCTAAGAAACTATATAAGCAAAGGAAAAGAAAACAAGAAAATTAAAAGCTTGAGAAGTTACAAATCAGTAAAAAAATAAGGAAGGCTGACAATTTTTTCAAGGAATCAGAGAAATAAAGGGCGGCTTTTAATCTAGACTAATGTTCCTCAAGACAAGCTAGACATTCAGATAACTGACTTAAATGGTATTCTAAGCTATTTTACTTCTAAGCCGATGGGTAAGCTATTTCCAAGACCTTCTCAATGCCAATAAGAACACCAGGCCAATGTAGGAGAGTGAGAGACTCAATCAAAAAAGATTCTGATGAAAATTACCACTGGGTAGGAAAGAAATCCACGAAAAAACTTCAAAAGAGCCAGAAAAGATGAAATACCTTCAGAGATATTAAACTATGGTGAGCAAGTAGTTCAAAAAACCGGTATGAAATAAGATGGGACATTTGAAATAATTAAGCCATGCCAGAAGAGTGGAAAAGCACTGCGGTTTGCCTGGTTCTTAAAAAAAGAGGACAAACTATAGAGGATTTGCCCTTTTCCAATGACCTATAAAGGACTAGCAATAGAAATTAAAAGAGGGCTGTCTCTTTGGACAGAAAGAACCTTGGGCGAGTACCAAGCTAGCTTTAGAGCAGAAAGAACGACATTCAACAGCATATTTTCAGTCAAGTAAATGCTCCTTTAAAATTCCAAAAAGGACAACTGAGTTTAATGTAAATATCCACAATCTCTTTGTGGACTTCAGGCAAGCATACGATAAACCCAACAGAAAGTATTAATGGAGTTGGGTATCCCACAATAACTAATCAACCTGGTGGGAATGACTCTGAAGGACACATAGTAAACAGTGAAAATTGAAAGCACGCTGTCAGAAGAGTTCAAAGTAGAAGATGGTATATGCCAGGGAAACCCTCTCTCGCCTGCGCTCTATAATCTTCTCTGCCAGGAAAAAGCTGTAAGGTGTATTAGGACAAACCCAAGAAGTATTATAGTTGACCATATGATGCAGCATAGGCATATGCCAATGACTAGTTAACCCATATCCTCCATAATATGAATTTTCGTTATTTCTTTCTATCTTTATATAAAGTTCCCTCAAAAGGTGTTATATTCCTAGCATTGCTCACACATCATTTTTTTCACTTTGAGGAATTTCTATTCCTATTATCATTTTCTTCCTCTAATTCAAGTGCTATTATCGCCAAAGCACCTATGTTTCACATTCAAAATCAAAAAGTAAACAGGAGTGAAGTTTACACAAACACAAGGGTAGGTCAACACATGAATGAGGTGCAGAAATGAGACAGGCTCACCAGGGGTGATAGTTACACCATCTATAGGCTGGGGTATGTATGTTCTGACCTTCATACATTTAAATATTTGAAATCAAAATATACTCTATGAAATTTGAAACATATTCATTGTGCAAATGATTAATTTAAAATTGTATAAGAAATCGAAATTATCACTTTGGTTTGTAAGGTGGTATGGTTTTCCACCAATAAATTCCTATGCAGTTTGAAATCTATCTAGCTTTGTTTAACAGAGGTTTTTGTGATTTTTCAATTAGTAATTATATTTTTATTAAAATAATTTCAATCAACAAATTTTAAGGTATATGTCAAATTAATTTAGTAATATTGGCTATTTTTCAAAATAATATTGAATTGTTCCATTAGATATAAGAAATTTTATGCATGTTTTAGTCAAGTATTTTTGTGAAAATTTATTTAAGCCTCGCTTTTTTAATTTTTGTTCTATGCTTTGGCATTTATGCCATTATCAAGATAACAATATCTAAAATAAGAATTACAATATACTACAACAATAAACATTATATTATTTTTCTCTGTTGGTGAATTCTGTTGGTTACATTTATCTTCTGCATTATTATGACAAATAGCTCATGACAGTCAGCCTAGTTTGATGACTTAGACTATATTTAGATCCAGTACCTCATTGATATATTTTGAATAACTTCAATATCTAACAGCTTTAGTTTTAATTTAGTTTAATTATTAGTTTTGTTTATAGACATCTGTCAAGTGATATTTGGTTCAGGAAATATGCACAAAATTAATTTAATCAAATTCCTTACTGACCTTTTTATAGCCTCAACAGATATACTAAAACACATAGCCGCCAGAAATACTGCATTGACCAATGCACCGAGCACTTCTGCACGTGCCCACCCAAATGTATTTTTTGACCACTTTTTAGGGGACATCTGTAAAACAATACAAAAATAGTGTTTTATTCATAGAGGCATAAAAGAAAATCAAGAAATTTTATTAATAAGTACAGACTAAACACAGTATGAAAATATAACTCCCAAGTTAAAGGCTAATACTTAACAGCTAACTGATTTCGTACATCCTTCTTTGACTACAGCTGCTATAATTATCGCCTACAGTGGTTATAATTGAATGTATCACATCATGAAAAACTTTTTAAGTTGCTGCAGGAGTAAACATTTGGAAAATGATTGTGAAACAAATGTCTTGTTTCCTTAATTGTAAGGTTTTTAACTTATTCATGACCACAACATTAGCAGGTAACCTTTTAGGGCAAGTTGATTGAGTAATAAACAGTATCACATAAACTTGGATCTGAAGATATTTACAGAGGCTGCTTGGCATATTTAACTGTTATTACACCTTAAAGAAATCCTTATATATATATATATATAAATCTTGTGTCACAATGTTTGTCGGAGGTAAACTCAGAAACTACTCAACCGATTTTGATGAAATTTGGCTCAATGTGTATAGTTTTGTCCAACTTAAAAGATAGGATAGTTTTTATCATGATTATTGACCACAATATTTCTTTTATTGTGAATTATTGCAAATACAGTAGGTCATGTTTCAATTTATTAACATGGCGTCATGTGTCGATTTCATAACCTTTTTATTGTTTGTCGGGGGTAAAATCAGAAACTACTTAACCGATCTTTATAAAATTTGGTTCATTTGGTGTAGTTTTTTCTAACTTAAAAGATAGGATAGTTTTTTTATCTCGCTTATTGGCTTAATTGTTTCTTATATTGCAAATTAAATACTTATTTTACTATAGTTGAGTGTGATTATTTGTAAGTTCTATAAATTTCCAACAGATGGTGGTGTAAGTTTATATATTGACACAACACTTCATTTTCTTTTGATATTTATAATGGATAAGCATAAATTTATTTTTTCCGGCTTGTAAGAAAATCCAGGTTTTTTCCACAAGCCATTATCGCCTTCACACGTGTGGGCAAAAGATCGAATCAATTTGTTTTAGCAGAACACATGTAAAACAAAATCATTTTGCACATATTAGCACTACAGTGAATAGAGATTGTGAATTCTAATAATAAAAAAATGTACATTATTGTAATAAGTTATAAATTAACGTTATCTGTCTCATTCATAGAATTAAATTTTTATGTTTTTATAAGCAGCATGTAGAACATTCAGCATGGTTTGAGTTTGCTCACTTTTCATAACCTGTTTCAAGTGGAACCTCAACAAGTAGACAATATCTCATATCATCATATGCTATATTCTGAATTTAATTAATATGTGTTAGAACAAAAGAATAATTTTGTACATTTTAGCTAACTGTTTATTGTGATTGTACTAAACCCTATTCCAATTATATTCTTTTTTAGTCCCTTTTACATGTGTGTTACTTATATTTAATCTTGCCTCGGCTGAAATCCAATAAGTACTAAATAAATTGATCATTAATACTGATGAAGATTACGATTCAGTTAATCTAAAAACCAACGGGATTTAAAATGTAACTCTATGCCAAATTTAAAATGGTTTGATAAAGAATTTTAAATTTGGCATAGAGTTACATTTTAAATCCCGTTGGTTTTTAGATTAACTGAATCGTAATCTTAATCAGTAAATTTTAATTTGACTGTATTAAAAAAAATAATAGGATATAATTAATTCAACCCATTATAGCTACTGAGCCACAGCAACGTGTGGGCGGTACTGCTCGTTATATATAACTAGCTGTATATCCCGGTTTCACCCAGGGAATTTCATTTTGCTAATGAAACGGTCGATATCCTAAAACACCAATGTTAAGGAAGATCATAACGATTTTTATAACATTAAATAATATACCAAGAGATCGCCTGAAGTTATGCAATTTTAATATGGACAGGGGTTCGCACCTGGTATCAAAGAACCACTGAGCGAAATTTGGAGAATTCAAGACAAACGGTGTGGATTTCTATAAAGAACAAACAAACAAACAAACAGAATTTCATCTTTATTTATATAGATATCAAAAATACAGATTACAAAAGTATTAAATAAGAAATTTCTTAATGATTCTTTGTTCTACCCTTCCACTGCTACTCGCAAAGATCTGTGTGCTGGGCCTAGTGGCTTCTAAATCAACTTATAGGCTCTTTGAAGGGCCAAGAGATAGTGTAGGCACTACCCTTATTTTATTTTATTTTTTGCTATCTCACCTTTTTAATTTAATAAAATTTAAATAGCCGATCTCTGAAAAAATCTTTCAAGCCAGAGAAAATCGAGTTAGTAAATTTTGTCCATGGTAATTAAAAAGCAAAATTCTTATATTATATCTTACCATTTTTACGATTTCATTATATCATTACCATTTTTATTAGCAAACATTTTTATTAGTATGATTTCAAAGATCTAACATGATACATATCCCATAAATTTTAGAAATGTGTGCAAATAAAAATTGTGAGGAGCTTTACAATCATGAATGTCATGTTGTACATCATTTTTAGTTCCTCTTTTTTTTTTTTTTTTTTTTTTTTAATTAACAATGACGTTCGTTTACTGATCAGCTCTTAAATAATTATGATATAGCTAAAATCATGTTGATATTATAGATGGTTTCAATACTGTTATTATTATGATACAATATAAAATAATGAGGATATTAGCAGAGTTAGAGGAAACAACTGTTTTCTTGATTTAATATAAGCCCACCAATAAGAAAAAAAAATGTTATTTATAATAATAATCTGTCTGACTATGATTGGGGCAAGTAGTACAGGGGTTCTAGGATGAATTGTTTCATATCAGCCTTATGATACTCATCGCTCCCAAGTCTTTAGAGCCCTGGCTTCGGTTGCAGGTGGAGTGGGATCCTCACATGCGACACAGCAAACGTATGAATTATATACTGCAGTAAAATAAGGAAAAATATATGGAAGTGGATAGGAAACACTATGAGAAAACCAGATGGTGCCATTGAAAAAGAAGCTTTTCTGTGGAATCCCAAAGGAACAAGTAAAAGAGAAAGATCAAGAGAGATGTGGTGAAGATCAGTGATAAAGGACCTGAACCAGAATGGCAAGACTTGGCCAGAGGCAAAAGTGATTGCTGCAAAAAGGGCGGAATGGAAGGCACTTGTAGATGCTCTATGCTCCACCAAGAGTTAATGATATTATTATTATGGGATGTACCGAACAAAAAAAAAAAAAAAAAAAATTACGTCCCTTCTGGGAGGGTTACTGCTTTTAGGTAAATTATGTTTACGTCCCTTCTGGGAGGGTTACTGCTTTTAGGGAAATTATGTTTAACACTGTTTGTATATTTGAATCTTCTATAATTATTTAACTTGCTTAGATACTACTCCTTATTTTAACATCTTATGTAAACACATTCATTTCATTTAAAATAAAATGGTAGTGTAATATTATGGAAGTCATTTCATTAACATAAATACAAGTATAAATAATAACCTTCAGAGAAAGAAATGCAACAATTAGTGCAGCAACATCACTAAGCATGTGAAAGCTGTCCGCAACCAGTGCCATTGAATTAGTGATATATCCTACAGATATTTCCACCAGGAAGAAGCCTGCAGTCAAACCAAACATTGAAATGAGCCGACATTTTTTTCCTGAATATCTTCCCATCTGAAAAAAAAAAAACTATATATAATTATATATAATTTATATATTTTTATATATAATTATATATAATTATATATATAATTATATATAAAATATATATAATTTTATATATTTCTATTATATACAAAAGTTTTTAGAGTAATATTTTATTTTGCATTCTTGCAATTTGTGAAAAAAGGACAAATGCTGAGATGAAGACTTGAAATTCATTTTTAAATTAAATGAACTGTTGCATAATTTGTAAACTGGGTGCTGGTCCATTGTTGAGAGGACAAGGAAATGGCCCCCCATATCTAAATGTATATCTCTGTAATTTTTTTTTCCAGTGAGACATGTGATATTTTATTCTGCAAGCATACTGCTACCTGGTAGGCAACAGTACCAGCTCAACTCTATCATCTATGTTGAAGGAACCAGATTCCAATAACACATGAATTATATCCACCACTTAGCCTTTGATGATTGTTAAGTTCATCAAATTAAGACAGAAATGGTTAAAGAAGAAAATAGTTAAAAACTTATATCCTAAACTGAACAGGGAACACTATCAAAAAACCCATTATCAGTGTAATGAGTATTCTGATAGTGTTAGATGGGGATTGGTCTGTTAGGGAGACAGGGGGTTTCCTCCTGGGACATATATATATAAATGTAGGGGCCGGGATGGCCGAGTGGACAGAGGCGCTTGCAATAGGTATTCAAAGTTAAGCAACTTCGAGCGTGTTTAGTACTTGGATGGGTGACCGCTCCATTTGGGTGACCACCCGCCAATGAACGCCACGCAGTCCAAGCCTACCCCTGCCCCCGGGTATGTGAGGCCCGTCAGCCTACTGGAGGCGACTCACACCGACCGGGCGTAGGAGTGATGTACTTTCCCCGTGTATCCCATCGAGAATCGTGGTGTGGTTTTCCAGCAGTAACCGCCCGGAGGTTTGGTACAAGGATGGTATGCTTCAGGGAAAGAAATATAGGTCCTCAGGGCCTGCTGAATCTGAGCTACCATAATCCTTGGACCTAGACCAGTTTGTCACTGTCCTTGAACCCGAGAGAGCTGACGCCATCGGTGGGAAGGACACTGCCAAATTGGCCCCAATGGGATTGGTATGGAGCAATGGGCAGTCTTCCGCTGCACCATGGTGACCATGGCTGCCCCCTCCAGGCTGTCTGTGCTCCAGCAAGCAATACAAATGTCTGTAAGAAGACCACACTATGCGGCCAGAGGTCTCATTAGGCCTAATGCGCCAACCGAAAAAAAAAATATATATATATGTACTAGGTTGTTACAAAAGTCCTTGTTCACAAAATTAATTTTATTCAAATGTGAGTACAAAATTTACAAATCAATTTATTCTTCAAAATACAGGCCATCATTTTCAACTACTTTAACCCATCTTTCAGCCAAAAGTTGTATTTGATGTTGATACGACAACCTGATCTAGGTTCATCTTCAAGGCTTGTATTCCCAGAATTAAACCGCCTGAACCAAAATGCGGCCGTGTTTCGATGCACCACACTTTCCCCTTCCACTGCACAAATTTCCTCGGCTGAGGCCTTTGCACTAAAACCTTTTTTCCAATAATGCCTAAGAAGGCCGCGGATGACAAATTTTTCTTCCGACATTTCTAGTGAAATTTAATAAACTGAATGAAAGGCAGGGACAGTTGGCGTACATAGATAATTAGAGGATTAGTTAATGTAAACATTTACATAAGAATTAAGAAGAAAGAAGAAGAAGACCTCAATGTAAAAAACTTGATATGCACAAGGACATTTGTAACAACCTAGTATATATATATATATATATATATATATATATATATATATAATAAATTTATGTATTTTTAAAAATAATTTTATCTGAAGAGAAAAGAATAGCCAAGTCCAGAATGAAAAAAAACAAAAAAACGGATAGTAGAGAAAGAAGAAAAGAAGAAGAAAGAGAAAGAAGACAATAAATGTGGAAAGGATTTTATGGATGTGAAGCTGCCTGTTGATTAACACTCGGTAGATATGTTTACCTATTATGAATTGGGCTGTCTTTGTTACTTGGGCCCATAGGGTACGGTATGTTGTTGCATACCCTCCGACAGTGGCTCTTGCATTCAGTTAAGGTTTAAACTTTCAACCTGTGCAAACCATTTAGAAATCTGACGTCTCTAACCCTATCTAAACTGATAAAACTTCCATATTTAAGTTTTCATCATTAAAACCTACAAATAATAAACATTAATTTTATGCATTGGACCATGCAAATCAAGAGTTATTAAGCAATTTGTACGATCCCTTAGGTGGGGTCAAACACATACATATCCAGTCCATGGATTTCTGGAGTAGGTTTCTGATTGAGATGTTGTTCTCGGTTTGGAGCCCTGGTCTGAACCCATCTTGCTTTTCTTTTTTTGAATGCTTCACAAGTGGCCTGAGTCAACTTTCCAAAATGGAAGCGCCCAAGAGTGCTATTCTTTATCTGACTCTACAAAGGGTCTAGGATTGCATTGACACTATTTCCTGAAATCTCTTCCTCAACACCACCTTCAATTCAGCCCTCTTCTGAGGGTCCTGTAACTTCTCAACTTTATTCATCTCAAATGTTTTCACCCTCTGCTTCTGTTTTTTGAGCAACTACCTATCCACAACTAGGAGTAAGGTAAATTCCTATTTCCGCACCTTGAATTATCTTTACTTCTGTAAAATATCTTCTGATGTCTCGGCTATAGATGAAGTAGTCTAGTTAGCATTTCTCTCAGTGGCCGAGAAGGATATTTTATGGACTGAAATATGCGGAAAGGAGTTCACCAGCAGTACATTATTTTTAGGCAGAACTTAATAAGTTGCCGTCTAGTTTCATTAATTATTTGTTCTTCACAATGATGTCCCTGCTGACTGATATCTTCCACTTTTATTTATATAAGGTAAATGTCAAGGACAATATTCTGGATCTTTCTTTAAACGAATATGAAACCTTCAGGTCTTGCTCTAAAGGTTCTATAACATCCCACATTCCCACCTACTTTCAAATGGGTTACAACGTAATAAATTTTACAATTTTAAATTTACTCATGATAAAAATCATTATAATATACATATGTACATACTTTAACATTTACATATTTTAAAGTAGGAACCCAGACATAGATGCATATTCAGATTTGCTGAAGTAATTGTTCTCATTTTTTTATCTGATCCTTTTAAAATTGATTAATTGCTGTTCATCATTCCCGTATACCGCCAATCAGTTTATGAAGGGAGGGAGTAATCAGCTTAAACTTTATTGACCTTTCTCGTCATATTAACTGAAGTGGGCACAAGATTGGCCTTCTCAAGCGAGACACCATAGAACTTGATAGCGTCACTGAAATATATGATGAGACCTTTGAATTTACAAGAAGTAGAAGAGAGTATATCTCTATGAAAAGGACCTCAGAAGAGTAAATAAACAGAAAAAGAAAAGCTGTCAAAAAGGAGAGCTAGAAATCCACCAATTGATTATAATGTCAAGTTAATAAGGAAATAATAAAGAGAGGACAAATTCAAGAATGAATTTTAACCTAAAACTACTGCCTAAAGAAGGATGTCTAATTAGCACCCATCCAAAACAATAGAAACATAGAGAAAATATTTTAACAATATACTAAATGTCCAATAGTCACTTTAGAACAGAACATTCACTATGAAACTACAGCTGAATTAGACAAGATGTCATAATTAAAAATAACGAATGGAACCTCCAGATTATAAAAATTTAGTGAATGTGATAGCTGCCCTAAACAATAATAAAAGTCCTGGAGGGGATACTAAAGATGCTAAGAAATTATTGAAAGATGATTACAAACTAATAATGATCTGGAATACATAAAAATTATTACAACAGGATAAATAGACATTTTTTGGAGATTAGTTGTCTTTAAAATTATTGATTGCCTTACATATCCACACAAAAATAATTACTTAACAATTAAACCAGTCAATCACAATCAATGGAGTAATTTTTTCACATCAATCCTCATCATAGGACATTCATATGTGTTTATGACAGACTACTTATAATGAACTCGAAAAGGATATAGTGAGGTATCAAAAGCATTTAAAACTTGATTTGTTCTATTACCTCTATAATTTTTTAAATAACAAAAAATAAATAACTAATACAAATACATGATAAGGTTTCAAATCTCACAACTAGATTCAAGATGGTAACTCAGGTTAACTATAATTGGAGGTACTTCTTTTAAAATGATTGAATTCACATTCATAGAAGCTTAAAAATGAAAAGTTATCAGACCACTTTTGATAAAAGTAATAGCAATCGTAAAAGAATAGACTAAAAATTAACGACCAAACTTTTTACCTTAATTAGATAAGTAAGGCTTTTCTTGCAGGACCAGTATAAATATTTATTCAAACTTAGACATTATTTAAATCGGATTTTTGGAGAGAAAACATTACAAAAGTCAGGATACTAACTGTAACGATCATTCTAAATAACACTTTAGACAGTAGTTCACGAATGATAACCAATGAGGTAATCAATCACATAGTAAGTAAATAATCACTTTCCTTGCCAATGGATTTTCTAGATATTCCAAATGAAATGTTACCATGCTAATAATATAAAATTCTTCGTATATTTTCATTTTTATATATAATCAAAATTATCTCTATATGTTTCTTTTGCCAATTTCACTACATCAGTGACACACACAAAACTAGATGTTAAATTTGAAGTCTCAATATTTCAATTTTTATTATTTATTTTTTTATCCATTCCAATGACGATTCATCCAACCATAAATAATACATTAATTTAATCTATTTTTGTGGGTAACCACCTTGTTTTAAATTATTTTAAATCATATTTCTCTTCAAAAAATAAATTATTTAACATAAATAATACAGATTAAACGGTACTCGTGAACTAGCTGGACTGCTTGTAACCTACCCTCTTATCTCGCCATATCACTTGCTTTATAAGGTCAGAATACCTCGACCCATTCGAGAATTTTACCAGCCTGCCCCTAGACGAATTCCTGCAGACGGCCTTGTGCCTATGCCAAGTTGTTTGTGATACTTAAACTTATGGTGCCGTATTGTTTTTTTATTTATTTTGTTCATAAGTATAACCTCCCTTCATTTAGATTGCTATTTGTGACTTTAGCGAACTACCATCGCCTCCTTTTCAGTTAAAATGAGAGACTTGATTAGCTTTACTAAATCACAGCTCCTTATTTCCCCTCACTTCGCTTGCTCAAAAGCTATAAGCGAAACCAGAACGGGTTCCTTTTTAGTTGAGACCAGATCACCCTAAACGGCTTTTCGTGTTATTAGTGAGTATGAGGTTATAACAGTCGCTGCAGTCTAGCTGACATGTACCGATTCAACTATAAACCATTATTATTCAGTGTAAACTGATGAACGGAATTTATTTTGATACATTTGTGAGCGTTGTCCATTGTATATAACTCTCTGCGACACATTTTCTTTTCTTCATTTACCTTTATCCAAAACCTGAGGGGGTGTAAAAACTGTCTAGACAGACCATCTGTTCCAACTATGGCTACAGTCAATACTACAAAAATGTGGCATAAAAGCAACTAATGTTTGCACGTAAAATGAGCAACTCCAAGATACATCACACTAGTTAATGTGACGTGTTCATCACTTTTATACAGTATCTACTCTTCTCCATGCTTAATCAAGAACCTCTTTACGGCAATGTTTCTATTATATGCATAATATTAACAATCCATAATAAGAATTAAACCCCCTGCCTTTCCAGCTTTCTGATACTTACTTACTCCGTGGCGCTACAGACCAGTGTGGTCCTAAGGCCTCCTCAATGCGCCTTCGCCAGGTGGTTCTATCTTGAGCAGTCGCTCGCCAGTTGCGGGTAGTGAACAGTGCCCGGGTTGATTACCCGCGCGGGTAGTTAACAGTCCCGGTTGACGCCGTCCTCCTATCTTAGGCGTGGTCTACCAACCCCTCTTCTCCTGTAGAGCTTCCTGTCGAGCAGCTTTCTTGGGATTTCCTCTTCTGGCTATGTGACCAGCTCAAGCTTGATGTACCTCATCACACCCGCCTCCCCCTACAGGTGATATATCTCTCTGTTCATCCTCCTCCAAATCTCACCGACTTAACTAGTCCAATGATGCGAAGAAGGGCCTTCCTTTCAAAGATTAACATATCTTTTCCTCCATAAATCTAGTGCTTGACAGGGTCCATGTTTCCGTACCTTATGCGAGTACAGGCCTAATGAGGGTCTTATAGAGGAGATATTTCATATGATCCTTTTATTAAGGAGGAATGCCATCTAAACATCCAAAAACGTTAAGTCTAAGGCAAGATAACTACCTAATTGCATTATTCGCTTAAAAATACAAAAAAAATTGAATAGCCAAAATATTTGGGGGTTCGTGACCCCTGTGACCCCCCCCCCCCTCTTGGATCCGCCCTTGTATTTACTACTGAAGCAAGCTCCCATCGCATCCCTTACAGTCAAGACCAGGGCTTGATTAGCTTTATTGCATCGGTAAAAAACAAAACAAAGTAAAACAAATTACTAATATAAAGCGTAAAAACTGCTCACTTATTTATCTACTGAGAGAATAGGAACTGTATTAAATACATATACATACCTTAATACTTCTGAACTAGAAAATTGGTAAAATATACTATACTATATATACATATACTACAATAATGTTTTATTTTATTTTTTAAATTTCCAGGATGAGATATATCCCCAATACTCCCCTCCCCCGTCCTTCTCTGTTCCGGTGAGTTCATTTCATATAATAATTACGTTAGCTGGAAGAATCTCCTTGACTGCTACCTAACCGCTATTACTTGGAAGCTATATTTCTACCTACCAATTCAAGGCTAAAGGATGTATAATCCTTATATATATATATATATATACACACACATATATTAATATTATACTGTATTATACATGATGCATCTGAAACTTTACAAATAAGAGGACTTACTTGATTTATTTCTTATAATAAAAAGATAACTGATCCCATAATCTGAAAATCGTAATCATTTTCATATTTAGCGTCTCCAACAGCATAATGATAAACTCCAATATCAATTATGTATATCACGTAAAATATAATAAATCGATACCTGGGTGCGTTATCTTAAAATCTTTATTCTCCCATTCTCTTCAGTGACAACAATGAAAACTCCTTTGAAGGCCTCCCTGAACTTGGACTGAGCCCCGGCCAGTCAGTTGATATATGTAAGATATTTTTTACTTGCGTCATCCATTCCTTTTATTAATGTTATATGGCCATTAGAAATATTGGTGTGGACGAAAAAATACATGATGAGCGGCGCAACCTCTAAAACCCGCAGCCCTGTCCGATAGGGTTCGACACCCATGATACATATTTACATAAATTATATTTTAAAATTCTCTATTTTTTATCAAAGCATTGTTACATAATCATATTGTTTATAGCGGAAATTGATCACTACGGAAACAGATAATCACAAATGTTCAAAATTTTATAATATAACAGCATGGTGCGGAATTCATCTAAAGCTACAGCCTTGAATAAGGAAGCAATCAGTAATTTGGAATCAAGAACGATACGAAAATGGGCTGAATTAAAAAACAAATCAAAAGAAAATAAATATGATAACAAAGGAAATAATAGATTTGCGTCTTTAAGGGAGTCTTTGTACATCCCTAGAATCAAAGTAATTAGCCATTTGACAAAGTTTAAAAGCCGGCCGAGAGAAATTAAGCTGATTGAATCAATAAGATTACCAAAGACACCGCCTGAGCAGTTTGTCAGCAGCCGTGATTTTTTTCGCTTAAAAGATCCAAAAGAGAAGAAAGATTTCCTAAAAAGTTTAGGATATAGCCATATTGTAACTATTTATGCTGGAAATACAATAGTGAAGGTAAGTTGATATAATTAGGTTCGATAGAAATATATAATTATTGACTTAAATATACAACGTGGCCATGACTTATGCCACGACGCTCATGAGCGAAAAAAAGAATTATTCGGTTATTTTTATTTAATCAAGAGATTTAGAATTTGGCCACTGACAAATATCACATTTTGGGAGTTTTTTTGTACTTACCCTAAATTAAAGAAAAAAGAACACAGAATATACACAAGTGAATAACAACAAAATTCGATCTTCGTCCGCTCTCGATCTCACCCATTCACACTATCGATCCGCTTCCGGTCCGATCTCACTGGCGAAATATTCTAAAGAGGAATAGAAAGAGGGTAATCACAATATTCGTACAGGTCCGGTCTCGCTCCGCTCCCGGTTTGATCTCGATCTACCCCATTCACACTATCGGTCCGGTCTCGCACCGCTCCCGCTCCCGCTCCATCCAGATCGGTCTTGATGAAATTTTATTTGAGGGAGATTGAACTCGTTGCAGCATTTACCAAAAGTGTTCTCTTCTTTTCCTGATTCATATTTTAATTCTATTTTTGCTATAATATGTTTTTTTGTTAATGATCTGACATTTTTCATATTTTATTGCATTTTTATTCAAGTTTTCAAGTATAGTGTAAATGGGGTAGATCGAGAGCGGAGCGGGAGCCGGACCGATTGTGTGAATAGGTCCTTTAAGTGTTTTGTGAGTAACGTATTATGTGTTTTCATCACTCGGATGAAGTGATTGTTTGTTTTCTTATTTTATTTTTAGATCGCCTTCTGAAAACAAGGTTTGTTGTTTTATACCACGTTCATATGTTTCTTCAACTTCTTTGTGCACACTTTAAGAAATTAAAATGATAAGTAATAGTACATATATTATTTATAAGCCAATTTGGGACCCTATAAGACCTTCTTTCAAACCAGTTTATCTGCAACTCTCATCTTACTTTAGATTTAAATGATATATTTGATGATTAGTAGCAGATTAAAAGTTATTGTTTGAATTGAGAATATCCTGACAATATTTGAAAATTAGGTAATAAAGTAAATTTGAAAATTTATCCTGTTGCTGAAATATTTTATTCCGACCAGGCATACTAATTTAATTGTTGGTAACTGTGAGTTGTAATTTTGATTATATACAGAGGCGGATCCAGCACGAAATTTGGGGGGGGGGTCATGATTCCTGTGCCCCCCTGGATCCGCCCTTGATTAGTTATGATGCATGTGTTCTCAAAATCGATAAAATTCAGCTTTGTATCTCTGTCATATACTGTTGTTGTTCCTAAAATTTATTTATTCATATCCTTTACCTACCATAAAATAGATCCCAATGAACCAATTTTCACGTTTTGCCAACTAATTCCTTCTCTGTTGGCTAAATTATATAATTTTTCAAGTATCCATAGCTCTCTTCCAAAATATAAGTATCGATAATTGTAATTAATTCGATCATTTTCTTTTAATATCGTGTATCATTACTTAGTGAGTAGAAATCGTATTGAAAGAAGAATTGCTGCCGAAGTATGTAGTAACGTAATGTCCCTACCCTCAGGTATCGATTTCTTATAACTACCGCTTTATAAACAAAATTGAAGGTATAAGGTTGTTTGAATTTGCTGATTATGAAAACGATATGTATTTCAAGATTCCGTGCTCATGTATCGATTTATTATATCTTACGTGACATAAAATTTATTAGCTTTTCTTATTTTGTTTGAGACGCAGAATATGCAAATCATCTCCATTTTAAGATAACGCGCTCAGGTATCGATTTGATATATTTATTTTACATTATATAAATGATATTGGGTTGTAAGATTATGTTGTCGGAGGCGCTAAATATGAAAATTATATTTATTTTAAGATTATGTAATAAGTTATTGCTTATTACAATAATTAAATCAATACCTGAATGGATAATCATAAAATCGATATTATTTTCATTTTCATCACCCCTCAAAACCCAAAAATACTCCCCATTATTGCTTAAATTACCAAAATAGTAATTAATCGGTACCTGAGCGTGGATTCTTAAAATCGATATCATTTTCACAATCAGCACCTTCGATAATTTAAGTCAATCCTTATATCTATTGTTTTAATAAAACAAATTTGGAAGAAGTATTTCACCATTCTTCATTTACGATATTATTTTCATTTTCATCACCCCTCAAAACCCAAAAATACTCCCCATTATTGCTTAAATTGCCAAAATAGTAATTAATCGGTACCTGAGCGTGGATTCTTAAAACCGATATCATTTTCACAATCAGCACCTTCGATAATTTAAGTCAATCCTTATATCTATATCGCATCAGATATAATCAACAATACCTGAGCACAAAATATTAAAATCGATATCATTTTCATGTTCAGTGTCTCAGAAACATTGCAAAACAATCCATTATCGTTTGTATCGTGTATGTTGTAAAAAATCGATACCTGAAAGAGTAACCTTAACCTAAAAATTGATATTCTTTTCATAACCCGCATTTAATTTGAATTTTTAAAATTTTAGGAAATCGAATGTAGTTACCTTTATCACTTCCATTGATTGACAGTTCGAGTCGTTTTTTTTTTATTTTACAGTGCATTGTTGGGTCGGAACGTTGGCTAAAATATTTTTATTACTATCCGTAGATTTATTGAGTGAGCCGTATTTTATTCTTAAGAATGCTTTATAATCCAAAAATACAATTTAATTTCAATTTTGTGTCTTTTCCGAAATTAAATCAAATTATCCCAAACCTGGACAACCTATCCTTAAATCAGTAACTGTTTATACCATGTTTTCCAAAAACATCATTTTCTATTTGCGATATATCATTTCGTTATTGGCTTGTGTGAATGCTTATTATTATTACCTACTAACACTTGTAGCTACCGTAATTCATTTATAATGAAAACTACTTAAAACGCTTCTAAAATCTTCAAGCGATAGCCGCTAATCCGCCCGCTTCTGGCTCACTTGCACTTCTAGCGTTTTTATTAATATTTTATTATAAATTCTATTCCCTATATCCTGGGTTTATTGCTACAAAGCATGGAAATTTTAATACTAGTAAATATATACGAATATTATTACTAAAGTATTATTAATAAAGTAAATATTTCACTTTAGCGGAGGAAATTTTTGATAAATTTAAATGGAGGCATACATTTTTAGAATCCTGAATTCCTTTGAGTATTAAAATGATGGTGGAAGATAGTTGACCGTAGATAATAATAAACAGGAAATGGTTGGGGGTGCGGTCCAAATAAGTAGCACAAATATGTGAGATTTACATATTTTATTGTAGCCGACGTTTCGACCCAAATTCTAGGTCATCATCAGGGCTAAATTAAAAAAAACAAAAAACAACCGATCAAAGATATTATGTAAACAAATATTAAATGTATGCACTTCAAAAGCATATCCGTCTAGCATTTTGTCAAAATCAACAAAGGTCGGAATATACAAAACCTTGATTCGACCTGTTTTAACATACGGCTCTGACACCTGGACGCTTACAAAGACTCAGGAACTGGAACTCTCCAGGTTTGAACGAAAGATTTTAAGAAGAATTTATGGGGCCGCGTATGTTGACGGAGACTGGATAAGAAGAACTAACCTCCAGCTGAGAAGCCTATACAAGGACTTAGACGTGGTCGATACGATTAAATTATCTCGATTGCGATGGGCAGGACATGTTGCTAGAATGAATTCCTCAGAAATCCCATCTAAAGTTCTATCAAAGAAACTGTTTGGATCATGGAAGGTTGGACGCCCTAGGCTCCATGGATATTATAAAAATACAATAATACACATAATAATTTTTATATTATCCATCTCACTTTTTTTTTTTTACATTTTCGATTAACACACCACCTTGTATTCTGTATGCTACATTTCATCTTATCTACTTGGGCTTCATTGCTACAGACCATTGCAACCTTACTATATGTTCACCTAGAGTACAATATTACCTCAGATATGCTATTTTATCTCATTTTCATTTATTACTTTTATCATGGTCTTACTTTAATAACTATAATTTTTAAATTCTATTAAAAAATTTTACGTTTATTTCTATCTAATTTATTTAATTTTGTTCAAATTTTCACACACATTTAAAGTTTGTTTATATAATTTCTCTGATTGGTTGTTTTTTGATTTGGTGTGGGAGTTTAGAAACGCTAACTATGACTCACTTGTAGCTCCGAATCTATTTCCACCTCCGCCATTTTGAGCGCAATTCGCCGCTTGGATTTTCTGGGTCTTTTTATGAACTGCACATTTTAATAATTGTCTAAAATATATGTAAAATTCAGCCTGCCCTGCCTTTCTGCCATCATGTAGTTATTTTACTGAGGTAATACTGACATTCGTTACCGATATATATTAGCCCGTGAGAAAAAACGACTTCAATTTAAGAAAATTTTGATGCTGATATATGAAATCCTCGTAGCATTAAGATTTTTTAAAAATGAGTCTATCAGTCAGCACACAAGAGTACAAATGGTGGCCCTGTAAAATAGAAAATTTTGAATTTTCTCTTACAAATCTAAAACATATGTAAAATTCAGCTTGACTCCAAAGAGGAATTTTACCGTGGGAAGGGTATCCGCAGGATCTTGGTCTAGGCGGAGGGAGAGGCTGGTAAAATTCCTATGCCTGGGGGAAGGGGTCAAGGTATTCTGACCTTGAAATTAGAATATGTGTAAAGAGAAAATAATGCTTAATAAATACAGTAAATGAATAATTATTTAATAATAATTATTTAATTTTTAGATTTTGTTTCTCAAATTTTCAAGGGGGCAGTTCCTCTCCTCCTCCGGACGCCTATGTACTGAGGTATATCAGTATTTTGATGCTTATTAAACGATTGCCTTGTATTAGACGATTCTTAGTTATATGCATTTTTTCCTATTTTCATTGATTTATTTCATTTCACATAACAAATTTCAATAATAACTTTTATTTTAGTATGCATATTCAGATCATTTCAAGAGCCAGGTTGCAATTAAAACGGAACTGAGACCACCTCTTTATGAAGAAGGAAAATATGAAATGTTGAAAAATGAATTAGAAACAATGTTAAACATCCAACACCAGAATCTGTCGAGTATCTACGAATACCTTTTGAGCGATTACGAGTAAGTATTCTTTCTTGTTTAATTTGGCGCAAAGTCTTGCAAGTAAAATATGTTAGAAGGGACAATCCTAACACAGGTTACAATTGATTCCCATACGGAGTGAATAGCAATTCGGTAAGATGCCACAATAGTTGATTTTAGGATATCACTCTTATGGTTAATGAGAATTTAATTGTCACAATAAAAAATAAAAAGCCCTTGAAGTTTCCTGGTTCTTCTAATATACACCCTGTTCATAACATGAGAACATATTTTGGGTCTTTTTTAGATTAGGCCCGCCAGTTACTTTTAGTAGTAACTGTTACTATTTGCTAAATAAAAAAAAGTTATTATATTGGAAACATGTGTTATTAAATTAATTGAAATATGCATTTTTAATAATATTTAGAACAAATAATTGGTAATACTTCTTCTTCTTCTTCTTTTAACTTTCTGCAGGTCAGTATTCCCTTATGTCTAAAATTATTCTAGGGAACAAATCCTCTCCTTGGTAGCGCTGCCTCCACAGGAACTCACACAAATAAGAGTCTATCATTGTTCTGCGTGTTATTTAGTTAGGCCAGAGTTGGGCAAATTGTAATCAGAATAATGATTCATGAATATGAATAATTGTTAATCATAAAACAAATGAAAAATGAATAACCATTATTCATAATCATTACGGAGTATTTTTAATGATTATTGAGTGCTTATGGTATTCATTTGAAATGAATAATAAATAACTAAATACCAGTTATTCATTATTCATTTCAAATGAATACCATAAACACTCAATAATCATTAAAAATACTCCGTACTGTTTATGAATAATGGATATTCATTTTTCATTTGTTTTATGATTACCAATTATTCATATTCATGAATCATTATTCTGATTAAAATTTGCCCAACTCTGAGTTAGGCTCTACTTTCGTAGAGCCAGGTTCCAGCATATTTTTCTGCCTCTTGCCGGCATTCCCTCTTGTTGCATCTCCATTTTTCCCTTTTATCACAGAACTTCAGTTCGTGTCCATTTTTACATTTCACAACTTCTGGGAGTATCTCACTATTTATGTAAAATAGACGCGCACTAGCTTCATCTTTGTTTTTTTCGTAGAATTCAAAAATATTTTGTATATTTGTGAACATGTATATTTTTTCAAATGATCTCACTTGAATGATTAATGTTTATTATTATAACATATGTTCGATTAGATTATCTAAGTACCTAGGAACAGCAAATAGTAACAGTTGCTACTAAAAGTAACTGGCGGGCCTAATCTAAAAAAGACCCCATATTTTGTTTAATATAAAATGTGATGAAAGATTCCAAGTTCAAGGTGATGTAATAGTTCCATTATTTGATTACAGTATCAGCAAAGAGTAGGCTTAGCTACTAAACCACCTAGTCCTCTTTATCAATCTTACATTATTACGGTGAGGAATATCATCATTTGTGTATTTTTAGATTTATCAGATAAATATTGTACTTAAAAAAACCCCCCAAAAAAAGCAAGGTTGTTAAATCATCAGATATAACACATAACATATAACACATCAATTAAATTTCGCTTGGAGACCTATGCTATAAATAAATTAATTACATTTTTTTTAATTAAAAGGATAGTAATTCATTAGGATATGACATCCTGGTAAAAAAAAAAGCGAAGAGTAGAAACGAACAGCTCTAGGTGATGCTGAAGAATAAGTACTAAATCACATCTCCATAACGCTAAAATCCACGATAAAATCACAGTCATTTGCTTCGAGGAGTGGCGACGCTAACAAATCACTAATTATGAATGCTAATTTATTCAATTAAATTTTAACTTAAGTAATATTTTCTAAATGATATATTTTAATTTATAGGATACACACAATAATGGAGTACCATGAAAATGGGACATTGTCGGACTTAATTATGAACGTTTCATTCCTTCCTGAATATATCACACAAAAAATGTTCCAAGGTTTAGCTGAGGGATTGCGATTTTGTCATAAAAAAAGTATTTTTCACAGGTAAAGTTACAAAATCATATTTAGAGATAGTTGCTATTTGCTATCTAATCATACTAATTACTATAGATATGATTAGATAGTAAAATTTACAGACAATTGATTACAATAGATACGGCCATTGTTGAGAAGATGCTTGCTACCAAAATTACTGAACTGGTTTTAATATATTTACTTTATATGTGAATTAAAACAAATGTCCAATAAATTGGGATTATGGCATTTTTCGATTGATTGTTGGTTTATAAATGATTGCTTCTGTTTAGTGTTTGTGAATAGCTAT
Source organism: Aelia acuminata (assembly GCA_911387785.2). Classification (NCBI taxonomy): domain Eukaryota; kingdom Metazoa; phylum Arthropoda; class Insecta; order Hemiptera; family Pentatomidae; genus Aelia; species Aelia acuminata. The sequence goes on from OU426980.1 coordinate 14,825,248, forward strand.
ATATCTGTGAGTGTCTTCGTGTGAGTAGTAGTTTTATTGTGCAGTGAGCCTCGACTGGAGAGCTTATAATTCAAATGGACAATCTGACTCACTGTACTAGTGTACTCTCAGAAGGTGACGACATCGTGCATAACAGCAATCAAGAAAGAAGGATAGCGCCTCGAAGGTAGCTATGACATCACGGTCGCGAGTCCCAGCTTTATAACTGGACTTGTCACGGACAGGGGGAATCTACCTGGGAGGTACCTGTGACATTACGGGAACTGGCCTCGACCACAGGTACACTCATAACTGGTGCGGGAGGAAAGCACCTCGAGGGTACCAGTGGTGTCACGGCCTGATAGCTTGGTCGCTGCTAGACCCTTCATAGACGATAAAGGAGAGTTACCTAGGATATTACTGGTGACGTTATTGACCAGTCTCTCGGACGCCAGTAGGCTCATCACTGATAGAAAGGGAAGGAAGGAAGATTTGCAAATAATAAGAAAAATGTATAAAGGAACGGTATATTAAAAAAATTACAAGGTGGAAAAGGATTAGAAGAAGGAAGCAAGAGAAAAGAAATGCTATTTGATGTCGCTCAGAGAGTTGAGAGATGGCCACTTAAGGGGTGTTGGCCGCTGTATTTATACACGGGAACTGCCCCCCTCCCTCCTTACTGGCGTTACATTATATATATATATATATATATATATATATATATATATATATATATATATATACAGTACCAGTCAAAAGTTTAAACTCACTTGTATTTAATTAAAAAACTTCAAGTTTAAAAAAATAATTGTAACTCAACAGATAACATTTCAAAAATTATATGATTGTTTTGAATACAACTCTTTATCTGTATTTCTTTCTCTATATAAATAAAAAGGAAATTCTGTTTGTTTCTTTTTTGTTTGGTCTTTATAGAAATCCATACCGTTTGTCCTAAATTCTCCAAATTTCGCTTAGTGGTTCTTTCATACCAGGTAATAACACCTGTTCATATTAAAATTGCATCACTTCAGCCATATATATATATATATATATATATATATATATATATATATATATATATATATATACATTCTTTATTGTTATAAAAATCGTTATGATCTCGCTTTACATTAGATTTTTTCGAAATCAACCGTTGGAGTCAAAAATAATCTCATTTCTGTCCTAAAGAATTTTTCTTAACCCACTGCTTTTCTCATAGTTTACCACGTTTTCTGGGCGAAACCGGGATATACAGCTAGTTATAAATAAATTAAAAATAAAATTATAGTTGTTATGTTGTTCAATAAATAAAATTGTTATTTATTTATTTACGAAATCTAAGGTGAGTCTAAACTTTTGACTGGTACTGTATATACTTTATGAAATATAAAAACGACTAGCTACAAATATATAGTACACAACAGTATTGACATCCCAACTAACTGTAAATATTGGACTCACCCCGTGCTTACGGGACAAGTACTGGCCCACGAACAAATCTATACAGAAACTGGTACAGAAATGTATACAGACGGAAGCAAAGACGGAGAAAACGTAGGATTCGGCTCGTTGCTAAGGGGTACAACGAAAAAAATATAGTATAGGCTGTGTAAACACTGTTCAAATAACCAGGCGCAGAAGTTAGCCATACTAAAGCTTTAGAATATCTGTTTGAAAATGTGACAGAAGCAGAAGACAACATAAACATACACACACATACACACACACATATATATATATATATATATATATATATATATATATATATATATATAGAGAGAGAGAGAGAGAGAGAGAGAGAGAGAGAGAGAGAGTAGAGCAGCTCACCGTCAAAACCACTGGATAGACAGAATCCTGAACAGCAAAAGTAGGAAAACAAGTTATAGCCACACCAGTATTTCCTTCTCTACGGAATTTCCTGATTACAGTTCATTGTTCTGTAATAAATAATAAATTTATAATTTTTTCAACACCATGTTACTTACTCTTTCTATTTCTTATACTAGTTTTAAATTATTTTACCAAATCAAAAATAGTTTTTCTAATTTATGATTTTTAATGAGTTTGTTGATAAATTGTTTTGAAAATGCTCTTAGTCGGAGGGAAACCTCCACTAATTGATATCTATTATTTATTGGTTTTCGAACTTGATAATTATCTATTATTTGTCAATGGGATCATGGGCGGATCCAGCCGATTACAATGGGGGGAATGCATCATTAAGGGGGGGGCTGCAGCCCCGCAGACTTTCATTTGGATCTGCCAATCAGCTTTTTTACCTTTATGTTCCTTTCCCACAACTAAAATTCTACTTGTTCTGCACATCATTTGTTCTTTAACTTGCCTCCTTGGTTTAAGGAAAGTCTTTAAATGACGAAAAAATTTCCAAAGGGAGGGGCTGCAGCCCCCCTGGATCCACCAATGAATGGGATCAGGCACATTTTTAAGATATAAAATAAAAAATTTAAAATGTTCTTCTTCTTCTTCTTCTTCTTGATCATCCCTCTTCTACCGCAGCGCAGTGTGAGGTGCCTTTCGATACAGCCTGATCCATGTATCCCGGTCCAGAACCAACTGTCTCCTTCTCCTCCAGTCCAGACCTCTCCTGTCAAAGGCCTCCTTCAGTCCTTCATTCCATGTTTTCCTAGGTCTTCCTTGCGGTCTCTTTCCATCGGCGATAGCCTCGTATGTGGCTCGAGGAATGCGATTCTCCGTCATTCGAGACACGTGTCCGAACCACCTCAGGCGATGTTCTTCTAAAATATCCTCTGCTGGCCTGACATCCAGGCTCGCTCTGATCGTAGTGTTCCTCACACGGTCCCGCCTTGTCTTTCCCTCGATTTTCCTGAGGTACCTCATCTCCATTGCTTGGATCTGACTTTTGTGTTTTGTGGTGAGGGTCCAGGATTCACTACCATACGTAAGTATCGGAAGGAAAGTATTTTTATAAATTACCTTTTTGGTATGTTTTAAGATTTCCCTCTTCCCCAGGAAGCCAATCTTTAAGGAATTGAAGCATCTTCCCGCAGCCTTTACTCTCTCCGTAATCTCGCCGTCCAGCCATCCGTGCTCATTCAGGTGGGACCCAAGGTATCTATAGTCACTCACCTGTTCTATTGCCTCTCCATTAAGCCTAAGCACTCTATCCGCACGGTCGTTTCTCCTTCCTAACCTCATAAACTTGATTTTCTCTGTATTGATTACCATATTTATTTTCTTTAATTCTTCTTGGAGAATACAGAGGTTGAATTTGAGGTTCCTGCAATTGTTTCCAAACACGACCAAGTCGTCAGCGAAAGCTAGTGCTGTATACTGTACTTTCTGGAGTCTTCTGAATCCTAGTTTAAAATGTTCACATCTATAATACTTTTTCTCGAAAAATTTAAAATTAAAATATATCTTAAAGAATACTATCGTTCTTCAAACAAGTTTTCACATATGCTTCGTTTCAGGAACATAACATGCGATAACATATACATTTCTGAACAAATGCATTTAAAATTGGCAAATTTTCGTTCAATAAAAAAGGGTACCCATTATATAAATGAGCCTCTTGGAGCGTTAATATACACTGCTCCAGAAGTGTACCATCGAATTTATACATCAGGATTCCTGGCCGATATGTGGTCTATGGGTTATGTTTTGTATGTCATGTTGATCGGAAGCTACCCCTACAGCATTGAGGAGTATAAACAACTTAAGGTATGTATTTTTACATTAAAGTGATTGTTCAATGTTTTTAATGAAGATATCAATTGTGTGAATTTTGAAGATTTGCATATGAACATATTTTCAAATCTATTTTGATTTGCAATGAAATGTTTTTCTTAATATTTCAGTAATGTATTTTTATTATTGTTTGTGCCTGAGTATAACAGAAATTAAAGTTATTGATCGTCAATTTGAAAATGTCGAGACCATTGTAAATATAGATTTTTTTTTTTCGTTTCGAAACTTTTAACATCAGGAATTCTTACTGTAGATAATAATATAGATAGATAATAAGTTTGGTTAATATTGTGATTCGAATTTGGTATTTATTCCCACGCATTTTCACTTCTCTGCAGTCATCAGTCTGGCCTAAGACGTCTAAGCGTAAAAATCTCTGTGCTCCTTTTTCTATTAATTTTTAATTCAGCTGTTTCTTTTATTTTTCTTTCACATTTATTTTAAAAAATCAATATTCAAAATTCATTTACTCTATAATTATCTCCAAATAAAAAGAAAAGAACGTTAGATAGTAAAAAAAAAAAAAAAGAAAAGTGTTAAATATCTTAAAGTAAGAAATCAAACAGAAATAAATAATAAATGTATTACAATCCAAAATAAAGTAATTTCAACGAAAAGAAAGTGAATTGTAGATAAATGGGCTATGTTATCAAGGGCTGTTCTCTACTAATTTTGTTTTATAATAATTTTTAACTTTGGTATTGTCTAATTTTAAATGTGATTATTGTCTAAATGTTGTGAAGGTAATGAATAATTTCATGGTTTTAAAAAAGATATATTACATAAATCTGTAATTATTTAAGAATGTATAAATTAATTTTTATGTTTTAAATTATAGTTATCTATATATTGTTTTTGCAACATATTACTGTAAACATAATTTTTTTAACTAATTGACTTTAGAATAAAATTGCTAGTGCATGTTGATATCATACTATACATTTTATAATTATAATTTATATGTTTTATAATAATAATCTATATAATTATTATGAATCAAATGACATTCATTAAAATTCTGGATTCTCAAAAACATAAAATGACAAAATTTGAAATTTTTGTAAGTTATAACCGATGTCCGGCAGGACTGTGGTCTCCCCCCACTGTGCGACATTTGAATCGGTCATTATGAAGTTAAGTAGGACAATTTTATGTTAATGCATATTTATGTATATGCACCGATTTTAATTTATTAAAAGAACGAAGTTACATTTTTGAAACTGTGTTATGATTAACGATAAAATATTCTTTCAGAATAAGAGCTGCATGTATGTGTTAAAACCACCAAGGAATGTCAGAATCACTATGGGAGCCCAATCAGTTATAAATTCATTGCTGTGTGTCCCTCCAATGCGCCTGACTAGTAAAAGATTATTAAAACATCCGTGGTTCGACGCTTCACTAGATCCAAACACCTTTTCACTAAAGGTTTGTATTGCTACAAGTTTACGGTAAAATAGGTGAGATTGTGCCAGTATTTAAGTTTTTTTTTTCAATGGCATTTCTTTATTTACCAAAAAATTCAGTGTATTTTAGGGCAGAAAGATAGGTACACATTTCAGCTTTCTATTTTGGAGCAAACAAAAATTTTAAGTTGTGGGTTAAATTTTTTCTCTCACGTCATAGAGTGTGGTGAGATTAGGCTACCCGCTTCTTCTCTTTATAGTTGCAATAGATTCAGTAAGATTAAAAGAATAAAAATATATTTTTTACCCCTAAATAGAAATAATTCTTCATACCACGCAAATCATACGTCAGAGGAGTGTGATAACACTCGTTAACTTCTACCATCATACCTCTGTCTCGTCGTACAGAGAATAATAAGAAAAATTAACAGCTTTAATAACAAAAGAATAAATTCACATTAAAAAAAAATACGCATGGGCCTATCTCACCCAATATAAACTTAGCATATATTTTTTTTATTAAATATATTATCAATCACGCATTTTTTTTTTTCAGCGGAAAAAAAAGGATAGAAATATCTTAGAGAATGAAAACACTGATGTTGAAAAGACCCAACCAAAATTGCCTACCGTAAAATCCGAACGTATTTTAAATATTTTTTTTTAGATTCATGTTAAAAAAAAAAACACAGCGAGTTATCAAAAAAAGATAAATCATTTTTTTTTTCAATAAATTTATCCTATATACTAATTTTGTTTTTTTATCCTTTATCATTTAAGCCTATAATCAGAATTACCAAGATAAGACCTGGCCACAATTTCTGAATGGTAGATATTATTATTATTATTTGAGCTTGCTTTTTACTTTTTAAGGCTAGGTGAGCTGCAAAGGCCGCTTGTCTCTAAGGTTTTCCAGGAAGGCTTAATCAAACCTAGAAAAGGTCCAGTGCACATGAAGATATAGGAAGAATCGTCATTTCAAAATTACCACTCCGATGCACAGTGTTTCGATTAGTATAAGCTAGGTGGACAAAAGTCATGATTGAAATTCTAAAAATCGGTATTATAATAATGTAAACAATACATCAAAACGTGGCATTCTAATATTTACTTATTTATGTCTCACACGCTCCACCTCGTTAGTAATAGAGTCGAAAGGTGTAAAATCGTGGTGTAATAGAATAAATCAGTTAAATTCCAATCATTAAAATTATAGTGTTCCTAAATTTTTATAGATTGATTGTTAAGGATTAATATTACTTGGGCTACTGAGTGCTAATTCACACAAATTCAGTAAATTTATCTGTTAATCAAACCATAATAAAAAAATGTTTCTGAGATGATTGCAGGATTTTTTCATCGTTTTGAAACTTACAAATTATGTTAATGACTTGCACCCTTTTGTACCCGGGCTGATTTTTCTATATATAATAGGGGCACCATTTCAAGTTAATAATAATATGTATGATCGCCTGCACACTCGAGTACAACATTCTTTTTCTTAGTACTTTCTTTCCAAAATGGATATATTTTTAATAATCCTTGAACCACTCTATGGGAGAAAAATCTCTGTTCTCTTAAAGTTTCTGTCTTCCAAACATAATTTCAAAAACCGTAATGAGGACAGAGGATGAGGTTGCCTAACTCTGCCTCCAAAATTTCTCATAAATGGGATGCTGTGGGAAAATCAAAGCAGTATTTTTAGGCTCAACGCCAACTTCCAAATTTCCAGGAACCACTATGATACCCGTGAAAATTGTGTAAGACATCAATTATTCCTTTGGGGAATGCTAAGTAATTAAGTTGAAATGGAGAATTAGCCTATTACATGGATTCTAAGCCAACAGCGCATTCGTACAAGCAGACTAGGATGCGGTCTATGTAGGCAGGTCATGTCTTCTTGCCATTATCGTCAAAGGAAATCTTTCACTAACACCATTTTTTCCCACTGGATTTCATAGCAGTACCAGCGCTGTCATTTGGCGGAATCCTGGGCCATAATATATGATATCCGTTTTTATCTTTGCAGAGGTAAGCTCTCAAAAAAAAAACTTTATTCTGGGACTAAATCCCTATACAGCTATGCACATATAAAAATAGATATCTAACCATCATGCTACACCTGTGAAAATATCAAATATTTATTAAAGGTGGGGGAAAAAAAAGGATCATCTAAAAAAAAGAAAAGAAGGAAAAAAGAAAAATGCATGTAAAGAGGAATAGAAAAAATAAAGACCACTGAATTTTGTATAGATAGGCTTTTGTTTTTATTTTTCTTCTTAATCTCTTGGGAATCGTTTTAAATTCGATTTTAAATTAATAAAAATGGTTTATTTTATAATTGAACTACTTAATTGGTCGCAATAAATGAAAAATAACGAAAACCAATTTTATGATTTAATATAATATATTTAATTTATGAAATATACATAATATTAAAATAATCTACTCAATTTTATGATTAAATATAATAATTTTATAATTAAATTACTTAAATAGCCGAAAGAGATGAAAAAATTACGAAAAATACTTTTGTCCACCTAGCTCCTACTAAGCGAAACACTGTGCGATGTCCAGTTTTTTTTTTCGTTTTATTACCTCTCTGATACCGTGTTGTTGTGTTTTGTTCACATTTTCCCTGTTAATTTATTTTTATTTACAGAAAAAGTTCTATATTTGAATAATTTTGTATTCATGCTTGTGAATACGAATTTATTCCTATTCAAACTTGTAAATTCGAATTTATTTGTATTCGTATTCACAAATATTGTGATATAAATAAATTTCTATTCATTTTCACATTAAAATTAAGATAAAAATAAATTCGTATTCATATTTATAAATATGCACAGCTCTGGATGAAGCTCACACATGGTTTTATTAACATAAACGACTACCCTTACCTTCAAAACGATAAAAGTAGTCGTCAGAACAGTCATTTTAGTTGTAGGAAAGGAACATAAAAGTAAAATAGGATTACACAAATATTAAATAATTATCTTTTGTGATTACCAAATAATTATAATAACAATTATAATTACAATAAAGCAAGGGCGGATCCAGAGGGGATTTTTTGTATTTTCAAAGGAATAATGGAATGAGTCCAGGTGGATACTAAGACTAAATGTAAAAATATGGTGAGAGGTGGTGGTAGGGGGTTAGATTGCCGACTTCAAAGGTTTATGACGGGGAAATCCAACGCTTTTGAAGTGAAGGCACATGACAACTGAGTGAACAAAAATATTAAAAACTAACAAAGTAGATGGTATTGTATACAAATAGTTGTGTCTGGACTCAATAATAACATAAAAATGAGATAATGCTAAACCTTAAACCATAGATGCTAAACCTTAAACGTAAAACTTTAGATCGCAATTCTTCCTGCTGCAACGAAATAATTTATTAAATATATTTTAAAACTTAAGTGCTGTCAGGCTAAATAGAACACGCGAGTGTGAGGCTGGAGTGACGTGAAATAGGGGGGGGGGTGCGCGCGGGCACTTCATCATTTTTTTTAAATTACAGGAGTCACGAAAAACATAATTAAAATATTAGAACATAGCAATGATTTAAATTACCACTAAATGTTTATCTACAATTAATTTTCCATTTCAGGGCACAACAAAATTAAGAAATACAGCGCTTTCTATAGGTGGGCGCAAGCTACGGTACTGATTCTTTACAGGAACTAGAGAAACTGGGATAGATAGGGTTTTTTGGCGTTTTTAAATTATTTTCCCGTAATTAAAACCGGATTAAGCAAAACATTATTGGAAATATCTAATAGGTATTGCTCGGCCCCTCAGTGTTCAATTGGAAAATCAAAAGATGTGTCATTCCATTTATTTCCAAAAAATAAAAAGCTTCTTAAAGAGTGGATTGTAAAATTAAGAATAGATAAGCCTATTTCAAAACATATGACGCTATGTAGTCTTCATTTTAAAGAAAGGGACTATATTTATTCAGGTAAATATTAGTAGTTGACATTTTATTATTCCAAAATGCTAGTTTTATGCAAATAACATTGGGACCATAGTGTCATAGATTTGTTTTTCTTTTTTAATTTTCCCCATTTTTGTATTACATCCGTTGTGCTTAATTGTTCCAAGTTTTCAATGCGATGCCTGAAAGTTTTGACAAATAAATAAATAATATGACAAAGAAACTAAGCTGTCATGAAAATGACAGCTGCCTTTACAATGATTGTATGAATAGGTAATTAATGTTATTACTAACCGAAAAACGTAGAGTAAAGTTACAATGATGTGTTTGCATTTACCGTAACTGCCAGCTTTCTACGAAAATTGCTTATTATTATTAATAAATTTGATTTCCACTTTTATTTGATGGGGCAGTCCTTTAAGATCGCTTTTTTGAAGGCACAAGGCTTGTAAAATAACTGTTTTTTTACTTCTAGATATTATTCCACATGTAATTACGTGGTTTGCATCAAGAATAGCCTGCCCTTCAATTAATGATCTTTTACCAATTATCTCTATCACATCAACTATATCTATCCCCGTTCCTTCCGACATTTCGCAAACTACTAGCGCTCCCTATAGTCGATTGCGCCCGCGAATATGTAGATATATTAGTAGTTTATTAGGTGTCGTCACCTATCAGGACGAGGGTACCCCTCGCGCCCCTCCCCTTGATAGTTTATGCATGAAAGTAAAATTCACTATACATTGTGTCCAAAAGTAAATGTCCAAAGTACCAGAGTGTTTGTGTAGTACATAAATTTTTGAATATCGGCAACCGATTCCGATGTAGCATGCACTTTTTATTTAATCATAATTTCCCCAAATTTGGTCATATTTTTGGGGGGGAGAAGGGCTCTCCTCCAGTGGATGATCCAGGGGAGGGGCGCGGGGGGCGCTAATTAATTCAACTAGTGAAAAGAAATGAAGAGGGTAGGTTACACGAGGTTACAGCGCAGGTTGCATGGCTTCAGCTAAGATAAAACAATAATGTCCCAAAAAAAGTTTTTTAAGTTCTAAGTGGAAAAAAATGACATAATATTGGGGTTTAAAAAAACAAATATATTATAACAATCAGTTAGGTCATTGCTCCCCTATTTTTCATCAAGGTAATTTAGTTAGATCGCCCTATTTCTAACTAGAATTTCTAGCCTTTAAGTTACTTATTTAATGCGCCCTCCATCATTTAGAAAGAGATTAGAGTAATTGTTTTGTCAGCTATTCATGAAGTATTTAGTTTATATTTAAATTATTTCATTGGTTACTATGCCAACACTGCTCTTTAAAAATTTCGAAGTTGAATATGTAATTATTTACTATACTAATTAATTAATTAGTGCCCTCAGGTAATTTATTCTTAAACTCTTCTAAGTAACATCAATATGTAAGTAATATTTAATATCTAAATATATAAATCTGTTAAATCATTCAACCAAGTTATGAAACAGCTTTGTTGGTTTTCTGAACACTACTTACAGAATTTGGAACATAATTCATGCTTAAATTTTAATGAATTGAATAGTACTCAGGATGTAAGTATCATCTTCAGTAAAAATTTTATCCTTAATGATATGATTGAATGAATATTTAAGTTAACTCTTTATTAATGTTTCTAAAGTTCATTGAATTGTTTAACAGATATTTTAACTCATCTAAGTCACATTTTTAAATTGTAAATATTTTGTAATGTAAATAAGTCAATAATAACATTTTTAAAACGAAAAAATACCTTTTCCATTTTATGAATACTATTTTTTAAAATGCATAAGGACAGATATATCATGTAAATGGTTTACTATATATTATATGGTATGTACAGAATACAAAAATGAGCCAGAAGGGAGACAGGGTTACTGCTGGAAGGAACAAAAAAGAGAAAAAAACAAGACATATGGATAGACAAATCTACTATTTGCAACAGTTGTTGAAAAAGTAGCAGCTATATAATTACAGCTTTGCTGAAATAATTACAAAAAATCAAGTTTTATTTTGATTCATTATTATTACCGGACCCCAGCTTAAAATATCATACAAATAAAATAGCATATAGTTGTTGAGGCAAGTTTTGAAGTACTTAATTATGATTAACATTTTTCAATAAAAATATGCTTAAACACTATGTTGCCTGAACATAAATTACATATTTTTAGTATAGAGTAGTTAAAGGAAGTTTTTTAGCCTTTAGTTTTTCTATTATTTTTTTTTCTTGATTTGATATTTTTCAAAAATGGTATTAATGCGGTATTTTTTAAAATCCCTACTGCCTGAGCTGGAAGAAACATATTTGAAATTACTATCATTGTATGTCTTTGATCATTCAGCAATGGCCTTATAATTTTTTTTTTTCTGGTATTTATTCCTTGCAAAGCTTTTTAATTTATATTAAATTACAATAATGGGCATTTAGATTAAAATTAATATTTGTTATCGGTAACTGTGTCTTAATGAAGTAATAAGTGTATATTGATTATATAATGTATATCTATTATATAGTGTATTTTTATCAAACATATTCAGGAATTTAAAGATTCCAATTTTTGTTAAAATGGTTTAAATAAGAAATATAGATTGCATTTTTTTTTCATTAATGAGATAAAATTATTCTCTATTAAAATAAAATGTTTATACCATCTAAATATAAAAAAACTTATGTTACTTGAAAAGAGTTTATAAGTGTAATTTAATGACACTGATTTAATCACTCAAATACCAGAATGTGGCTGGTACAAAATTTGAATTCTATAGTCTCTTGTACAAAAATTGATTTAATTTCTCCATAAATCTTTTAATTTATCTTATATGTAAAGAGATTTGTATAAATAATTTCACTTATCAAAGGCATCCATAATACTTTTTTATTGAATTAAGATTTTTCTTTAAGAACATTGCAATTTTTATAATATTCAAAATTGGGTTGTAAAGGTTTCTTCTGGGTTCAAAATTTTTACAATGATTAATAATAAAAAATTAATAAAGTCCGATTGTTCTTGAACATTAATTATAAATAAAAATCTTTGTAAAATTTCAAATTTTAGCTAAGTTGATGCTTCATAAAATATTTAAAAAAAAAAAAAAAAAGAATGTTCTGAGTTTTTGACATTTTAGATGTATCATTTGACTTTTTCAATGCCCTGTTAAAATATAATTACTCTACTGTTCTGTTGTATTTCGTCAAAATATAAATCTGAGGCCACAACAATCATCTATGGCTTAAAATTTTCTATTAAGAATATATTTTTATATAGGACCAAGCACAAAGCAATCATATCTTTTATTAGTAAAATGATCAGTATTTCTCTAAATATCAGCTGTTGCTACAACATTTCAATTTTACACCAGGGTCACTCCATTTCCTCCAAATATTAACACTGGTTTATCAGGTACTACTGATATGAATTCTTAAGTGCTGTTAATTTATTTATGGGCTCCATAGGCAAAGCTTGGTATTAAGCATTTATGACTTAAGTACTTTTCCCTAATTCTAGAATTCAACATAAAAAAAAGAAACCTCTTGCTAATATTTAGTAGTAGTTAGTAGGTAGTAGCTAATATTTAGAAATAGTATTTGTATAACTATAAACCTTTACAAGTTATTACAATCTAGTTTCGTAAAATATATACATGTTCAATAGAGGAAGTCAGACATTGCTTAACTGTAACTGTCAAGAAAAAAAGTCATACATGGTGGAGCGACATACAGGGGGCACCCAGGAACTTTACAATGATAAAGGGCTAGGATCAAAACTAGGGGGGGGGGGGCAAGCTATATACGTTCAGGTTGTAACATCTTACCGCGGAAAAGGTGAATGAAACCAAAATTATGTATAATTATAGCAGTGCTTTATCAACTAAGTTATTAGAATTATTTACTTGAAAAAATTATCCTATTACTGCTTCCCGCCTTAATATCTTAAAAAATTATTGCATCCAGCCTTCCAGGGAGGGGCAGTTACCCCCCCCCCTGCCCCCCGCTGGGTACGCCCATGATAGAGGGAGAGATGAGAAGGGAGTTCATTGGAGAAAGAAGGATTGTGGGATAGCAATGGAATGAAAGACAACGAAACCCCCAGAACTTCACAATAGAGTCGACTTATTATTCAATGAGTAAAGGAGGGGTAAACTGCATTCAAACCAAGAGTGACATCATACAAGGACTGATGAGGATATATCTTAACAGATAAACAGGACAGGCTTAGGCGAGCTATATGCCTCCACCTTCAAAAAGAAGAACTGGAGAAAGGTCCAGAAACAGGCAGAGAAGAAACTACTGAACTACCTAAGAGAAGACACGGAACTACCTGATAAAAGTCCTGATGTGGCTGAACGGTTAAAAGCCGTAATCCCACGACAACTTCGCGGGTTCGAGTCCCGTCCCCGTCCTGGGCGATACTCTTCTGGTTGGAGAAGTGCCTCAGTACCACGTGGTGCCCAATCGAAAATGGTCTTTATCCGGCCCTTGCAAATCTCAAAATCGTAAGTTCCAAAAAGTTGGCCTTTGAAAAAAAATAAAAATGGTAAAGGCGGATTTCATTCAGCCTTCGCAAGCTGCTACTTCACAATATATTTTCTATATGGAAAGTAGCAAGATGTCTGAGTAGATGAAAGGCATATATCTCTTCCCTCCAGAAGAGCGGAGATCAGTTGGAGTGCAGCAACTAGCGGTCTATTGTTCTCCTCCCATCTGGTTACGAACTACTCTTTGAGAGACTTTTTACCCAAGCGGATAGAGAGATAGGAAAGTATCTGGCAGGATTTCAAAGGAAATGATCCACTATGTACCAGCTATTTACATTGAGATTGGTAGTGGAAAAATGTAACGTTTTTTCACTCCCAAACTGGAGGTACGCTGATTATTTCGACATTTCCAGATTGGAGCGAGCCCTAACAGAATCATTCCCGACCTGGGAAAATGCTTTCAAGGATCTTGGCTTAATTAATGAGGCCAAGACGAAGTATATGTGGATTGTAGGAGCCGAACCAGGAATTAGTTATTTAGATGCAGGCAAGTATCGTTTTCCGAGGGTAATCTCACCCATTTGTTTTCAGCAATGAACTCAAAACAACATAACTCAGGAGATAGATAGACAGAATGGTTGCAATGGCTATCCGTAGTTACTTTGTCCTCACCAAGCATTTTAGTAGTAGAATCTAACGACCATTATCAAGCTGTATAAGACAGTCCGTCCAAGTGTCATTTATGGCTCAGAAGCCTGGTTGTTTACTGAGGCAGATGAATCTATTCTTCATGTCTTCGGTAGGAGCATTCTTAGACGGATTTTCAGTCTTATCAGACTGATATGACATCTGGAGAATAAGGAGAAAAGTCGAACTAAATTCGGACTACTTTGATGGGCAGAACATGTAGAAATAATGACTGCTTACGAGGTCCCGAAAATATCCTTACTAAAGGACTCCATGAGAAATGAGGGTTAGGGGACGACCGACCGGGCGATGAATTGGCAACGTCTCTGGGGTTGGAGGACAGCTACCACACCACCAAAGTTATTGGGTGGAAGGGGCTATGCGAGAAGGGATTACATGCCAGGCTGGCTCTAAAAAAAAAGCCAAAGCTAGATGTCAGGAGTGTACCTCATGCATGGGACTTGGAGTAACTGTCGAGGTTTTTTGTGGGCAAAAATACCCAAGAAGTTGGTCCCATTTTCACAGGCCAATGACGATTGACACCGCCATCTTTTCCTAAGTGGCTAGGAATGGCTTATGAACTTTAAATGGATGGTTTTCTTCGCCATTTAAGGACTATGTCTAGGGCTATGAGCACACCAAAGCCACAAGACACTGTAGTGTGCATTTGATGTGCAGCAAGATCGGACCTGTATTTACTTTGTGCGGGCTAATGCCCGCCCCCAACCAAACAAAGCATTATTCGGGAAATCGGGAATGGTCTGTGCATTTAAATTGGTGTAAGTTAAAAGGACCTTACATGACTAAAAATAAACATCCTCCAACTTAACATGGGCGGCCTGCTATATCATTTTTTTTTCGGCTAAAGGCCTCCATTGAAGCCGAGATCTATTTTAATTTCTATTGAAACCAGCACTACGTCAACGATTTAGATGTTGGGGTGCACCTCTCTTGATCAAGAATTACAGACTGAATGAGTCCTTAATCATTTTTTAATATCTCAATCAATGGTGAGAATACCTTTTCTGCAGGGATTAATGTGAAAAGCCAGGTTGGAATGATGAGATCAGTCCTTTTTATAAAAATATGAGAGATTTTCGGAAAATATGTACACATGTTTGATATTCAAATAAAATGAAGGCGTTTCTTTTTAGGCCTCATTTTATTTTGAAGAGCATTTAATATAAAGACAGCCGATGAAAAATCGGAATACAAAAGTCAATAAAAAATTAAGCAAATTTATCTGGTAGATTTCCTGTAAGTAGATAACTTTCAAAACAAAGTTATCATCAAAATACAAGAACAGTACCTAATGCACAGAAAATGCCACTAAAACCATATTAACCGTAATCAATTAAATATTTTATAAAATAGAAAATTTAATCTTTTATTATGATTATGTACTTCTCTGTTTCGCAGTAATATTATTCTAACGGTGAGAATTTCCAGTTTTGCAACTCATTAAAGGTTTTTTTCTGTAATTGGTTAAACGATTATCAACGCCAACTTAATTTTTTATTCTTTTAAAAAGGGGTTGTCGCTTTATTTTTTACATATGGTTCGCTTTATTGAGCTATTAAATAATTTCTGAGGCACAAACTAAAGATAATCCGAATGTTTTAGGCACGAATAAAAAAATGGAACTAGAGTTCAATACTGTTGTGCCAGATAACACAAAAGAAGCTGAAAATGAAAAACAGGTGATTAAGCATTTCCCATATATTCTTCAAATAATAACAGATTGGTTTAATAATATAATATACGAGGTGTGGCTATTAAATAACCAGACTGACGCTGTAAAACATTTTATTTTTATTTCATACATTTTTACTTATTATCACCTTCAATATACACCGAAACAATCGAAAAAAACAATCAACATTGCTTTAAATTTTGATTTGCTCATTCGAGCTTTTTTGGCTCTTCCAGTGCATGGATGGTGGACACTTCTTTCAATAAATTATAAGTTTCAGTAGCGGTTTTTCCAAGTTTCACATGAAATTTCACAACAATTCGTTGCTCTACTGTTACACTTAACATTTTTCCGGCGAAACAAAAAAACAACTCTAATGCGAACGAAGGCTACGACTGTACTGATTTGTTTACAGAAGCGAGAGGCACTACATTCGAAAGAGAAGGCTTTACGATAACAGCTGTTGGTTGCTGGCGTTTGGTGCATGCGCACTTCTTCTGTAGCAGCGTCAGTCTCGTTATTTAATAGCCACACCTCGTATATGTACATATACAGTAAGTTAGTCTGACTTTTTTATTATTTTTTTTCTTCAGGAGATAATATGTTTCTATCATAGATTCAATAAAGTTGCCGCCGCTTCTTTCAACATTTATTCTCAAGAAGTAAGTCTGATCAATTTTAAGATATCCTTTAACCATCCCATCTTTTTTATAAGTTCACTGTGGTACAGCATATTTTAATGATTAGTAGTGATTCGATTTGCCTCCAGTACGCGAGTCATTTATTTATAAAGGGAAGCAAGTCGATTTTTTCGTTCTTGAGTTTTGCATTTTAACGAATGCAATATTCTAAGTAAGCACTTACAGAGGAATATTTTATTTTATTTTTTTAAATCAGATAATCCAATTTTATTTAAGCCTTAAATTTATTAGAAATATTTATTTTTACTTACTGACAAACCAACGACGGGCAGCATAGGTAACTTCATGTATACTCGTATATATATATATTTTTAAATGTTTTTCACACCACTCTTCAATTTTTTTTTAATTTGTTAACACATAATAACATGTAAAAATGTATCTTGTAATGTCAAGTAGTATGCTCTAAGGCATTTACTTTATTTAAATAATCGGTCCTTACCTAGGGTTAATAAATAAGGTAAAGAAATTAAAGAAAAAAAAATTATATATATAAAGTTATAATTAGACTGATATTAACCCTTAAAAAAAAGTGGGTATAGGGGAAATTAACGGGCAATTAATTTCCAGAATACAAATAAAACTTTATTATGATTCTTTCTAGGTATACAATATAGATACAACTTATAACTTAACCTACAACTTATACTCTATTAACTACTGTTTATGCCTCGTCATCCAACTTATACATACACTTATTAACAAAAGTCTCTGCACACCCTCCAGCTTTTTTTTTATTTTACCTAAAGATATGTTATGAGCCAGATATTGGCAGTGAAACTCACACATTTTTTACATAATTTAATCTACTTTAATTAACAATAATCAAATTTAGTAAAATTTATTTAACTTATAATTTATGAGGAAAATTACATAAAATGTCAGAATATTGATGCGCCAAAAGTCCCTGCACACATCATTTTTCTTCAACTTGAAGCTTAATTATTGATGCCAAATCAACTTTAATAGGTAATTCGTCGACCTTATTTCTTATCACTTCTCATAATCTATTTGGCATGGTGTGAACTAGTTTTTTGTAGTTTCTGGAGTAATTTTACCCCACAATTCCTTTAGTACTCTTTTTAAGTGGTCTTTGTTCTTTATCTTAATTTTTACTTTCTGACGGCCTAGTTGATCCCACAGATGTTGTATTGGATTAAGATTAGGAGATTAGGGAGGTGTTTTAAGTTGCTGTGGAGCATTGTAGAGCAACTATTCTTCAACTTTCCGCGCTGTCGTTATCTTGTTGAAAAATGAATTCTTCCTGGAGATCAAACTTCATTAAACTTTCCGGTAAATTACTACTCAAAATATTTATATAAACGTGTTGGTCCATTATTCCGTCGATAAATTTCAAATTACCAACTCCAGCAGCACACATACACCCCCAAACCAAAACACTCCCTCCACCATGTTTCACAGTACCAACTATGTTTTTTTCCAGGGGCTCTTTGTTAGGTTTTCTCAAAACTTTCCCCCTTCCATCTGATCCATGAATGTTAAATTTACTATCGTCCATAAATAAAACACGTTCCCAGAACTATAAGGGCTTGTTTACATGTTCCTTTGCGAACTGCAGTTTCAATATCCGGTTCGTTTACTAATGAATGGCTTACACCTAGGCTTACGCACATTATAGCCAGCTTTCTTTAGGGTCCTTCTAATCGTTTGTGCAGATACCCCAATCTTGTAATTTTCTTACACCATACCTGCTAAATTTAGAGCACTTGTGTGGGGTTCTTCGGCCAAAGTCCTTATGATAGCCCTCTTGTGGTGAGCTTGGAGTACGGGGGGCGGCCAGAGCGGGATCTACTTTCCATTGTACCCAGTTTTTCATACCGTTTTAGGACATACCTTACCGTATTATAGCCCCTGTTGACGATTTGTCCTATTTACCTGTATGAGTTGTATGAGTTTCCTCAAATTTACAATTTGGTCGGGAATCGGTGTTGGAACCTCCATTTTTTATTACAGTCTTAACTGTTTGGGCCCAAATTAACACTGGCAAGTTAGGATTAGCCGGAGGATGAATGGGATAATTTGCAAACTGTATACATATCAGTATCTTGGCTAATTCCACTGCGTGCAGAGACTTTTGGTGCATCAATATTTTGACATTTTAAGTAATTTTCCTCATAATTTATAAGTTAAATAAATTATATTAAATGTAATTGTTGGTCATTAAAATAGATTAAATTATGTAAAAAATATGTGAGTTTCGTTGCCCATATCTGGCTCATAAGGTATCTTTTGGTAAAATAAAAAAAAAGCTTGAGGCTGTGCAGAGACTTTTGTTAGTAAGTGTATGTAATAAGGGTGTATAAAAAAAAATGATCGTTTTATCAAATCCCAGAGTTCAAAAGTCTGTAAATATTTTAACGCTATTTATTATTTAACAATTCTTAATACTTCTTAATAATCCCTTTAGAGCATTCTCTAATCTTGTTTACTAATACTGGACTTCTTAAAAAAAAAAAAGCGTCAGTTTAGTTATTTATTTCAAAGAAGAAAAATGGCAGTGTCCTACGAAATTCTCGTAATTTTAAGACTTTACTGGAAAAAAAAAATTGATGAGGTTCTGAAGGAAGCTGTTCTGTCAAATCGGTCCACAATTACTCGCGAACTTGTCAAAGAGTGTGGTGTGTCGGAAGATACTGTTAGTCGCCATCTTCTCTTCATGGGGAAGGTGAAAAAGACCAATAGACTGGTCCTTCACGAACTTACTCCTCAACAATCAGCTAAGACGAACCGTCAAACCAAAGAAAAGTTTAGAGAGCTTCGTGGGTTCGAACTCCTGCCTCATCCACCATGTAGTCCAGACCTCGCACCACCGGATTAGTACTTGTTTCGATCCATGGCCCATTTTCTTCAAGGAAAAAATTTGATAATTTTGCAGGAATTTGAAAATGCGGTCTAAGAGTTCTTTGACAGCCATCTCAAGAAATTGTATCAGCGTGGCATCAAGAAATTCGCTAGCAGATGGCTAATGACGGTAGATAACAATACTTTGAGTATTAATTGTATTTTATATGAAAGAAATAAGAATATAAATATTTGGTTAATAAATGGTCATTTTTTTATACACCCCATTATATAAGTATATACCGGGTTAAGTATATAGTAAGTATATAAAGTTTTGAAGTAGTTTAGAAAGAGTATTTATAGTCCCAAATGCATAGTTGAAGCTGTATAAGAGGTTTAGGGTGGTATTATGGGCACCCTTTTCATTTCTTACTATAAGAGGTTCAGTAACTCTTAAATAAATCTTTACAGAAATCATGCCTTGGCATCCAGTAAAAAATCAATGTTAATAATAATAACCTAGGCCTGCTATTTAACGTGTTTAAAGCAGTTTTTTTCGATCATGTACCCTATGAAAATATCCCGTTGTGCTGGTAATATGGGCACTATTAAAAAAATAAAAGAAAATAAATACAATTTGATTGTATAAAACAAGGCTTTTGTGGAAAAAAGAAAACTCCTGGTAAATTGAACATGATTATTTTTATAATGAGATTGTGAGAGAGTATTTAAGATGGATGTACGGTTATTTTCCGATACCTAAAAATAGAAAAATGTTAAAATGAAAAAAGTTTTATTCAATTTATTTTATATATTTTGTAATTATAACTGCATTAAACTTCATTTCTTTTTTTACAGTTGAAAATTGTTGGAACATCAGATAACTCTCATCCCGATTATATAATTGTTCGAACTATTTTGAGGAATAATTGTTACAGGTAGTAAAATTTATGAACTGATAATGATTGGTACAATAATTAAAAACGACGATGTACTCAACGCAATTGAGTAATTTTAAACTACTCGTCTATAATAAATAATAAATTTTATAATTTAAAATGGAAATACCATTGTTATCACAAAGATGCTATTTGTATTTATAAGGTGATCCTCCTGGCAACATAAGTGTATTTTGTATGAAAAACCAAAACTAATCCCAGAAGAAAATACAATTAATTCAATTTTGAGAAGACAAATAAAAAAAAAAGGGGGGGGGGAAGAGGAGTTTGAATAAAATTTGCTTATAACCCATGTGTGGAAACATGAAGAGAAATAGGCTACTACTAGAATAGATTCTATTATATTACTATGATATATTTTAGGCAATTCCAGAAATATTGGTATCTGTTTAATATAAAAAAAATTAACAACGAAAGATATTGTAAAAATTTAAAACAAGAGGGCAAATTATAATTAATAGTAATTATAACCTGTACAAATTATAATTAATACATTTACCGGGTATAGTTCACTCAGTTCGGCGTTTATATAAATCAAACTAGATTTCTAAATTAAAAATCAAACATAATTATTACGATATGATTTTTTGGAAAAAATAATTATAGATTTCAAACCCTGCTATAATGTACTCCAGCTAGGAGTCAAGTTTCTCTTTGACCGCACTCATAGGTAACCCCTTCGTTCTGAGCAAGTTAATATTTCAATTTTTTTCTATCTTTTTCCTGATGGGCTGCGAAAAGAGCAATAGCTTACAATCAAAATGCTTTAATCATCCCATATAATATAGAGTTTTAATCAAGCTATTTTTTAACAAAATAGAAGTTTGTCTATAATACGTTTATGTATTTTCCACTATCTTCATCTGACAACGCTTGTAAGAGCAAATGATTATATACATTTTAAATCCATTCTAATTCATCTCTATCAATTTTTTATATAATTATTATTTATAATACTTTCTTTGATACGATATCTAGATTTATTTCAGACAGATTATTTTAAACGCTAATATACCAAATGACTTGTTCGAATTGATAGAAGCAATAGATGATCATCATCACTCCAAGATCTCCTTACGAAAACTCTCTTCTAAAATATTTAGTAAGTATATTCATTATTAGTCTCCATTTAAGATACTTAAATAAAATAATACAACCCTAGAAAAAATAAAATAAAAAAATTTGCTAAAAATTTTATCTTAAATTCCTACTGCCTTTCAATACTTTCACTAACCTCAATTTAAAAAAATAAAATAAATTACTACATATAAAGAACATAAAATAATTTTGATAATGAAATAAATGAATCACTTACAAAAACCCTTTGAATTCTACTAAGTAAGTAGGTCGGTAAGTTGTGTGTTGCGCGCATACCAACAGCAAGTTATCAGTAAGTATCAGGAAGTTAGTTAATTTTTTTACGGTTGGGGCAGTAGGCCTAATGAGACCTTTGGCCGCGCAATGTGGTCTAGACCAAATGGTCCTAGGTCCATGGAGTATGGCTGCTCAGAGTCAGCAGGCCCCCGAGTACCTATATTCTTTCCCCGAAGTAGACCGTCCATGGACCGTACCTCCAGGCGGCTACTGACATCCTGAAAAACCATATCGCGATTAATGATACGATCTACGGGGAAGGGTTATCACTCCTACTCCAGGTCGGTGTGATTCACCTCTAGTATACTGACGGTCCTCACACACCCGTGGGAGATAAGGGTTGGACTGCGCGGCTTTCTATTATATACTGTAAACTAAATTTATTTTTAAATTAAGGAAATAAATGGTTAATTTATTTTCACGAATATTTTATCTTAAACTACTGTGTAGAATTAAAAAAAAAAAGTGTACTATAAACGAATTGCCGTGAAGCTTTTAGTAGTGTATATGTATTAGTATATTACAACCCCACCATCTCTACCCTCAACTGGTGGATAAACGTAAAGAATCATGACATTAAACCAACGATCTCATATTCATAATATTCATATCCCCTCTTAAGCGTAATCTGGATAAGCAGTCTATGTATTTATTTACTATTATATATAAACTAGGTCACTAATAAAGTAATAGTGGTTTAGTGATTTTTATTGACCAATCATTAGTCAATTTAGTCTTTTAGAGGAAATACATGGATAAGAAATTATATAAAAGGTTTAATGTAATTTTTTTTTTCTAGATTATTATGATTTGAAAAATGTTATTGCTAACACTAAGTTCTCCAACCATAGTGGCATGGGTAATTACTACCTATCTTCTGCATTTAATATAGCTGATGAAAGATTAGTATGTGCTACAGGAGGTTTGTTATGGTTTCTAAATCGGGAACATAAAACAGGATCAGACAAGATTGTAGTAAATAATATTACCAATATTCTATCGTGAGTATTCAGTAGTTTTTCAAATATAATTTTTCTTTTTGCGATTGTTTGATGATGAAATGACTTGTATATTTCCTACAATTTGGTACAAATAATGAAATACTTTTCTTTTTTTTAATCCATTGAGTTAAATTACAAAAAAATAATGATACCAATTATGGGTCTGTTTGCGAAGACCACATCCAGTTACTTTCATGACGCGACATCCAGTTACTTTTAGTAAACAGTTACTTCTTTTAAACACTTATTTTGGCACTAGTACTGAAGTGCGGCTTCAAATTAAGGCCCGATATTAAGGCGAGCGGGAGTCGAAAGCTAGAATCTATTAAAGCCAATCAAGGCACTTTTTAACTTAAATAAAGGCGATGGGAGTTCGATAACATCAAGGTCACATAACCACTCAAAACAGGCCACGTCCATCAGCCGCTCTTCAGTACCTTAACCCTTATTTTGATAACAATATTTATAACCTTTAAATAACCTTTATATAGTATTTGCAAATAATGGCCTAGATGAGAATAAAAAAACTGAAATGCCTTGTTTTTGTCAGAAACTTCTTGAACTAATTTCAAAAGACCCATTTTTATTATCACTGAAATTTCAAATTAAGGTTTTCACTGTTTATAACCACTACAGATTGTTGAAAGTAACTGTTTACTAAAAGTAACTGGATGTCGCGTCGTGAAAGTAACTGGATGTGGCCTTCGCAAACAGACCCCCAATTATAATGATTGAGACCATATGTTATTGTTTAATGACTGATTCGTGCATTTCTCGGTAAATACCCTCTCAATATCAAAGAGCGGCTAGAACAAATATTGTTTGAAACTGCGCTGTCGGTGCCGGTACCTGTCAAAGCTATGGAATAGATCAACTTCATATTAGGTGGAACCACTCCCTGTTTGCTGGTTATTTTCTTCTTGGGGTATTTCCGTCTTCCATCCTCACCGATTGTAATAGTCTCTCGTGCCTGATGAACTAAGCCACATTCATGACGTTAAGTATCCATATGAATTCCTTATTTCATTCTCTTGAATATGGCCAAAAATCCTTCTTAAATCTTCCTTTTAAATAACGCAATCTTGGTGTCCATAGTTTAAATCAGTTCCAGGTCTCTAAACCATAAGTAAGAAAACCAAGATCCAAGATTTAGTGTGTAGGTGCATAAATTTACTATAATTCGTTATAGATGTAGATAAGGATAAATATATCATAGAAGTACATAAAATATGAATAAAAAAATCCTGTACCACTACTGCCCATGGAAGATCTTGGGTTCAGTACTTAGTTCGTATGTAGCGTTTTGCTTGTCATCATGTTCAATTATGTGCTTGGATTGTATTGTTTATTTTATTATTGTTGGATTGTCAATACTGCATAATGCCCTTGAATAACTCCCGTCCGATAAAGCGAAAATCGTTAAGCTCGGCCGCCAATGGACGAGGAACATGAATTACAGTGCCGGCGTGAACAGGTTATCAAATAAATAAAAAAAAAATATCCGGTATAAGTACAAAATAAAACGACATTTTAATTTTAATATAAGATACAGAATTCATCACCCCTTAACTCGTTTATAATCAATTATTCCATTGCATCTTTGTAATAAATGATAATTTTAAAATATCGTATCTTTTCTATTTTTCAGCAACAATAATTTATGGATGGATGGTGAAACTTACAAATGTTTAAATATATTCGATGCATTGCTTAGCCCATCTCATTTTCGTTCATCTAATCACGATGATATTGAATCATTCAGTTTATATTCATTGATAGAAAAAAATTGTTCACTTTTGGGATCATCTAAACTAAGGTAAGTAATAAGAAATAGAAATAAAATAAGTGAGTGCGTTTAGGTTTTATCCACTGATAAAGTGAAACTTTACCGTCATTCATCTATTAGAGTAAATCTAAAAGAATTTAATAGTAGGGGGAGAGCGGGGTTAGTTGGCATAGGGGGTAGGTTGGCCATTGGCTTATAGTTTCCGTCACAACTGTTGTGAAGGCGCCACCATCATACATGTGACCCGCTCGACCTCGAGAGTCTTGTCCTGAGTTTTCAATCTGATGCTAAAAGTGTAGAGAAGAGTGTGCTTCATTGATTGATTTTACAACACGTAAGTAAATTTTTATATTTGCAGTAAATTTGGTTTAAAGGCATGGCAAAACATTTGACTCCGATTCTGTTCACATAGCCCAAAACTCCTCAGAAAAACCTAACCTTTCGACTAACGGGTTTCTTGTTCTCCCCTGTCCTGGCAGCCATCTTTCATATGATCTCCCCTGTGGGGTTAGTTGGCTCTCTTCAACTGGGGTTTGTTGGCGCAGTAGCAATTCACAAAAGCAAGGAAAACATAAACAAAGGTGAGACTACCAATTGTCTTTAGTTCCAGGATGAGAGCAATTTTTCTTATGCAGAAAGTGACGGCAGTCTAAACTTCTATTCTCTTCTATTGTCATTCTATTTTCCCTTAAAAGCTGTTAAAAACCGATTCAAAATGATTATACCATTATAATGCAGCTTTTAATAACAATAATGTGTGTCAGGCAGTACTTGGATGAGATGGGTAAACAACCCCACCTTCTAGGCCAACCTGCCCCTCTTAGGGGGTTAATTGGCATACTCTGGATTGACGAATTCTTCAGTTTTCTATGATCTTAGTATTAAATATTATGTGTTGAAAAAAGTACTTGAAGTACTCTAATACTTGGAGTTTACAGTGGTATCAGCCTATTGGGATTATATTAACAGGAACGACTCAACAATCAAAAAAGTGAAAACTGTTGCCAACCAACCCCGCTCTCCCCTAATATATAAACATTCTAAACTAAAATGGACATAGAAATCTCCAGCAAGAATCGATCTACTATCACAGTAGAAATTCTCCAGATCATTATGATCTTCATTTTTCATTCAGGTTTCTGAAAGTAATATAGTTGTGGATATTTACAAAAATTTATCATTAAGATCAGAAAAATAAGCTCGTAAACTTTGACAATTCAACGAGAACAGTGTGAAATCATTCAGATGCAACTTGCTTTCTTTCATGATTTTTTGTCATTGGTTTTATTTCTTTATTTAAGTGTAAAATTTAGGTAAGACAAAAGGAAATGAAAAAAAAAATGTTCATTATTTGAATATTCTACTATAAATATTATTTTACAAATTGATTTTTTTTTTTTTTTAATCAGACAATGATTTACCTTACTTTCAAGAGGTGAAACTGATTCTTTCGTATTATTAGAATTACTCTTTCCATAAATAATATGAATAAATATAATCTTTGTTTGTCTGAAGTATATTTGTGTATTTTTATCTCCTCATCGTAAGTTGGAACGTCTGGTGGGCATGAAGAATTCTTGAAAAAAAAAAGATTGATTCGTAGAAATTACGAAGAATAGTTACACTGCAACTATGTCATAACCTTGTCATACTAAACGGTTTTTTTTTTTTTTTTTTTTTTTTTTTTTAAGGATACCGCTTTATCTATTTACATCAAAGCCGTTTTGTTAAAGATATTTCATCCTCAATCCAGCTTTATATTATTTTTACACTTGATGTTAATGTTTATAGGCATTTTATGGCAACACCCTCAATGGATAAAAATATATTAAAAATGAGACATGAAGTAATAAAATTTTATCTACATCCAGATAATACTGAAACCGTCAAATTTATGAAAGCTTGTATTGATCGATTATCACCAATTTCGGTAAGTATTGGTATTTGTAACAATATGAAGTATTGAATAGGACACTTCGTAAAAAAGAATAGGGTCGTTCCTCGCCGAATATTCCAGTGGCCAATATCTTCCCAGTAACGGATCCAGAAATGTCCTGAGGAAATGAGAAATATCACCGACAGCTCACTCGACAGCCCTGAAGAAGACCTGAATATCGGGTCGAAACGTCGGCAAAATATATATGTTATTTCACATATAGTGTTTTCATTTGACCGCACCCCCAACCATTTCCATCTCATAACAAAATTATAGATTTTTCATTATTAATTAATAATAAAATTGGCCTAACAAAAATTTAATATTATTTAACTGCTATCCACATAACTTTGTCCATGTAATCTAATATACGATATATATACTTTATGAAATGTCTAGAAGATATCTCATAGACCAGTAAAGAAGGACGGGAAAAAAATTAAGGCTTAAAGAGTAACTAACTCAAATACTTGCGTTAATTGAATAGTTTAATGAGTACTTTGGATGGCGATTGACGATTAATAGAAAAAGCATTTATTTCTGATTCATTCTTGTGTTATAACGATGTTTTTATTCAATTTATTACCATCTATTAGTGATTTTTTAAATACCGGTACCTGTTTTTTTCATTAATTAGTTCAATTACTGATAATATGTTGACATGATATCCATAATTTCATCAAATTAAAATGCTTATTTAATAATTTATACATATATTAATATATTTATCTTATCCACAAAAAAAATCATAAATGTTTTGTATTAATAGATGTTAATGGCTAATGTCAGGTATACTGCTGTTAGGGGTAAACACTGGAAGAAGATATATCAGGTAAAATTTATTCAGTATTATTATTATTATTTTGATTATAAAATTAGCTTAAGTTACTATTAAAATTTAACAGTAAATATCGTAAATATCCTAGGATTTAACGTTTCTACTGACTGAGGACTATCAAAAATTAAGCTTTTTTTGCCTAACCATTCATCCATCAGCCATCTTCAAGTGATCATATACCTACATAAAAACCTGTTATAACATAACACCTTATACACTAAAATACAACAACATTAAAACATGTTAAATCATAGAAATTCATAAAATAACAACCGCAGCAAATATAATCACAGACACTCCGTTAAGGCTCAATTATTTCCAAATACTTTTTTTTTAAATTAAGCCATCGAGAGCTACTTGAATTTTTCACCTATTATATTGATTTGAAAAACACTAGTTTCTCTACATTTTTTGAACCCTTGCAAAATACAGACGACTTGAAATCAAACCAGTGAATTCCTATCAAATATGATTATAGATAGGCGGTAAGGCATACAACTCTATAGATAAACATATGGAGAATTTTTTGTTGTTATTACAGCCCATATATGTATAAAGATATATTATAAGTAGCCCATATATGTGCAAAGAGTTAATTGGCATCAACCCAAATTATAAATCGTTTGAATTTTTAGTTTTAACTTCCTTATCTTCAGGAATATCCTAAGATATAAATATTAACCCATTTCTGAAACATAAGCTTTTTTTTTTTTTTGTTTGCTTAACAGACCTTAAAAATCATCAGCCGCCTGAACCACTCTTTTCCACCTTAGCTTAAGACATGTAGAGGTTTCCTAGTGAATTTTTTATAGATGCATGTCTCCCCAATGTTAACCTCATTTGCCTTATATTATGAATTATTTACTGAGCAGTCCATAAGTAGACTTTTCAACCTCCGATGGTTGTCCCCCTTCCATTTGGGTGGATTCTACAGAAATCGATTCTAATACAAAGTTATGACCAAAGTTTCATGAACAACAACAGAGTTTGTCTATAGGTTATATTGGTAATTAACAGTGCATTCATTGGAATATTTGAAGGATTGCGAACTCAAGGGAAATCCCCAAAGCTTGTAAGATTTCTTTTTTAATTAATTACATAAAAATTCGTTGGGGTGCCCAGAAGAGTGCGCATGTTGCGCAATCAAAATGTTCGAGGGTGCACAATTTTACAGGGTTAAGAATTTAGATATTTCGAAAGGGTTTTAATTTTCACACCAAAAAATTGTAGAACAGATCCCAGCAAAAATAAATTTCACTAAACTGATGACTTCTTTTTTTAGCTATTCATTTCCTGGGGGAGTGGTAGGGGTTTCGTAATTAGCTCCTCCTATAAATACTTAATTGCCATTAGTATTATTTCAAGATGTGTGCAAAATGAGGTATTTATTTATTCCTATTTCTCTTTTTTCAGAATATTTACTATAGTGTATTATTTGCTGAAACATGTTCAGAAAATCATGAAGGCGTGCAATTGTTTTCTCAAGTAAGATATCCTTTATGTTTATTAAAAATATTAACTGAAATCAGGAACTAGATTTATATGTATTTACATATTTATTTTAATGAATTCAAAAGCAAATAGATCATCTTATGTTCTACACATTAGACGTATTACTACTGTAGTGTGGTGACGTTGAGAGACTACCAGTGGATTAAGTTAAATGTTGTGAAGACCATATGATATAGAGTTTGGTTAAGATTAAACGCGTTTGTTTCAAATATTACAGTTAGTCCAATTAGTGACAAGATGAAAAATATTTGTAAGGCTATTTGTAAAAAATAGGAGTGTTAACAGTTAAAGAAAGAAAAGTTAGAATTAAATCAAATATTTTTTCTTTATATAATGGAATAGGGCATTTCCAAAAAGGAAAAAACAAAAGAAATGTTTTAACGATAGATGTACAGCAAATATATTTTGCTTGTGAAATAATAACCTAGGATAAAATATATAATAAATAACATATGAAGAGACTGTTCCAATCTTCGATAATTCCATTTTCTTATTAGTTTAACCCTGTAACGATTTGTATAAAAAAGTGCATTGATTTCTACCGGTGCCATATTGCAACATAACGCGTATTTAATTACATATATAAAATCAATCATCAAAACATATGTTAATTGAAATAAGTTTTTGTTTTCTAGTCAGTCTTATTATTCTCCCTTTATGAATTTTTATTTTTTAATTAATAGTTTCATTAATTTACAGATAAAGAACGCGGTAACAGATGAAATGTATGAAATGACCTATAATTTGGATCGCATAATAGATTTTGAAAAAATGGAATCTAATGACGTTTTCATCATTAAACCAGGCGTTTGTGATTCATTAGAAAAAGGTTAATATTTTTTTTTTCTTTGTCACTCTTTTACAATTTTTTTTATGGTAAAGATCATGGCGAGTGAAAACCGGGATGAATAATTTTAATTACTGTTACATACTGAAAGGTGATGGGTGAGGTATGATAATCAAGTAAAAAGTACGATGCGTTTTGGACTTTGCTTTAGCCATTAATAGATAATTTTTACAATTTCATTTTTTAATCATTTAAAAATTCCACTTTAATCAGATAATACATTATAAATCATTCTTTTCAAATTTTCAATTTCACATCTTATTATATAACCGTAACTAATTTTTTTTTTTTTTAAATGTTTTAGCAAAGAAGAGGTTTCATTCTTTGATGAAACAACTAAATAAAGTCACACCTTATGAATTCGATTGTGTCCCTAACTATGTGAAAGAGCTTCACATGATACATATCCCTGAAACAAAATTTTTCCTTGGTATCCCATATTGGAAGGAATTTCTCACAAAAGAAGAGCTTTCTTTACCAGGTTTAGATTATTCAGTATGTATATTTGTGTGCATACATGTATACCTAATAAATTTTGCGTTTGTATTACTCATTAATTTAATATATATTTCAGTTCAGCGCTAATGGGATTGCATACTATAAATCCAAAAGATGTTATGGTAAGACATTTATTTATAATTGCTGTTGTAACTTAATTTTTTTACACGTTAAGTACGTAAACACAAATTAGTAAAACAACAGACACTATTATCGAAGTACATTTATTATTAAGTTAAGCAATAAGAATAACCATTGACGCTATAATTTATATGCAAAAAAAAACAGAATATTCTAACATTACTCCTAAATACTGTTATTCAGAACATGGGTGTACCCAGCTAGGGCCAGGGCGGGCACCCCCCCCCCCTCTCCCAGAAACAAAAAAAAATACATGCTACTAGATTTTATTTTATTTTTTTTTAAATACAACCTTAACGACTATCGCCCCCCCCCCCCTAGTTTTGATCCTGCGTACACCCTTGATTCGGAATCAAACACTAAAACTTAAAACATGTCTAAACAAATGATAACTCTTAAAAATTACTTAATTATAAAAATAAACTAGAAATCATGTATTGTTTAAAACTTTGATTTTAAAACTAACATGATAACATTTCGAAAGTATGTTAAATGTTTCTATATTTGTTGCATTAATGCCTTTAAAGAACTGGATGAACTTGTTGGTGATCCTCAAACAAGATTGATTACAGAAGAATCCAGTATCATGAGATCATTAGCTCATTACATACAACAAAATATTCATTTCACCGTGAACTTAATAGAAATGATTGGAGACCTGGACTGGTATGTTATTGAAATATAAGTTCCCATTAAATAGTTTTTGCATTTATTTAAGTTACTTTTACATAGGATACTAGCATTCCCCGTCGCGACTTTGCCTGCGAGTCTTTAAATGCAATTCTGTGATCATTAAAGCAAGTGAGCGAAGGGGGAGAGGGATCGAAGCTTCCGGTAGGTGGAATGATGGAGGGGGAACCTGCCGGCACATTAGAAGAGAGGGAGACGCGCAATGGAGAGAGTTCACTAAAACCGCCGAAACAAAACATTGCTTACTCGTGAACGCTTCATTTTTCGGCTTTAAAACATGGTTTTCGACGCCCCACAGGATCTTCCGAGTTAAACTCGTCGTATCAAGATCTTTAAAATGAGTTCAAATTAGATATTTTTTCTCGAAGTGCAAAAATAGGTGTCCGTTAGAGTTAAACGACAATTTCACCATTTAAACCCCTTAGGGGTTACATTTTTGAAATTACTTTCCTTGTGGTTACCTACACCGCGTTTAAAATCTAAATTCCGAACTTCAAGTTTCTATCATTAGTAGTTTCAGTATTAGTATTACTCTGCGTTGATTCTGTCAGTCAGGACAAAGCCCCTTATATATATAGAGATATATAATGAATTTATAGAATGAAAAATATCCTAATTGCGCACAAAAGAGCCGGAAAAAGATTTTTTTCTAATGGAGGCATAATTGAAGTATCTTCGTTCAACTCCCCCCCCCCCTTCCTCTCCATTAACAGTTTAGGTAACTTATTACCAAATTAGGGAATTTTTTTCTAATATGTGTAGCCAATGTTTTACTAAACTATTAATTCAAAATCATATCTAGTTTTCCACTCAACCTCAAGCATTGAATCCTAACATTGTTAGGCTTAATTATTGATTCATGGGGCACTAGAAGAAATGAAACGATTAGTTCACCAATGACCGTATAACCATTGGCGGATCCAGTGGGGGGGGGGGGCTGTGGGGGCTGCAGCCCCTCCCTTTAGAAAATTTTTCGACATTTAAAGATAGAATTTGACTTTCCTTAATGTAATGAAGAAAGTTAAAGAACAAATAATGTGCAGAACAAGTAGAATTTTAGTTGTGGATAAGAAAAATAAAGGTAAAAAAGCTGATTAACAGATCCAAATGAAGGGCTGTTGGGCTGCAGCCCCCCCTTTACGATCGGCTGGATCCGCCCATGCGTATAGCACAACAAATCACTAGGAGAAATCCCTGGACTTATTTTAAAATGTGCATAACAGAGCAAACCTCATAAATTACTGCGAATTTTAAATTATATTTTTTAAATTCAGAAAATTTTCTAATTACTTTTATAAACTATCGGGAAAAGGTTCCGTTCAGGCCGAAAGACGCAAAATCACATATTTTTTTAGTCAGCTTTTGATTCAGTCCTAAAACAAGAAATCTGGAATAACCTGTTGGCCAATGGTGTACCTCTTGCACTGATAATGGCGGCCATGAAACCGTCCTGCCAGCTAATTCAAAAATAAAATTGCAGCGAATCTGGATCGTAATTGGGGAAGTACCATAATACCCAGTAAAGTACCATTCCATTGGGGAACGGAAAGAGAAATTGCCCAGGAAAGGTATCAAAATAAATGCCTACAAGATTAAAGTGCTGGTTATGGCGAAAGAAGAAATTCAACTGGTATGTAATGGGGAGATGCTTGAGGTCGTGAGGTAATATGTCTACTTAAAGATCGTAATTAATAGCTCCGGTAGGATGGACTCTGAAATATCGCACAGAATATCCCAAGCAGTACTTGGTTCACGACCCTACCGAAATGGTTCAGGTAATTCGCTAATATAATTCTTTTAACATTTGGTCTTGTAAAATCTGCTGGTCTTATATAATGGTAACCGATAGAACTGAAGGCTCCACATCGTTTCATTTCAATTTGTTAGAATTAGGATTTTTTTAAAACTTTTTTAATGTTTTTTTGATATATCGATTTTACAGCATTTTTGCAATGGCAGCTTTAGCTAAGGAATATAATTATGCAGAACCATTTATAGTTGAGGACAAAATAATTAATATAGAAAATGGGCTACATCCGTTGCTTAGCAGGTTCGACAGCCCTGTCATTCCAAACAGTATTTCATCTTCTTCGAAGGAAGGGGG
This sequence comes from Aelia acuminata, assembly GCA_911387785.2. NCBI lineage: Eukaryota > Metazoa > Arthropoda > Insecta > Hemiptera > Pentatomidae > Aelia > Aelia acuminata. The sequence continues at coordinate 14,858,369 of OU426980.1, forward strand.
TCTAGTAAATGTTCTCTTTGGTCCGAACTCAAGTGGTAAAACAGTGTATCTGAAGCAGGTAAGATTAATTTCAATCCATAGTAATTTTCTAAATTAACTACTTTACCACCATTCATACTCATAGTATGGATGCAACATCGATTTTGATGTTTCTAAAACATCGATGTTATGGGGCCGATGTTTTGTGTTTCGATATTTTATTAACATTGATGTTTTTAGTTGACTTTTTTTTTGGGGGGGGGGGGTTGAAAAGTTCTGTAATGAAAGATGTGGCACTTAAAAATTAACCTCGTGGTTTTTACACTGAGTAAATGTAAGCTTGAAAGCGATAAGTGCAAAAGAGAGAACGGGACAAAAGAGAGCCCAACCAAACACTAATTGCAGCACTTGGAATCTTGGCGTACTTAAACCTTTCTTGGGTTTCATTTGCATAATAAAAAGTGACAGGTTTAATTCAGTTCAAGAAGTTTTTTTTATTGTGTTCGGTTCTTTAGTTTTATTTATTGAACGGTGGAATTTGAATGTTGTCGCAGATTAAACGTTTAAATCAATAAAAATCTTAAAATTTATATTTTTACTTTCACTTAACAATAGATGAAACATATATAGCTCAAAACTATATACAGTTCCAACCTAATTTTTTTTTTTTTTGCTTCAGAGATTTCATCCAAATTGGGAAACGGAGGGGTACTTTAAATTTGATCACATTTTTACGCTTTTCTCAAAACGGCTCTAATGATTTTGATTAAAGTCGTCATGTAGATTGAGAATCAGGTATTGTTTAATTTCAGGTAGGTATTATCATCATAGAAATGTTTTCATGGGGCTAAATGACGAAGAAAATTTTCTTCCGATAAAAAAAGGTCGCAAATTTGAATCACGATAAAAATTCGTAGCTTCTACTTTTATATTAGATACTCATCTTCCGATAACACCTTGAAAACGTTACAAATCTTTCGTTTGCGCAGTGCGCCTTTACTAACAGCCCTTTGCTAACAAGTGAAAGCGTACTGCGCATGCGAAAGAGTCAGCGTGTTTTGAGTGGTTGTTGAAACAGACCGATTATACAGAAATTATTCGTTTCCATGGTTACTAAATGAAGTTTTACATAACAACTTAGTAGAGATTTATACAATCAGGCGCCATGGAGTATTATGTTTGCATTGCCGTACTATCACAAATAAAAATGAAAACTACTTTATTGTACTTTAGGGAGTGAATGCTTAGAAAAACACGTGATGCTCAGTTATCGTTACCGGCTTCTGGAAAGGCATTTGAACCATTACAGACTTTTTTATTTTACTTTTTTTGTCTATATAGTTCGAACGCACGAACATAAGTGTTTTATATATATACAGAGAGGGAGAGAGGGAGAGAGAGAGAGAGAAAAATAATTTTTTTTTAATATTAGAAATATTGTTTTTAGATTGCTGTGCATGCTTATTTGTGTCATATTGGTAGCTTCCTCCCAGCAGTAAAAGCTCAAATTGGGATTTTGAACCATATCTACACGCGAATTTCATCATCTGAGTCAATAGTCGCAAATTCTTCTTCGTTTATGAATGAATTAAGAAGAGTAAGTCTTTATAATAAATATCACTACTTTAGATTATTATTTGTTTATTAACCATCATACGATTAAAGTATATCAAATTGGTCGTCAACGCCCATTATATTAATCAACTGTGTAGGTGTTGGAGACTTTCTGTCTGCGGCGTCTGGATCATGTAATAACGTAAGAAGCAAATCTCAAATAGCTGATTCCTCAATTCCTCATCTTTTTATTTTATTTTTTCCCCATCTTTCTAAAGAATAGACGTTATCCTTTAATGCCACATTCAATCACCTGATGTTTACGCTGAACCTGTTGGATTTGTCATGGTTTTTAATCGTTCCCATGGGTAAGGACTCCTATTTTTCTGGACGGCATCCATTACTAATCTCATTCGACTTATTAATTTCATTAAGATCTGCAAGTCTTTAGACCTTGAATCTTCAGTCCCTAGTGTAGCGATCATTTGGAGTGAAGGATGATAGTGTAATCAATGGTTTCTTTTCCTAAAGTTCAGCTCTTTAAATCCACCTCCTTATAACATCTATGTCAAATCTAATGTACTATATGATCCCTCGTATACCCTCATTATAATGCTTTCTCTAGTTTGTCAATATATGCTTTTTATGGCTGCGATTGAACACAACATTTCCCTTTAACACATTCGGTGCGGACCCAGTAGATATACTGGGTGCCTGCCTACTCACCATTGGTGGATCCAGGGGGGGGGGATGTGGGGGCTGCAGCCCCTCCCTTTGGAAAAATTTTTGTAATTTAAAGATAGAGTTTTACTTTCCTTAATGTAAGGACGCAAGTTAAAGAACCAATAATGTGGGTGGCGGGATGGCCGAGTGGGCAAACGCGTCAGAAAATACGCGTTGTCCGTGGCAACGTATGATTGAGAACCGAAAGATAGCAAGTTCAAAACCCGGAGCCAGGGGAAATTTAATAATACTCGGCATTAATCCCCCACCCTCTCCCCTGGCCCGGGAAACCCCGTATAGCCTAACAGGCGAGGAAGAGGAGGACCAATTTAAAAAAAAAAAAATAAAAAAAAAAAAAAAACCAATAATGTGCAGAATAAGTAGAATTTTAGTTGTGGGAAAGGAACATAAAGGTAAAAAGGCTGATTAGCAGATCCAAATGAAGGGCTATGGGGTTGCAGCCCCCCCCTTTAGGACTGCAGCCCCCACCCTTTATGATCGGCTGGATCCGCCCTTGCTACTAACCGTACGGGCCCAGTAGATCTACAGGCCATGCTGCGTAGTTTATGACTTCACTAGAAACGCTCGTGAAGGGGAAGAATTTTTGACAATTCTTCGGCAAATCCGGTATATTTCGCGTTAGTTAAGTAACTTTCCCTGCCCGTTCTCCCTACGTAAAAATCTCCCTTCCCGAGCGTTTCTAGTGAAGTCAAAAGCTACGCAGCATGGCCAATAGATCTACTGTGCCCGTACGGTGAGTTGACAGGCACCCAGTTGATCTACTGGGTCCGCACTGAATGTGTATTTAACTTATTAGCGTCTATGAGATAGTGCGCTCACTTTGTTAAGTATCGTTATTTTTTTTTTTTTTTCAACACTGCTTTCATGGAGAGACACTCCATAGTATGAACATTGAACTTTAGTTTCTTCATTTTCTAAATTTTTATCACAAAACATACACGTTTCTAAAAATTCAGTGTCTAAAGTAATATTTCATTCATATCATTTTAATCTATTAATAACTATTTTTATTTCAGTGATAAAAAGGTGCCTCAATATGGGATATCCCATAATAGGAAGTAATGGGTATCCCATATTAGGGGATGTGGCTTCTTTTTTTTTAGAGGTTATTGGGCTTCAGTCTGTAATAAAAAAAAAGGAAAGCAGTAAGCAAATATTGTAATGAATTGTTCAACATTTAAGATGAAATACGTATTAAGGGAATTCGACTTACCTTGAGGCCAGAAATATCAGGTCAAAATAGTCACGAAAAATGTTTTTGAACCCTAAAACATCAATTTACTGAAAATAATCCAACAGGATGAGAATGTATAACAATGTGACTAGGTTATTAGCCAATGCGACATTGATCTTCAATTTTATAGAATCAAAGCGAGGTTGCGGTACAAACTATATCCAGAAACCACATATCCCATATTAGGCAACCATCCCATAATGGGGCACTTTCCCCTATATTTTTTTTTTTATTCAACTTTATTTTTAACATTACTTTAAATATTCGTTTTTATTTATATAAATATTATTTTATTTCTTTCTGATAAGATCATAAAAAAAAAAAAAACATGGCATTATTTTCACTGTCTTTTTTTTCTTCTTTTTTTTACCATTTTGTTTCATCCTCATCCTAATTACATTATAAATTGAGAGATTATTCGAAGTTATTTAGTTGGAAAGCTAATTAATGTAACGAAAATGTTACAACTGTGAGAGTCGGTAGCTTGTAGGTTATTTTTCGAAAGAGTCGTGTATCTCGAAAATTGTTTGCTGACGACTTTTTTAATCAAGTATTATTGCTGTTAAAGTGCATTAGCTTTGTGGAAAATTTAATGCTGATCCTTAAAATGTGAAAATTTAAAAAAAAAGAACAAAATTGGACCTTTGTGACAAAAAAGTCAGGCTTTATGAAATAAAACGTCATACGTCGGGAAACGTTTTGGTTGTTAGCATTTCACTACATTTTTTCCTTAGTTCATCGTTTGGAGTTCTGCCATTTACTCGCAATACATTATTTAAATTTACACAATTTTGAATTATAATAAAATTACTTCATTTACAAATGTATGTTGTTATCGATTAGTTCTTAAAAAATGTTTGGCCATTTTGTTTTAGTTGGTTACAATAGTTAGTAACCCCTCCTCAGATTCACTAATAATACTAGACGAAGTTGGAAAAGGAACAACAGAATCAGAAGGTGTTGCGATATTAACTGGATGCTTAAATTATTTTTTTTCTCAAGGTGAAAATTCCCCCCATATTATAATTTCAACTCATTTAGATTCCATAAAGGATTATCTTAACAACGACTTATTTCTGACAACTCACGTAAGTATTTTATTAGTTTTTAGAAACATTTATTAACGATAATCTCTACTACTCATTCATAAATGAACTAAACTATTAAGTTTTATCACATAAACCCCTCTCCGCCTTACTGCGAACCAACCCCCATCTAACATAACCATTGGCGGATCCAGTGGGGGGGGGCTGTGGGGGCTGCAGCCCCTCCCTTTAGAAAATTTTTCGACATTTAAAGATAGAATTTGACTTTCCTTAATGTAATGAAGAAAGTTAAAGAACAAATAATGTGCAGAACAAGTATAATTTTAGTTGTGGGAAAGGAACATAAAGGTAAAAAAGCTGATTAGCAGATCCAAATGAAGGGCTGTGGGGCTGCAGCCCCCCCTTAGGACTGCAGCCCCCCCTTTACGATCGGCTGGATCCGCCCATGAACATAATCACATTACATCTAATTTGCTTTTTTGCTAGAGCTCCCTGTTCTGTTTAAGATGAAAGTATTTAACTTTTCTTTTTTAATTAGTTTTCAACCATTTTCTTTAAATATATTTTATGGAGTTAAAACAACGAAAGCAAAGTGGCGGACAGAATTGTCGTGCTATTTGAAATCTGGTCCCTCCTACATTTTTAATGTTAATCCAAATTAGTTAACAACGTCGTTGTCTACCAGAAAGCAGCACCACTTGTTTCACAACAAAGTTGTTTATACCATAGAGATTTATACATTTTATATTTATTTACATATGGAGGACCAAAATTTAATTTTAATTTGAAAACAAAGTTTTCATGCCAGCATTTAATTTGTTGTTTTTCATAGAACGCGAGAATGTCAAATAAAATATTATACTAAAAAGTTTTTTTTATGTAATACAAAGACATATATAATCATTTATCATCACTGAGCATAGGTAAATAAATATTTTTACCAGAGTATTCACTACATGATACATTTTTGTAACAGGAAATGGACTACGTTTTGGATGGAGTAGATTTTTCTTTTCTCTACACAGTAAAGCAAGGTGGAGTCACACCACATGATAAAGACATTAGTCTATTTTCCCTGGACGTTCCAGATAACATAGCATTAGCAGCGAAACAGGTAAATCGAAATACACATGATTTACTATGAAAATTGAATTAATTCATATTTCTTTATTCTACTTTCATTATCTAGCGGAGGCAAGTTACCAGATATGTAAATATGAAACCGGAATTTTTCAAATAGAAAATAAGAGTTTATTGTGTAAAAATAATACATATTATTTTATTCACAGTACTGTCCTTCGCTATCTATGCATTTTCCCCATCTCAGGCAATTTGTGAATTCCCCACCAAAAGAATTCTTCCTCTTTTGAGTCAAACCAATCACTTAGCCAATTTTGTACATCTTCATAAGAAGTGAAGCGCTGTTCAGCTAGTGCGTGTTGCATCGATGCAAATAGGTAGTAATCGGAAGGGGCCAAATCTGGTGAGTAAGCTGCATGCGGAAGAATTTCCTAACGCTTGGAACAGTTTCCCCAGTTTTCAGCAGCTCATCGTAGATAAAATCCATTTGGTCTGATCCGACCAAACACGGAGGGCATTGTCTTCCTTCCGAAGCAATTTGGCCTTGCAGTCGATGCCGATGGTTTACCTGGAGTTACCCAGGATTTTTTACGCTTAAGGTTCTCGAAGTAAATCCACTTTTCGTCACCAGTAACATTCGATGAAGAAATAAATCTTTTCTGTACCTGGCGAGCAGCATTTGGCAAGAGGTTTTTCGAGCTTCCTACTGCCAGTCATTCAGTTGGTGCGATACCCATTTCCCGACCTTCTGGATCTTTCCCATGGCTTTCAAACGAATGGAAGCGGTTTTGCATATCAAAAGTAATTGATTTGCAAGGTTTTGTTGCGTTTGAGAGTCATCCTCGTCCAACAAAGCTTCCAAATCAGCGTCTTCAAACTTGTTTGTGGTTTTCCACGATCTTTGTTTCTGACATCGAAATCGCCATCTTTAAATTTTTTGAACCAATCGAAACTTTGAGATTTGCCCAGGGCATGCTCCCCATAAGCTTGACTTGAACAAGCATCCTATGTAATTCTGCGGCAGTTTTTTTCAGATTGAAACAGAAAATCAATGCTGTCCGCAAATCGTAATTTGTTGGCACAAAAGTCAACATGTTTAACTCCACTAAACACACGGTTGTAGAATGAAACTGGTGTTGGTATCAGTTGGAACTCTTTATCAAACAAAAGCAGATAACACCACTGACAGATTTGTTAAAAGGTATTATTGACTGCTACCTTCTATCATTGGCGAATTCCAGTTTCATATTTACACACCTGATAAGTCCAACCCTTACTTAACACATGTTTCATAATAAACGCCTGAACCCCTGAACCATCCTTGAAAATATTTAGTCTAATAATATATGTTTACTGAGTTCAATCAAAATTGGCCACGTGATAGTAAACTTTATTGCTAATCCATTTTTTTCTCTCTGTCTTCACCTCTACCCTTGAGGATCATTGGCGTTAAATCCATTTTTACAAGTAATTAAAAAAAAAAAAAAGTTTATCTGATAGCACTGGGGAAAGGTCATCTTGTGGCATGGTAGGTTTAAGTAAAATTTGTAAAGTTCAGGCTGTTTAATACGATAAAATCTGATTTGTCAAATTGATTCTAATTTATGAGATAAGACCAAAACTTGTGAACTTAAAAAGATCTAATAAAAAATACAATATATTCTGAACAAATTATCTTTTTAAAATATATTTTCACACACACACAGACACACATATATATTTACCGTTAATAAAAAGCCAGCCGCTCCTGAAAATATATTTTAAAAAGATAATGTGTTCAAAATATATTCTATAAAAAAATATTCTGTTTTTTTAATACTCTTTTAATTTTTAAAACACTGTTTTATTGCCTTATAACATTATATTCTGATGGCTAACATCACAAGAGAACGATTGAAATGTTTATCATTATTTTTTACTAGTCCATAGACATATCCTGCTCTAACAGCCTATAAAATTGCATAATATTTAAAGAGATTTTTTTGTTTAAGCAGCTCTGATAGATAACATATTATTAGTATTTTCTGGAACTTAAAGTCTGCTTTCTGTATTGTGACAATGCATTATCGTTTGTTAAAAAAATTCGATCAGATTTTGAAGGTGTTATTACTATTTTTAATAATCTTATAAACTCGTTTTTATCCCTAGAAACTGTATAGTAGAAAAATACCCTATATCCAATACCTTCAAAATGTCTTGAACTCACAATGTTAAGTGTAAATCATTAAAACCTGTTACATATAACCTATAATAAGTGTAAAAATACATAAATATCAAAAAGTCAATATAAAAACTCAATAATAGTGTTGTAGAAAGATTTTTGTTGCTCCTACAAAATTTGCTTTTTGGCACTTATGGTGTTTCTGGTCTAAGACATTCATAACCTCTTAACATAAATTATTACAATTGCTGGTGTGCTTCACAAAACAAGAATAAGACTAGTTTTTATAATTTTAATAATTATAATAAGTAATAATGCTAGTTTTATTCTACGGTAAATTAGGCAAGAATATCTTGCTATAAGCTCTGGGAGGATGACATGGTAACACCAGGTGGTAAGGAGTGTTTAATTGGTAAAATTACAATAAACAACCAAGTAATTGAGCTCCTCTTGAGAAAATTCCTGTCTTGTAGAACTACATTCTTTGAACTAACTTTATTGCTGGCGCTGTTCTTCTACACTTTAATTCATATAACATTTCATCTTCATCACAGTTTACAATAGATAGTCATGAAACCATTGGAACAAACGAATCCAGTTCCACAAACGGTTCCAGTTCTACATTGTGCCTTACCGAATTTCCTCAGACGGAGGCAGGAAATTTGATAACGCTAAGATTAGGGAAGAAATGAAGAACTTAGGGGTGGTATGGCATCTGAACACTCCAGGGCACCCAAAGAGCCGAGGAAGTATAGAGAGACTACATGGGACCCTTAGAGAACACCTGAGAGTATATCAGCTCAAGAAGGGATTGGAACCAGACATAGCTATGCAGAAAGCAGTAATTGCTTATAACCATTCTATACATACTGTCACAGGGTTTTCACCATTCGAAATCCTATTTGGGCTGCGTAGACGGCAATGGGACTACTGGGGCACAATGTTGGATGAGGAAACAACAGAGAGAATGCTTAACAATAAAATAGAATTGGACAAACTGTGGGAGAGAGTCAAAAAAAAAATCAATGAAGAGAAGTAGCGCGGGAGAACTTAAAAGTAAAAGATCTGATGGGGAAAATAAAAATTGGTTCAGTCGTATATCGCAGGTTAGCTTCCAATAGAGGGAAGGAATTAACACGCTATGAGGGTCCGTTCAGGGTTACTGTAATCAGGGATCACAATGTAGTAACCATCGAAAGTGTAAAGGACCCAAGAAAACGAAGAACGGTTCACATAGAACAGTTAAAACTACTCCCATTAGTGGAGGAACAGCAAACTTAAACTGGAGTATCCTCATCACGGAGAGTACAAGTTCTGAACATGACGGTAATTCTTCTCCATTTTATTAGTATTGTTTATGTTTCTTTTTTTTATATTTGTTTAGTTTAGTTTACAAAAGGTTTTTGTAAACTGGCAGGGGGGAATCAAGGACAGGGATATTCACATTAATACCAAGAGATGCATTGAAACATTTAATATTTTATATGACACATGGTAACATTGTTGAATTATTATTATTGTAATTAAAAAGTGTTTGCTCATAAAAAATCTTGTTTATATTTATCACAATTAGGCTGTTTTTTCTCGGTTTCTGAACAGTTTCCTATCGGTGATATTTAACTTTTATATATATATATGTATGTATGTATATTTAAGAAAGAGAGCTTGAGAAAGAGTACGTATAGTTCTAACCTAAGAAATCTACAGGAAGGTTGAGGACTGGTATGTTCAAACCAGTATGTTCAAACATTACCTAAGCAAATCAAGAATTAGTAGTAGGAAAAGTAACAATAGTTCACATGTATGAGTCAAGAAGATAGGACCCCATACAAAAAAGACAAGCTGGTGGGAAGATGAAGTTAGAAACTGAAAATAATAAAAAAAAGAAGCATTGATGAAATATATTAGCACAAGAACCTCTTCAGAGAGGGAAGAGTATATAAGAAGCAGAATCCAAACAAAGACCCTGATAAAAAATGCTAAGGCAAAGTCCTGGAATGAATTAGGAAAAGAAATGAAAGAGAGTTATCGAGATGACAAAAACAACTTTTGGAGTACTGTAGAGGCACTTGGTGGTAGAAATTTAGCCCATTAAAAATGTAAAGAATTCCAAGGGAAGTATTTTGACTACTGATGAAAAGATTCTGGCAGAATGGTGAAACTACTGTGAGAAAAGATTTTATAAATGCAAAGGCTAATAGTAGTACACCCAATATTAAGGAGAATAAGGCCCGCAGAACCAGTGGAGAATATTCTAGAACTGCATTTCTGGAAGATGAAATAGAAGATGCAATAACTGATATGAAGCTGGGAAAGGCAGCTGGAAGGAATAACATCTTAACTGAATTCGTCAAGTTCGGTGGATATGAGATGGAAAGAACCCTTCAGTTCCTTTTTGAGAAAAATCTGGGATAACAAATGGATTATATTATTGTATGGATCCACAAGAAAGGCAATCAGATAGAGTGTGACGATCACCAGCCCATCTGCCATTCGTCAGTTATTGAAAACTTGTAAACCAGAGTTCAAGAAATCGGGTTAATAGTAATAATAGAAGATGGTCTAGAAAAGGAGCAAGCAACTTTCCGACCTAAAAGACAAACAATCGATCACATATGCTCTTTAGGAACGATAGTGTAAAAAGCTTGGGTTCAAGGAAGGACTATCTATCTTGCCTTCTTGGATCTGAAGGCAGCATTTGATTCTGTCTGTGTGATTTGATTGAAAGAGATTTGAGGTTTCGGATGCATCAAATCAAGTCGCTTCTAATTTTATAGACGCTATAAAATCAGCCTAACAAGAACCTGAGGCAGAAGTTTGCTTCAATAAAAAAGAATCAGGATCTTTGATAAAGGTGTAAAGCAAGGTGACAGCCTAAGCCCCCCCTTTTTAACATATATGGACGAGATAAATATTAAAAACTATATATTTTTTCATTTTACAGGTATTGAAATCAATAAGAAAAGGCAATGATGTAATACCTTGTACAAAAATCAGGAAACAACAAACTGAAAGGTATTAAAAAAACAATACTTGAAATGAAATTTTTATCTTTCATTCGTTTAATAAACTTAATGAACCATGTTTTAGAATTTGCCAATATTTGGAGAAACTTGCAAGGATCCATCCAATAACTAAAAGTTCTAAACATGCATTACAGCATAGTATACACTCATTTCTATAATTATATCTTGGATCTAAGAAAGTTTCAGGCTACATTCAAGTATTTAAAGAAGGTAATTCCGTTTAAATACTTGTATATACTATATATATATATATATATATATATATACACACACATATATACATATATCGTTTATAAACTAATCCTTTAGTTGAGAGAAAATCAATTAACAAAAACTAAAACTTCTTGAATATTAAAAATACACCAAAACAATTAAGAATAGTAAATAAAAACTGGCAAAATACTGACAACAAAAAAATATACTGAGCAAGAGAAATATTCCAAATACATGCCAATAAATGGATAAAAGAAAAAATAATAAAGTCAGAAACAAACTTCTTATACAAGGTAAAAATGATCAAAATAGTTATTATAAAAAATAATTTATTATAAACAATAAAAATATTACAAAATAATTACCTCTTTTTATTTCAATACTTACAATAAATATGTACTTAAGTCAACTAATTCATCACACATCTTATAGAAAAAAAAGCAATACTGATTTTCAGCTATAATAGATACTGAAGATAAAAAAATCTTTAAATATTATAAATATTAAATTAAATTATTCATTTAAAAATCTACCACTTTAAAACAAAAGCATACAAGAAAACTTCAAAATAAAGAACACATACATCAAACAGTGGATCAAACCTCATTTAAACAAATAGCAGAGCTAATTTCAGCTCTTTTTTCATATAAAAATATTTGTATTGTATTTTTGTTAATTAATAGAAATCTTAATAGGTTATTGATTCGATGTAGGTGTCTCATAAATTTATTATAAAAATAAATAAGAGCACCTTAAATGATGATTTTTTAATTTCTATAAACAATTAAAAACACAAGATATTCAAAGTTGCTATGAAAATTAGGGGAGATCTATAATATAAAAAAACTTAAATTCTGGCAAGCTCTACTAGAACAGTACACCCATCAAATTTAAATTTTAACTAGAAAAAAAAATCAAATATTTCAAAATAGGTGTATCCTATTCTAAAAATTAAAAAAGTGAAACAACTATTATAGAAAAGGCACTTTTTGATTTATTATATAAGTAACTTTAATTAATGTTTCCTTTTTTGGGAAATTTATGATTACATTATCCTTTTAAAAGGAAGAAAGATATAAAAGTATACTTGGTAGACTTATAATGTAGTTATAGAAAAAAGCAAGGATATTGCTGTTTTAATTCTTTGGTTGCAATGGTTTGGACTGCTATAGTAGTCCAGTGGTTGCAGTGCTTCATGTGCTATGTACTTATATACTAGGCAGTGCCCCATGTGCTATGGACTCATATACTAGGCAATGCCCCATGTGTTATGGACTTACATACTAAACCTGCTTGTTCAGCATCTGACTGCTAATGACTTCGATATCAGATTTTTAACTATTTACAAAAGCTCCAGAGTTCTTCAAAATCTCTAGAGGGCATAGAAATTCACTTATTTCTAGTCATTTTTAGGTTCTTGTCTACCCGTTTACCTGCTCTATCCCTTTTTTTACTGCCAAGTAAAATTTTCTTTATCTTAAAGTTCGCCTTCAGATTTCTTCAGAATATTTTCTGCTTTACTAATTTGAATAGTCAAGCATATATCTATATATAAAAACTTATTCTAAAGAATCATTGGAAATTTTGGTTGGTGAGAGAGAAAGTAAAAAATAGTGCTTTTTTGTACAATATTAAATGTTAAACAAATTTAAAAAATCAACTCAAAAATGCAGAGTATGCACCAATAAAAACAAAATTCATCACATAAAATATATTTCAAAGAATGCAATACCCCATTTAGTTCAGTAATGTGTTGTGAAACACATCACATTATAAAAAATTATTAAAAATAATAATAATATTATAGGCTTAATGAACCCTAAAAATGATGAAGGCTAATAATAAAAATAAAGAGACCTCAATAATAAAGATTTAATTTAAATATTTTTTTCAACTCTGCCAGCCCAGTTCAAAAACGAGGATGGGAAAATGATAAGAAAATGATAAAAACTAAATCTAGAAGTTATTCAGCACATGGGACACGGCAGAAGAAGGTAGCCGATTCCGCACCAGTATGTCCTTTCATAGCAACACTGATTTAAACATACCTTTAAACAAAAGGTTAAAGAAATGTTTATAAATTATATTACCTTCTGAAGAAATGGTAAGGTGAGTGCCAAAGATAAATAAAATAACCATTTCATTAATTTAGTCATAAAATTTACCCTACTTTTGTCTTAAATAATGTTGATGTGTCAGGTAAAACAATATTTTTTTTAATTAAAAGGTGACATGCCTTTTTAATTAAAAGTTGAAATGCTATAAACTATACTATCCTTCATAGGACGGAAGTATAAAAAAATACATTAATATAAAAACTATGAATCTGTTTGATATAAAATTGAAAATAGAAAAATAGAAAGTTATATAATATTATAATTCTTGCTTAGGAAAATAATCTGGATAAAATATATTGAATGCAATACACACAACAATAATAAGTACAAACAAAATTACAGCAATCACTGATATTTTTTTCTCCCATGAATGGACCTCCAAATTACGAAGAATGTAAAGTCCAACAAGTAACCCTGAAAGACCTCCAGCTAAATGAGCAGTATACCCAATCTATAAAAAATATGTACATTTATGAATTTGAAATGATAAAGTTATAACAAAATCTTAAATTTAAAACTGTACTGATAAGGATGTTTTTGATTTATTCAGTTAAATCAGTTCAATAGGGGACAAATAGGGAGCCGTAACAGATTGTTCTTCCACTTTAGTTTGGATCCGTGCTGGAGAGTTGAAAGTTATATAATGAGGGACCCACAGAAATATCCCAACCTTCCCATCCTGGTTTGAATAGAATGATTATGCCTCTAGAATAACCAATTAATTTAATTTTTGGATGTTATTCAATTAATAAGTTGCAATTGATATCATACATTTAAAATAACACAAGTGTTATGCAGGCAAAACCCAAGGAGATGAGAACAGCTAATAAATAATAAAATGTTACTATTTAAAAAAAAAATTGATACAATAAGTGAAAATAAAATATTCCCAAGTTAATTAATCAAACATTCATAATATTATTAATTTAAATAATATTACCTTGTCATCAACATTCATATATCGATTGTATATAGCTGAACCAACATCAGTAATAGTGAGTAAAAGAAAAACCAAAAATTGAAAAAATGCAAATTGCATTTCCGACCAATTCTGTAACAAATAATTAGTTAAATATAACTTAAAAAGTATAATAAAATCCTTTATTTTAAACTTTAATGGGACACTGAGAAAGTCCTAATTTTTATATTAATACCTAATATTCACTGGTAAACAAATTCTCACAATTTGATTCTTTTTTTTTTTTTTTTTTTTTTTTTTTTTTTTTTTTTTTAATGCATAGTAGATAGTTTTAGATAAGATTTTCAATTCACAAAGTGTCACATTTTTGACTGGCATAAAATAATATTTCTAATTAGTGGTTATGTACAGTATAACCTCTCATAAGCAGAACCTCTTTATAACGAAACCTCAGTTAAGCGGAAAATTTCATAATTCCTGGTTTCCTCAGGGAAAGAATTCACCTCCCATGCCTTGAAACTCTAATCAATGGAAACCGAAATTTTTGTTCTAAGTAAATAGGCAAAGCTCCTCTCAATACCGGGAAAATTATTTCCACAGATTTATGAATCCTGGGTTGTTTTAATCCATGGCTTGATATCGTTTTCTACGAATAGTTACTCGTGATTACCCCAAATGTTTTTTGTTTTTTTCCCCTCTTTTCAAGGTATTTTCGTTTTTCCCTTCTATCAGAACAGTAGCTTTTTAGAAACCCTTACTATGTGCACTAAGGTTTCTCGTGTTGTGAAGTGCGTTAACACTATCAGATAAGATGTAGTGATTGCGCACAAATTTCGCATTAGGGATATCAAAGTGAAATTTAAATGCTCAAATCTCAAATTTATAAGCTGAAGAATAAATCAAAAATACTAGAAGGATTAACTCTGATCCTGGCTCATATACCACGTCCACGAGACATTAGTAAAATAATAAAAAATGTGAAACATTTTGGAGGGATCGGATTGGTTGTACATCGCGATTACAGCCATTGCCTTAAAAATAAAAAGTACCAGTATTATATCAGACCAAGAAGAAGGTGGAAGAAATTTCAAAAAATGTTAAAACTAATTTAATATATGATCACCTGTATATTAACGGAAAGCAGTTTGACTGGAAACCAGAAAAATGATTAATTTGCGTGGATAAAGATGGTAACGTGGTTTTGAAGACATATTAAGGACACTACTTCGGGCAGCTTATAGATGAAATTTTGAAAAGAAAGGCTTCCCAACCCGGATCTAGCGCTTTGCATTCAAAAAACGTGAACGGATCCGACTTCAACAGCTTATCCATCATTTGCGATAATGTTTGAGGTTTAAAGAGTAAAATAACAGAATTATCTTTTATAAATATGTTATTAAGTTATGATGTTTTTTTTTTACTGTTGGAAACATTTGTTTTAGAAAAAGATTATTTATTTTATGAAAATTTCTTGGATGATTTTAGGTTAAAATGGGTATGGGCGAGAAAGAACTCACAGTTTGGAAAAGTAAAGAGGGTTTTTTATTGGGAATAAATAAAAGCCCTCCTTTAAGTAAAAACTGCAGCTTTATTAAAATTAATAACTATGATTTAATATCATTTAGGAACCCTAAAATTAAATCTGTTATTTTTCTTTTGTATATTATGGGTAGCTCATGGGACAGTCTGTAGGTTTTTCAGATATTCTGAATAGCAAACCAACAGATATGTTTGTCCTAATTGGGGATACAAATGCATGAATAGGTGAAAGCCAAATTATTAAAAAATGCATTATAGTACTTTAAAAAATTAACTCTCGTAGAACCTCTTAAGATAAAGTCATAAATAAAAGAGGGGAGAACATTACTGATCTTTTTATAGCAATGGGTTAGCTATTCTAAATGGGAGAAGTATCCAATCGGAAGGAAAATCGGAGACAAGGAAGGAGAATTTAGTTTTGTAGGAGCTCAGGGTTGTTCTTTCATCGATATCTGATCTGTTTGGCCTATTGGATTTTGTTGAGGATTTACTGGTTATTCCTTTCAATCTTTCTGATCATATGTCAAATTTGATAAATCTAAAAACCCCAAAAAATAAATTAATAAAGATTCCTTTACGGCAACTACCGCAAAACTTAAATGAAATGACCAAATACCAAATACCAAATACTATAAATACCAAATTATACACCCTTACCCACATATATGCTAAATAATGAGATTATAAATAATGATCTATTACTTAATAAATAATGAGATTTTAAAAAAATCATTAAAAAAAATGTAAATAAAAAGCTAAAAACATGTCAAACTATAAAGAACATACCATAATTATAGATGCAACATGAGCAGTAATTATTGCATAGACACCACCAGATGCCCCAGCTAAATACACTTTAGGATCGGTGATTGAGGTACTAAGAGATCCAGCCACAACTCCAGATAAATAAACGATAAGAACACGCCACCAACCATGAACCATTTCAAGAGGTACACCAAGTAAAATTTGCACGACTACATTCACAACCAAATGAAAAGTCCTAAAAAACAACAAAATGGATTCATATATAAATATAATTTATTATTAACTAAAATACATTAGAATTTAAAAGATTAAAACACTGTCTTAAAGGATATAAAATTATAATGAAGGAAATTTGTTGACCGTAGAAGATTATGAGATGGAAATGGTTGGGGGTGCGGTCAAATGAAAACACTATATGTGAAATAAACATATATATTGTGCCGACGTTTCGTCCCGATATTCAGGTCTTCTTCAGGGCTAAAAATAAAACAAGATAGCAACCAATAAATATGAAGAAAAGAAAAATAACAAATAAATAAAATAATGAGTAATGTATGTATCTATATACATATATATGCATGAAAAAATGAAAATGAGTAAATAATTGCATAATAGAATAATATAATTTTTTTTTTTTTTAAATATAATTTTTGTGTGTGGAATTAGATATTTAACAAAAGAATATGAATAAAATTTTTGGATTTTAAGTAATACAACTGTCAAATATGGAAAGCTATACAAATCAAAAATATGTCTATAATATACTAAAGAATAACAATATTAAATGGGATACGGAATAGATGTAACGAGGAAGCGGAAGGAATATGTGCGAAGTGAAAATAGAAAAAGATGGGTAAAAGTCTAAAGATATATGTAGCATATAATAGAAAAGGAGATAGTAATAAAAATAGAAAAAGAGATGGGTAGAAGTCTAAAAATATATTTAACAAGAAATAAAACGTACCTGTCGAGTGAACTGTCGGTGATCAACTGCCATCGGATTCCCTCACTCGATAGGTACGTTTTATTCCTTGTTAAATATATTTTTAGACTTCTACCCATCTCTTTTTCTATTTTTATTACTATCTCCTTTTCTATTATATGCTACATATATCTTTAGACTTTTACCCATCTTTTTCTATTTTCACTTCGCACATATTCCTTCCGCTTCCTCGTTACATCTATTCCGTATCCCATTTAATATTGTTATTCTTTAGTATATTATAGACATATTTTTGATTTGTATAGCTTTCCATATTTGACAGTTGTATTACTTAAAATCCAAAAATTTTATTCATATTCTTTTGTTAAATATCTAATTCCACACACAAAAATTATATTTAAAAAAAAAATTTATATTATTCTATTATGCAATTATTTACTCATTTTCATTTTTTCATGCATATATATGTATATAGATACATATATTACTCATTATTTTATTTATTTGTTATTTTTCTTTTCTTCATATTTATTGGTTGCTATCTTGTTTTATATTTAGCCCTGAAGAAGACCTGAATATCGGGTCGAAACGTCAGCACAATATATATGTTATTTCACATATAGTGTTTTAATTTGACCGCACCCCCAACCATTTCCATCTCACGATATAAAATTATGTTAATTGAAACCTACCCAACATGAACGAACATATAACTCAAAAATCGCCATATCTCAAGTCTTCTATAAGGATTATAAATGAGCAACATAGCAGCAGGTCCATTGAAAGAATATCCTCTAAGTAGTAGATCATAACAGAATAAGCTTATCTGAAAAAAAACAAAAAACAGATTAATTAAAAGAAAAAATTAAATCAAAATATTACTCAAACCTTGAATACAGTGGCTATGCTATAATGTTTTAGAGAGAATAAAGGTTAAGTTTAGACTAAAGAAAAAAAAAAAAACTGGTGTGATGCGTGCAACACACAACTTTCACAAACTAACTTACTTAGATTGGAAATTGATGTGTTATGATAAATATGTAAACCCCATTCCTCAAATTCATACATTATTCCGCATTCATTTCCTTATTTTTGTTTCTATTTGCTCTCTATAGTACACTGCAATTTTTTATTGTTAAATAAAAGTTTTTACTTACGATGATTTGGCAATGGAAGATAATACTCCATTGTGTCTGATTTTATAATTCTCTATGTAGTTAATGAAAACTTCATTTAGTTACCATGGAAACATATAATTTCCATTGAATATCTTTGAAAACTCTTTCGCATGAACAGAACGTCTTTCCTTAAACAACGGGCTCAACGGGTTTTATGAGTTGTTGGAATATTTTTCTTTTTTCTCCTGTACCTGTTTACTCGATTTTTTTTCATATTTAGCCTTATTTTTAGGCATAATGAGAGACAGTTAATTTCTCCATATAAACAAAAACAAAGGTACTTTATAGTGAAAAAAAAAGTTACCTTCCCCATTTAAGCCCCCTTAGAACATTTCAATAATGATAAATCATACCTGATATTAAAGAATACTTGATTCTCATTAAACAGGACGAGTTTGATCAAAATCGTTGAAGCTGTTTTTGAGAAAATAGAATAAAAACGTAAACATGAATAAAATAAAAATTTTAATTTTTATATACATTTTTAAATAAAATAAAAAAACTGTAAAAATTTATTAAATAAAGCGCCCTCTCTATTGGACCAATTTTGATGAAATTTTTGCTGTCACATTGTGGGCATATATATACATCCAATACCCAATTTCAGGTCCATATGGTTTATAGTTTTTGAGCTAGTCTGTTCACATATACATACACAAACCATTTCACGGGACTAGATTATTTAGATGAAATTCGAAAGGAAGTAGAAATTTTTCAAGATCACAATACTTCCCCTAACTATATATTTCATATATAGGTAGGTAAGTGAAAGTAAAAATACTTGCCATCTAATTATTTCCTAACAAAAGCTCAAACTAATCGATAACCCGTTTAACTATTGAAGATTTTATCATAATTGTTAGAAATATTGTTATCATAAAGAGTTAAAAACTTACACATACATCAAAGGAAAGTGTCACCTATGAGGCAGAAAGATGCCTCTCTCCACTTTTAATCAATATTGATAAAGATGAGGTAAAAAGAACCAATCTAAATCAGTAGTTACCATTTTCAAAAGTGGTCATTTCTACTATTAAGGCTGAAAATCAAGCTTGTGAAAGGTTAACATGAGTACTGGGAATAACCGGTCTCACCAGTTTCAAGTATTTGGGTTCAACTGTCAATGATTGATTAGATGAAAATGAAGAGATAAGGAGCTGAATTACTGGCATAAAAAGGCATACTAACCATAGGAAAAGCTTCTAGGTCATTAGACAAAGATAAATATTTGTACACACATCATTCAACTCATTCTAACATGTCAGTGCACCGTAGTCCTGCTTAATAACTATTAAGTCCTAATTAATAATTATTAAAAATCAACAAATTGGAAAGCGCTTATATTTTTTATAGGCCCATTAAAAGAAAAGGAAAAAGAACCTTTGAGAAAAAACATACACCATTGAGAAAAGACAACACCATAAAAAAAATATCCTTAAGCTTCTTGTTTTATGAGAGTTCAACACATCAAATGGCTAAGGCACACAATCAAGATGGATAATAGACAAGCAGCCAAACTACAAAAGAACTCCATTATTAAAACTTTTTCTTAAAAAATTATGAGTTAAAACCTAGCAGGATATCAAAGGGAAGACGCAGGTACTAAGGCGGTAGAAAATGACAGGATTTTCGTTATGATGAGCACATAAATAAGATGAAATGAAAAAGACAATTGAGATGGCCGAGGGTAGCTTCATCTAGTGTTGAGCAAATTCATCTGATAAAATAATTAATGAATGAAATTATCAATTATTCAAGGAGTCAAATATTAGAAATTATTATAGAAAACTCCATAATCCATAAATAACAAATATATTAGCATCATATTTAATTTATTAATTATTAAACTATTAACCAATAGCTTAAATATATCTATCCTACCCTTTTTATCTTAATGTAGTTCACATTGCATAATAAGTTTTTGGCGGACATCTTATTTTTTTTACTTTTCAACATCAACAAACTGACACTGATTATTTTCTATTAAAAAAATATTTTGCAATAATATAAAATAATTAAATATAATATAAATAAATAAGTAAATTTTACTAGTTTTACTATGATTAATTACTTTTAAATCTCAGAATTAGTGAATAAACAGTGTTAATGATTTTATAGTTTACATTATTATGTGAATTTTTATTAGTTATTCCAAACTATATACAGATAATAAATAGCTTATAATCATTTCTTTTTTTATTGATTTATTCGGATAATGAATAAAAAAATTATTTGACATTCGTTATCTGCCATAAAAATACAAAATTTTTCAAATAATACTCAACTCTGGTTTCATTTCCCTGATGATAGTAAGTAATATAAAACATAATAGCAGTTATATTAGCTGTTTGTTATTTGTGAAAATTCATTCGAAGGAAACTATTAGTCTCAATAAGTTGAGAATATAATTACTACAAAGTTGTTATAAAGTACTAGTGCGCGAACACAAACTTTTAATTACAACTCTTCAATTAATCCTCTAAATTTGATTGTTCCTACTATTTATTTAAAAGTTTACTTGATTGAATAGAAAATATGACAGAGCTAGGATTAACCCCCCCCCCCCCCCCGCCCGATAGCTCAGTGGTAAGCGCTGCAACGGAGATGCAGAGGATCTGAGTTCAATTCCTATCCCAATTTTGATTATTTTTCACACAAATGAAAGGTGAGCAGGGTGTTCAATTGCTCTCACCACCCCAACCCCCAAAAGTCTGGCATCAGGAGGAACTTCCAAGGAATATCCTCTAACTACCTCTATATCCAACATTGGGATAGATACATATTAAAGTAAAATTTATAAGAGAATTATAAAAATGTGCCAATCAATTAACAATACCTCAACTATGCTCACTAGTAACATACATATTGCAGGTGGTTCACAGGTATATTGATCTTCATATTCTCCATCAGTGAGATCAAAGGATTTTCGGTTTGACGGCGGAATGACATGCTTCATATATTGTAACAAAATTTTTTGAAAATAATTTCTTGACCTTCCAGTTAACATCTGCAAAAATACATCATCATTAATCATATTAAAGCATTAGATATACTAAACAATTCATTCAATGCTAAAGATAAAAAGATAAATGAAGATTATTTAATAATCATACGAAATTAACACATGAACTACTTACAAAAGGAGTGCACAGGTGATGGAACATCGATTCTACCAAATATTTTATGCTGATTTTAGTTTTTAAAAAAATTTCACAAGCTCTTGAACACAAATTTTCATAGACATTGAAAAATACAATAAATACAAATTTTTCGGTTTGAATTCTCTGGAGGGTATTTTTTCCAGCAATTTATAAAAACATTTATAACTCCTCTGAATTCAACACACCTACATCCATTAGAAATCTCATTTACTACTCTTCCAAATCATATCAACAACTTAAAGATTATTTTACTTTATAAAGAACAAAATGTTAAAAATCCTCTTCATTTTGTATTTTTTATCTCTTGTTCTAATTTATTTCCAGAGGTCAGGTATGGGCAAGTTTGTGTAGTCCACAAAACCCTAAATCACAGTTACATGTGGATTGGTGGTCATGCATTAAATTAATGAATTTTTATAGTTTTTGAAAAAAATAGAAGGCCCAGGTAGGTAAACATTTTTTTACTTAGCTATTTATTTTTTAATGAGGTGTGAAAAACAAACATTAACTTTATTCTTCTCTAAATAACTATTTAAACTATAACTCTATGCCTGTCTTTTTTTCTTTAACCTGAAAGGTTACTAAAATAAGAATCCAGGCATATATTAAAGTTTATTACTCCTTCATTGGATCAAAAATCTAAAAGTCTAAAGTCTAATCCGATCGGCTTTTCCTTAACTTAAATTTATTTTTGGTTTTAATAAAAACCACTGGGAAGTTTATCTGCCAATCACAGTTCAGCAAATACTTAGACATGCCACATCAAATACCAATCAATCAAAATCCTTTATATTTTTGTCACCAATCCATGGCGAACCCTTGGCCGGGTCATTAATAACGTCCAGAATCACAGATAACTTAAAGGTAATAAAATACTTAGTGATAAAAATAAATAATACAAGGAAGATAAGGTTCACAATATAGTCAATTTTATAATTAAAAAATTAAAAATTTACAAACTATTGTAAATTAATATCATCATAAATAATACAAATAAGTCTCACCAGTTTCACAAAATCATCATGAGTGATGTAGGAATTTCCCGTACTTTTCATAATCTGTATCTTTTTAATGTGGATATACACATGGTGTCTTCTTAACTCTTCTACTAATTCATCAATATCTATCCTTCCATCTGCGTTATGGTCAAGCTAAAATGATGCAAATTAATAATAAATAAATTAACTAAATCAAATAGTTTTTAAGAATATAACATTATATATATATATATATATATATATATATATATATATATATATATATATATAGATATTATTCCACAGACTATAGAGGCTAGAAAATGATTGAAATACATACTCTCCACAAACCCCATAAAACTCCATGGTAGAATTTCCTTTGGATATACCATCTTAAACCATTTTTGGCCAACAGGAAGCATTGTTTTCACTAACTTCTCACACACTATATCATACAAGCATTCCACCACCTGGGGCACAACACCATTAAAGGGGTGAAGTTGCAACATTGTATTTTCAAACTTGTTCAAAACTTCATACACGTACTGAGCTGAAGTTATTACAAAGTATTAGAGATAATAAGCTGGTCATTTTAATTAAGTGAATCATTAAAATTTACATTTATAAGTAGTTTTTTTTTTTAAAGAAAAGTAAAATATCAAAACTGATACACAATAAACCCTTTCAGTGCCGACTATGCAAGATATTTCATTAAAAAAATTTCCCCCACCAGTACCTAAATTGTCCTTTTTTTATGAAACAAAAGGAATAGGTAGGTGTTTTTTTTTGTTTTTCATATTAAACCTTGCTTATTGTGTTTCAGCCATAAAACATTTAGAAAGCTTTTTAGGAGGGGTTACTCTAGTTGCAACTAACCTATTCTAATCAGGTGGGGAAGATTATTCTGTAGAACCATCACAAAATCAATTTTGCAAAAAAATCAATTGTCTAAGCAAGACAGATTGCTTATAAACCGCTATAGTCACACTTGAGAGTGCTATGGCAAGCCATAATTTTTTATTTTTTATTCGCTCCTAATTATGAAAATTACATTTTGGCTTTAAATATTGTTTGATAAATTAGCATTGTTGATTACACAAAATCTGCAGCTTTCTCACAACCATGGCAGGTGAGCCCGAAATCCTACTTGCTATGGAAATCCTATTTCCAGCAAAGTTTAGGTAAAACTTAGTTTTATTTTTCCTAAAAAAGTGCATGGCAAGCAATTAAATTAAGACAAATGGCAAAAATAACCAACAAATCAGGTGGGATAAGTAAGTAATCTTTTTATCATAAGTTTCCGTCCTTGATCACTACCCCCCCCCCCCCCCAATGTAAGTAAAAAAATATAACTTAGACTATGGATAAATCATTTTTTATAATGAAAATTATAAAAAAAAGCATGTCCATAGCTAAAAGAATTTTTTTTAACATGATGAAATTACTTTTAACAAATAAATTTCCAAATTATTAAAATTAAAATTCTTCAACTTCAAAAATTAAATGGAAATATTTTTTTAATCAATTATGTTAAAAATTAATTAAAAAATTGGTTTTAGGCCATATTTCTATTGATTCAAATTTGCTGTGTTAGGCATAGAGGAGGAAGTTATCTTTGGTGGCATAAAGCTATAAAAAAATAAAATATTATAATACAAAATGTCATGTTTAACAAGAAAATAAATAAACTTCACTATTGACTTACTTATTTATTTAACTAATAATTTATTTTGTTTATTTTATTTAACTATAACTGTTTTATTTTGTTTATTTATTTAACTAATAATTTATTTACTTGACTACAGTGTAAAACATAAAATAGTTGAGACACTGAAAGGGCTATGTTTTATCATTTAAAGTACTAAACTTAATTTTGTAATAATTCAATTCAGTTAAAAATTATTATTACAAAAATATGTGTATGTGGATATATATATAATTGATCCTAGAGCAATTGTTTTTGTTTTCTTTCAAAATCATCAGGATTACACTTTTAAAATATCCAAATATAAAATTAACCTACATTTATCCATTTTTCTTTAATAATTATTAAAGAAATAAATAAATTTAAAAAAAAAAACCAGGACCACTAAAATCCATGGATGTTCTCGGTTCAGTACTGTTTAAGGAAGTACTTACATAAAATATCATAAAACAGCATAAAATATTTTACATAAACATTAATTTTTTTTTCTGTTAAGAATGTTGACCTTGTGAATCTGGCCACTTTATGTGGTCTTCTTAAATATATATTGATTGCAGGAGCAAAATAGCCTAGACATTATCTTTTCTGGAAATCATCATTGCTTGAAGCAATGCATCTGAAAGCCTCTATAGATAAATAAATGCCTCAATAGAAGGCTACAGCCAAGTTAGTCTAAAGTAAAGTTCTTCCTCCCCCATCATTACTAGATATGTCAGGAGACACATGATTTAATTTGAACCCAATTTTTGTTATCTAATCAGGAACATTTGCGGGGGTGGCCAATGTTGCTGAAATAAGGCAAGGAGCAATTAGCCCTGATAAATGGTCTAAACAACATTCCTCATTGGTTATACACATATTGCTTGCCAAGAGAGTTATACTGATATAACTCTGAAGAGAGTTTTACTGATATAACTCTGAAGAGAGTTATATTGATATAACTCAGAAGCTTGGCATAAAACTGAAAGACAAAGTAAAAATAAAATTCTAATAAGCAGCAGGGCAAAACAAAACTTCCAAGGAAAATATAAATTTTTATTGAGATAATTGAAATAATTTCAAACAATATACGTAGTCCCCAACCTGCATGGGCAAAGAATAAGAGAAAAATAGATAAAATTATAGTGAAAAATGAAGATTATGAAATATAAGCTGATTTATAGGCTAACACTGTACTAAGATAAGCTACCACAACAGCTAATAGTTTATGATAATCTACTCCCCTTATAATCAATTATCATAAAAACTCGTAAAAGTATCTCAAAGCCAGATCGCCTTGACGGAATATGAACAAGAACCGCCAAACTGACCTACATATAGCCTACTAGAATATATGATATTTTTACTGACTAGGAGCCCTAGGGAACTTCTAAATATTATTGTCAATTACGACATTGAGATAGCAGCGATCCAGAAAGTCCACCAGTTTGGAAGTGGTACACTTGGAAAGCAATGTCAAACCCTGTACTACAGCTGCCATGAAATACACTGATAATCTACTCCTCTTATAATCAATTATCACAAAAACTCGTAAAAGTATCACAAAGCCGGATCGCCTTGACGGAATATGAACAAGAACCGCCAAACTGACCTATAGCCTATACCAGAGGTATTGGATTTATTGTCAGAAAAAGAGCCCGCCAACTGGTATAGAGAGAAGAATGAGAGTGTATCGATCCCCAAGAAGAAGAATATATCTTTCATTAAGAAGATTAGAGAATTTATGTTTCCCAGTCGGTGGGAAATTCCAAAGGCTTTCAACTAAAAAAACTATATCATTTGGAAAGTATGATTGTACTGGGGAATTTTGATGGATTCACTGACAGCAAAAAGGGACAGATAGTTTAGAATTGCCTTTTTATGTGCTGAGGAAGGCTCCACAGGCAGTTCTCTTGGACAAGGAAAGGATCGTTCTAAACTTTCAAAACTAAATTCTGAATCAATATCTAAAATATACCTTAGAAGATAGTTGACTCTAGAAATTATATAAGTAAATTCTACAAATAAGTGTTATTAATCCGCACCCCTAACCATTTTCACTACAATATCTAAGTCAGTGAAAAATGTGTGCTAATTATAATAAATAATAATAATAATAATTACCTTCGAAAATATTTCCCGCAGTTTCTGAAACAAAATATATAAAAGCAGTAAATACATAACCTACACATACAAATTTTTTAGTATAAATCTGTATACCTAAAATCTAAATATTAAATAAACAGTCGACTCCGTTTTATTGGGCCATAAAGGGAAAATTTGCTTTGTCCCTATTATGCGGAGAACCCAATTAAGTGGAGATCGTGAATCCACGTGTAAATGCAAAGAAAAAATGCTTAAATTCGCTTAATCACTGGGCTATTGTAGAAGTATGGTAATTGATTTCATAAATTGGGAAATATTTTTGAGAAAAGCAAGTTAATAAGTGCATTTAGGCGTATTCTCGTCTATTAATTTAATGATGGGGCCAAAATAATACGATTAATTTAACTGTTAAAATATATTTTTATTAAATAGGTCTTTTATAATATGACAAAATATACAAAATGACAAAAATTAAAATAACTCTTCGCTTATAATATAAATTATACTTATAAAGACAAAGTAAGAAATAAGAGAAGAATCAGAACACGTTTTTATATCAATTTTTTTAACAGGAATGAATCAAGTGTGCATTGTCACACTTTACTTGTAAACTTACAAGCCACACAATTAGTGCACCTTTTCCGGGCGTCTAAAGGACTTTCCTCATTTCCTTTTTGTTAAAAAAAAAAGGGACTAAACTTTTTGATGCGTTTTCTTGCTTCTGATTGAGAAACAGGTGTGGTCTCATATATTATTCGATGACACCGGGTCTCATAATTTTTTACATCAAGTTCCAGAAAGTATAGGCCCAATTATCCGATGTTTTGTCCCAATAAAACGGTGATTTTTTAACTTTATTTGATTCCGTTTTATTAAAAATGGCTCTATTAAGAGGTGCTTCCAATTATCCGATGACCCAATTAAACAGAGTCGACTGTATTAGCGCACTCAGACACACAACATACATAATTGAAGATATAAAGCAAAACACCAAAAATAGCATCTAAAACTTTTGGAGTTCCATGAATTGAGAAAAAATGGGTATTTAAAATAAAGAAAGAGTATGAGGGATATGGATATTTTTATTTAAGCATCAGTATGAGGCTTCAACTTGAAAATTTCAAAAATCTAAACAACTAAATTAATGACACAACCAAGTTATATTTCAAAAAATATATATTTGATAATAGTTATTCAGTCAAACATACGAACATACTAATCCAAATATCCATTATGACATACTTAATTCAGAAACTTATAAAGGAGAATCAATGAATTGTAAGAAAAAGTTAAAGGGGCCCTTGAGTACATTCAAAGTGAGGATTACAACATGACATTTCAACTATCGGACTTTTACACTAAACCTGCAGGATATGTTTGAAAAATGAAGGGAGTGGATTATCAACTGTTCCAAAGGGAATGTATAAGATTGAGCTACATTGTTCATTTGATTATAATGAGGAAGTGTTAAGTTCATTAAATTAAGGTAAGGTGAACAGTTGTACAATTTGCAATGGTGATGTCGAGTTAATGCCTATGTTTGGTTTATTGTTGCTCAATACTGTTCTTGGAATAATTCTCTGTACTTAAATCATTATAATGTTGTTCTTGTGGAAATTTATTTACTCTTTCATACCCTTTAACAATAAATAGAGTTATTTATGGTTTATCAATCTACTTATTTCTAATACATACAAGGATATTCAAACTAAAGAAAGATTACTAACTGATTCCCGTGGTTCCAAAGGTATTTCAGAATCACCTTCTCTGCTCCTTTGAATAGAATTCATCGCTACCTAGCTAAAAAATCAAAGGAAAAATTATAAAATAAAAAAATATTTATCAAAAACACAATATATGTGTGTGTGTGTGTGTGTGTGTATATATATGTGTGTATATATATATATATATATATATATATATATATATATATAGAGAGAGAGAGAGAGAGAGAGAGAGAATAGAATAAAGGCTTAATTAATAATAATAATTATTATTATTATTATAACCTGAAGGCCCGATGCCGACACCACCAATCGCTTCCTACACACCTCCATCCACCTCCCCCCCCCCCCCCCCCCCCCCCCCCGTCCAATCCCAACTCCACAAGATCAACCCTCACTGAATCCTCTAAGCTTCGCCTAGACCAACTCCTCGGATTTTTTCCAGTTGGCACAGCATTTATCAATCTTTTAGGTATTCTTTCTTAACTAAGAAAGAACTAATTTTGCACGACCACTTTAACCAAAGAGCGGTTATAACTTAAAATACTTTAAAATACTTTAGACTGGCCATCAAAATTTCAGAAATGCGACTACATCTTGCACACTCTTTCTAGTGATAATTTAAGAAAATATCAATGCATCAATCAATCTTTATTTTTATTTCTGTGGGCAACATTAATTATTTTTAATTTTAATTGTATGAAATAATCTTTATCCCTCCTTACACGAATAAAAAGACCTTAATTGAAAATAACACCAAATAGACCAAGAGCCCATGAAGCAAATTTAGATAGCAATTTTTTAAATCCCTATAGAATTAAAATTCTGTTCTCTTTAAAATAAAACAGCATACAATTGAATAGTAACACAAAGTTAAAAGTCGTCATTTTTCCAAAACTGATTATAAAAAATCGGCCATTTTAACCTTTTTTAAGTGGTATTATAGTAGTAATTGTATAGCTAATGTTGTAACCCATGCAAATCGAAAAGGGATACTCCAAAAGAAAAACGTTTACTAATAAAGTTTTAGAGCATCAAATTCCATGTAAAAACAGCACCTTAATTTTATAATTAGCTCACTCCTGTATAGAGAAACTAATTAAAATAGGAATGTATTCGTAGTGCTTAGTGACCTATAATCCGAGAAATTTTTGGAATTTAGTTCAGGTTCTTGCAAATAAGTCGCTCACAGTAATGCTTCTCTTTACCCACAAAAAGACAGACTCTATGTCCAAAACAAAGTAATTTTGGAAAAGTGAGCATTAATGAAACTATTGCCAATATCAAAGAGAGATTAGAATGATAAATGTATACAGATAACCCATGATTGCACTGAAAATCTAACAATAAAAAAATTATAAATATAATAGAACTTAAATAAACTAAACCATACAAGATCCCTTCCCTTTAAATTAAATTAAAATTCTTGCACAAGTTCATAAATAAAGATGGAAAGAGTAACATCACCTAACCCCCTGTGGGTAGAGGATTGAATTTACCCACGGAATCTCCGCCTGTCATAAAAGGCGACTAAAGGAGCCAGTTGTCCCTAGTTTACAGGGCCTCTTGTGTCGGGCCAATCACCCACACGCGTGTAAAACTGATTCAAAGAACCATACATGGCCTCGGAACAAATGGACACAACGCGGCACGGAAAAGGACCTTAGGTTTGAAACCTGGAACATAAAATCACTGACAGGAAAGGAAGTTGAGCTTGTTGACGAAATGAAGAAATATAAGGTAGATATTCTGGGAATGGCTGAGGTGAAAAGGAAAGAAAGTGGAGAGGTAGAGCTGAATGACGGATATTTTCTGATATATGCAGGGGTACCAAAGGGTGTTCGTGCAAAAGAAGGAGTTGGGATAGTCATGTCTTCCTCAGCATACACCAGAATCAAAGAATGAGAGCCAATCTCCTCTAGCATCATACTTACAGACCTCCAGGTAACCATTGGCAAGTTAACAATCATCCAAGTATATGCTCCTATGGAAGATGATATTGGACAAAGAATAATTTTACTCAGAGCTGCAACGAGCAATTGATAGAAGCAGAGACAAAGGAAGGCTAATAATTTTCTGTGGAGATTTTAATTCGAGAATTGGACGAGACTACAGAACATCATTTGGTGTGGTGTGGCCTCATAAAGGTGAAATCGTTAAAAACGAAAATGGCCAAAGATTAATTGATTCCTGCGTCGACAATGATCTCTTGATAGGCAATTCCTTCTAACCACATAAGACGGCACACAAAATTACTTTCTCAAGCACAGTTGGAAATAGTGTCCTCGACTATTTTATTTATGATGAAGAAATTCGACAATATTTCAGAGATGTGAAAGTAATAAGAGGAGCAGAAATAGGTACATATCATCTGTTATTAGTTGCGGATACCAGGATCTTAAGAACCCGCAAGCCTCAAGCTAAAGTTTATGAAGCAATAAAAGCTCAAGCTTTGGATGATCTAGATAAGAGAAAACTATATTCTGACAAAATGGAAGAAAGCCTCTGAGTTCTGGATTTAGACAGAGACGCAGAGAAACAATGGAGCGCTCTCAAAACTTCCATCTTAAGAACTGCCAAGGAGATCTGTGACCTACAGAAATTCAGCTATAAAGGCGAACATAGCAAATGGTGGAATGATAATATGAAGGTAGCTATAAGCCGAAAGAAGCAAGCATGGAAGTCCTACCAACAGCATAAGACTATAGAACTATATGACTATAGAAAAGCAAGAAATGAGGTCAAAGCTGTAGTTAAAGCACAAAAAAAGATATCTTGGGAGGAATTTGGGAAGAGCCTAGATGAAAATCATGGGGAAAATATCAAAAAGTTTTGGCTTACTGTGAAATTCTTGAAGGGCTAACGTAAAATATTAGATAGATAGCATAGACACTACCTAGATCTCTTCGCAAATGAAGACGCAGCAAGAGAACAAAGGGAACAGACGATCTACGAAGTCAGCGAAGATTCAATTAATGAAGAAGAAGTGGAACTGGCTCTTGAACAGATGAAGACATTCGAGGCAGCAGGCAGAGACAAAATTGCCCCCGGGTTCATAAAATATGGTAGACAAGAGCTCATTAAAGCGTTGCAAGGGCTATTTCAGACGGTATCGGGGTGTTTATGGATGAAATCCATAAAATTTGAACTGCTCGAACAGTTATAGGTAAGTGGAGCATGAGGACGATACTTAGCCAGTCACTGTTATATGCTGATGATACCGTTCTCATTTGCGACACAAAAGATAAACTGCAGCAAGCTCTACTGGAATGGCAGAAAGAACTCCAGCATAAAGGAATGACCATCAATGCCTCCAAGAGCAAGATACTGGTCCTGTCCTAAGATGAGGACAGTGCAAGTGTCTTGACACTTCACTGGACACAGTGGAAGTGGTTTGCAATGGAGAGGTTCCCGAAGTAGTGGAGAACTTTCTCTACCTGGGCTCCAACATAAATAGACAGGAGAAAATAGATGGGGAAATAGCAAATAGGATTGCTAAACCTAATCAAATCTATTATAGCATATGCAACAGTATTGTTGGGCATCAAAATGTGGGGCTAGAGACGAAGCTCCAAATTTACAAACCAATATACCTCCCAACTCTTACCTACGGGAGCGAGAGCTGGATAATGCTCGATAAAATGAACTGAGATAAAGTACTTACGTAGAGTTGCGCGACAAGAGGAGAGACCCCGTAAGAAATGAAAGGATTAGAGCAGAGCTAAAAATTCCTGCATTGAAAACCATCCTAGAGAAATGACAGCTAAAATGGTTTGGCCAATTTTATTTTACTTTCTCTTTGCATGCAATGTTTTTATATTTATTAATTTATATTATTGCCATTGTTTTTTTTTTCCCTTATAGCAACACCCACTTCGCCCAACTTTTCTATACAGTCCACTTATTTCGTCTTTGCCCGTTTGGAAGGGGGAGCCAAATTCTCACCGGGGAAGGATTGCATTTCAAACGCGAAACGCCCCTTATCCCAACAGTAATTTTGTAAATCCTAATTTTTACGTTTCGGGAAAGAAGGCTTGAGCTAAGTGATTTCACTACTGAAAAGTAGCTTGCATTTCCCTCCTTTCCCTTTCCTTCAAGTACTACAGGATGGTGGATTTGTTCATTTCAAGTTATACTAAAATTTCTCAGGTGGATTTGGTTGGGTCTTCTTCCACTAACCTCACTTTTTCATTGAAAAGTGCAGAAAGGCAGCCAGGATCTTTCTTGTCTTTCAAGTAGAAATTTCCATTGTAAAATTTCTGTTGTCAAGCTACAAAGTACATTCGTAAAAAGTCCAGTGACCCTAAATTGCATTAATGTTACAATTTGCACAGCGCTGCGCCTACTTCATAAAAATAAATTTGTCAAAACATTGCTGTTAGATATTTTTGGATAAAGGGGTTTAACTGAATTAATTCTTGATAAAAGAGAGGGTATTAGATAAGGTTGATTAAGGTATACAACCAATGAATATTGAGGGTTTAGTTTGTTTTTTTTTAATTGGTACCATAGCTATTGTGAAAACCTTAATTTGATGAGTAGGGAGCTTTGAAAAACGTACCGTTTTTCCAATCAATTCTTCCCAGTTCGTCCTCAAAACTTGAAACGAATTAGTGATTAAACAGCCAAAATAATGTATAAAGTTTTTATATAAAATATATGGAGAAATTGTTACTCTAAAAAAATACCATGCAATTTTGAAAATATACGGACTGATTTCCTTGGAAAATGCACCTGATCCTTTTTTTTTTTTTTAATATATGCTGTAAAGATCACAATACTTATGAAATAAAAACTAGTATACCTATTATATAAATAATCCATAGATCAACAGTAAAATATAAAATAATCCAAAGAATACCTCAAAGATATTAACATGTAAAAATGTAATAACAGCTACAAATGATAATCCAAATCTAGACTATATAGAGGACACTTCTGATTTTATCAATAAGGCCAAACAATGAATCACAATTATTTACAAACTAAAGGCACTTCTCAATAATTTGAACCAGTAACAGATCCTAAACAAAACAAAGAGAATGAAGAAAATAACTAAAGTAATCAAAGAGGTAAATTATCAGCAGTAACAACTTTCACTTCAATGACACTGTTGTTCCTCAGCTCTTCCCAAACTTCACTAGGTGTACATCCATCTAGACTGCTAAATATGCATTTTATTTCTCATCCCGTATAAAGCAGTATTTACCTTGTTTCTGTAATACATGTATTGTCATGAATGCTCTTCAGATCCGCTTCTTTTGGAACGAATCTAAAATCCTCTTTTAGCTATCAGGGACATCAGTCCTGGTCTCAATCAAGTAAGTATCAACTTCCATACACCCGATGAGTTGGCCTTGTTTTGCGTCACCAATAAGACCTTAGCAGTGCAGGCTTGTCATAAAGTTCAGTCACTTTCTTGGTGAATAATCCAACTTTTTTTTAATGTTCACGCTATCCAATAACTCCGCCCAGTCAATTGCCGGCTATGGATTTAAAAGCCTTGGGATCAATCTTCTCCAAGTCTCGGTATGTCCCGGAGAAATTTTGGGCAACGAGCGGCCTTCGTCTTGTGTAGGACGAAAATAAAATCGCTAACCGAGATTCCCGGAACATAGACTTGGCTTTAGAAAGATCCAACACTATAACATGATCAACCTACGTCTAAAAGTTTAGGGCTGGATTTTTCGTGCTTAGTGCTATGTAGACGGTGTAGGCATGCTAGTATCCTGAAATGGAAGAATGTGTACATTTACTGCCTGAAATAGGGTTATTCCTATTCATTTACTTACTAATTAACCAGAATAGGATGACCGAGTCGAAGGATCAGTGTAAAGATTTTCAAGAGCTATAATGTTCAGTAATATGCTCAGATAATCAAAACGTTCGAGAAGTAACCACTTCTTGGAGAACGATACACCATATTGAGGTAAATGCTTCTATCAAGTAATCGAACCTCGATTGTCTATCGAAGTTACTTTCTTCATATTATTAACAAAATAATAACTTATTGTCATCAAGCACCCTCAAAATTATGTAAAATAAATTAACAATAGTTGATTGAAGTTAAACGATACGGCCCATCAGCATTTACATTGTTCAACTGCAGCTTATCAACAAATGTCCAGTAGGTCGTGAAAATTTCCTCACGGCCTCCCTTTTTCCGGTTTCGTAGTATGACGCGAGAATTCCTTGCTTCTCAAGTATTATAATTCGACATGCGAATGTCCTTAATGAAATTACATGTTCACGTCAACTCATTAGACCAACTCGAACTTCCTGGCCGTACGGACTGCTTTTGTTTTTCTCCGTTTCAGGTTGACCCGACCTTTTTTCCTTATTCCAAAACTTACTCTTATCCTAAATGTACAATAAAACTCAAATGTAAAATCATATCCAATTATCTTTGACATATTTCTAAATGCAACATTTTAGTAATTAATATGCTAAATTGAAAATAAAATAATTCAAAACTCTACATTCCTCTAAATGCCCCATTTCTCCTACCCACTGCTCTCAGGTAGTTTACCGCATTTGATTTGTTGACCCCTTTAGCCTGATAAAATTAAGGGAACCAAAAATCTTCTCGAAGTATCACTCAACCTAAATATTCCATTTCCTCTCGAAACTATACTCCTTCTCAACTATCTGATCACTCCTTATCTTTCAACACTCATTTGATTTTGAAACAATGTCCATCCTTGCAACAGTTCCCAACCACGGCAAGAGGCTTATCGTAGAAAGGGTCTACAATTACCTTGAACGAATTCTTATTAATTTAAAAACTGACTAACTATCCTTAGCCTATTACAGAAGATCTCATTTATTAAAAAAACCATAACACATCATCTCGTTCATTTGTGATGTACTGTGTTCTCTTTAGACTAAATTATTTAATTACGTTTACACATTGAAATGTTTTGTTTCAAGTTGAGTAAAGCTTCATCAGACAAACCTGAGAAATGAATGCTCTTCCCTCTGGTAAGTGTGCGTAGAGAAACATTGTTTAATGGCACAAAAGACGCACACATTTTTTTTTTTTTTTTGTAAAATTCTTGGCCATAAAAAAATCAAACCTCATCTTGGGTTAAACCTAATACCACGGAGATTAGAAGTTGGACAATTACATCTTCGCATAACTAGCCGAAGTTTGAAACAAATTGAAAAAAAAGAAGTAGTATTTAAAAACTCTATTTCAAAACAAAAAATTAATAATGATTTATAAAGCTTTATAAATGGCATTTTGTTTTTCTTTGGTCATAATATTGTGATTTAATATGCAAAATGCAGTTGTTTTTTTTTACATAGAAACGTTGTCTAAACTCTAATTTTTTTCAACTATAGATCATGACTAAAAAGTTGAGGCGGTTTTAAAGAATTTTTATTCATCAATATGTTCACTGATCATTGTTACGTTAGCAATATTAACATGTAATCGATATATTATCAATCAATGTACAATAGATTATATCAATATAAGTCAGCATCTTGTAAGGGAGCAGCTGTGAATTGTTTATGTCCTACCTTCTCTTCTTTAATTTAATAAATTAGTTGCAAATTTAAAATCACGAAACATGGTGTCAGGTGTAAAATACAGATATGAAATTGGTTATAAATCTTACGTCTTAACTGTTAACAGTCCAAGCTAAAGTAAGAAACATTATCAACAATCTATTCAACAGCTGGTTTTGCGGTAGAAGCATTGAAAATTCGTGAGTTTTTTTTTTGTTTTTTTTTTTTTCATTTTATCGTTTAGAGGCAATGTCACTGGACTCTGATCGTATCGTAATGTGAAAATGTGCCATTCGTTTACATTTCAACATAGCACGAGGTGAGTGCAGCCTTTATCTTCTGTTATATATATATATTTATATGAAATTGATTGAAAATGTCAAATCCACACATTGCATTGCCTGACAAGATGACTTTAAAAGATATTTCCACAGATAATTGGAAATATTTTAAGTCAGAGTGGAAATTTTACTCTATAGCGTCTGGTCGCAAAGATAAGACTGCAGATGTGCAATTGGCTACGTTTATGGTGCTCTTGGGTCGACATACATGGCAAGTGTTAGAAAATATGAAGTTACCAGCAGATAAGAAGGTCACGGTCGCTAAAGTTATTGAAGAATTAGATAAATTTTTCATTCCTCAAACCAATGTGATTTATGAGTGATATGTATTCGGCTTAGCTTTACAGGAAGTATCAGAGTCCATAGGCAGCTACGCAGCTAGGTTACGCAAGCTGAGCACTGACTGTGATTATAAAACTTTTAAGTCAGAGATGATTCGAGACAGACTTATGTTGGGCATACGTGATGATGCTACTAAAAAGCAATTAATCAGCGATGTCAACCTCACACTCGGAACTGCCATGAACATCTGCAATACTAGCAGACAAGCAGATGAAATCCATAAGAGGAGCTGAAGCAACAGACGATGTTAATCGAATAG
The DNA here is from genome assembly GCA_911387785.2 of Aelia acuminata. Classification (NCBI taxonomy): domain Eukaryota; kingdom Metazoa; phylum Arthropoda; class Insecta; order Hemiptera; family Pentatomidae; genus Aelia; species Aelia acuminata. Next base: position 14,894,973 of record OU426980.1, read on the forward strand.
ACTTTCAGTGGACGAGAAGAGCTCACCGGAAAGACAAAAATCAGATCCCGTGCAAATACTGTGGCAGAATACACTGTATAGACAACAGACTGTCGTGTCCAGCAAACAACAAGATTCGCGATATATGCAAGATGCAGAAGAAAAGCTCTTCAGAGAAAGAAATAAAGTACACCCTTGATACCATTGACGGACAGATGTGAAGCATCTGGATGAAGAGACCAAATCTGACGACTCTTTTTCGGACCAAAGCACTCAAACATTTGCCATATAAGAAATCCGGCAATTCGGAAGCACTAAACAAAAAACTATTTGGACTGCTGTTTTAGACTTCGTAGTCGGAGAGCCAGACGCAACTTGCAAGGTCAAGTGCCTACTCGACAGCGGATCCGGTGTAGATCCGATTGAAGAGTACAACTTAAGAGTTGTCTATGAAGGCCTTATGTTTGTTAGCTATCTATGAGTTTTATGTTTGTGGTATTGTTTTTTGGTTAAATTCAATTCTTTGGGTGTCAATTATTAATGTTTCAGTTACTAAAAAATTATAAATTTTGAGTGCGTAATATTTATACATACGTTCATTAAAAATTATTTAAAAAATAAATGCGGGGCCCGGTGTGGCTGTGCGGTAAAGCGCCGTACTCCCATGCCGGAGTTGCGAGTTCGAGTCCCGCCCTGGGTGGTGCTTTTCTTTCGTAGGAGAAGTATCACCCAGTGCCATGGGTGTTAGTATGGGCAGTATAGGGCTTCACTGGAAGCCTTAAAGTCCCCAAAAAAAAAAAAAAAATAATTAAAAAAAAAAAATAATAAAAAAAAAATAAATGCTTTTTCTAATTTCAAATTTTCTGGGAATCATTGGTTAAAATGAAACTCCATTATAAAATTAAATTTTATAGACTGTGAAAGGTAGGACATCCGTAGGCATTTTAACTAACAGTACATTTAGGATAATTATTATAGTCCACATCATTTATTTATCCATCTTTAGAAGTCATGTGACGTCATTAGTTATCTTTATACAATGTGACCTTCTTTTCTTCTTAATATAACTTTTGCTTCTATGCATTGCTTGAAACCCTCTTATTTTGAATAGGTTGTTTCTATGTATATAACAATGAATTCTGATGTTATAACAGATACTTCTTTTAAATGGTGCTAGAACTAAGGAAATAGCGATGAATTTATAAGGTTTTATAACCAGTATTTTGCAATGTTATCGAGAAAGAAAGAGTCCAGATCTGCCAAAGAGGGAATTGTTGGAAAATATGTAAAAAAAGAAAACCCTCCTGAAATTCCAAGTAAATGTTTCTTGATTTACAACAATTTTTGAGAAATAAAATATGTTTACTTGTAAACTTGCTCATCTTCTTCATATTATGAATGGAAGTACTATTCAATAATGTATAACATAAATACATTGGCCTGTAATGACTGTCAATTTTGATGAAACTTTATATTATGTTTAATGTATTTTCATGGTTTATGAAATTTTTCCAAGTGAATTTTGTTATGTATTTAACTGAGCTTCTCATATTGTATTGTCAAAATTTTTATTCTTTTAGGTTTATTTTATGATAAGGGTTATGATATATTAATTCTTGTACCTGGATTATGTACAGAGAAGTATAATTTTGATGCATAGATACATTGTTCTGATCAATCAATTCTCATTGTTTAGTTTTTTAATTGTTATCGGTTGGTCAAGTAATCAATATACCAAATTGCATAAAATTATAGTTTTGACTATTATAGTTCAAACTCCTATTTATTAACAAAAAAGAATGTTTAAAGTAATTGACTTGTTGATAAATTTACCATTTTCATATGGTCCCGGTGTATAATTGACTGAATTTCCTGTTTTATATGCTTAAATCAAATAGCTTTTACTCAATAAACCAACTAGCAACTTTTTTGAGAATGAAGTTGTATAGTATAGTAATTTTAGTATAGGTAAACAATATTTTAGGCACTAGTTTCCCTCTGTTACTTCTGGGCAAAGCCAACATGGTGCCATTTTGTGTGGCCCCAATCTCCACTGAAAAGGACCCATTTAGGGATTTATTTATCTCTGAAGATCTAGTATAGTGGGTGGAATTCGAAAGCTAGAATCTAATAAAGCTAATCGAGGCTCTTTTTTTTACTGAAAAGGACGCGATAAGAGTCCCCTTTAAACACTGTAACTAAACCTCCCGAAATAGGCCATTCTTAGAAGTTACATAGGGAATTCTTTACCATATTTTCACTTTAAGTTGGGAAATTCTTTTAGTAGTACATTACAAGGTATAAATCATGCTTCTGGCTTGAAAGTTTTATCTTACCAACAGTTGCCTATCCCTATGATTTTTTTAAGGGGGGTGAGTTTCTTTAATCCTTGGCTATGCCTCCTTTGGATAGGAGGTATGATGGAGGTTCCGAGCCTGTGTGGTGTCATTTACTAGATAAAGATCCCTATCCTAATTATACCTGGATAGGCAAAATGTAGGACTCCCACTGTAGTATCTTCTGATTAGCCGTAGAAGTATGAAATGAGGTTAAATAAAACAAACTATTGACTGTGGCTTAGGTTGAACCTAGAGAGAATGCACTGGAGTTTATTTATTGTTAAATCTACTGTTTTAATTTATAACAATCCACTTAAGCAGCATTAACAATAGAGGAATAATTTTTTTTGATCTCTTTAAGCATTATGCAAACAGTACATTGTGGCATAATATCACACAGAGTCTACTATTTAGTAAATTAATTTTATTTTATTTATTATAATCAGAGCCCGGATTTTTATGCAGTAAAAAAAGTCAAAATATGCTATATAATATGCAGTAAAAAACTATAAAATATGCAGCAAAATATGCATTATGTAAAAACTAAAAATAGGCTATTAAACAACTGTAATACTAATGTGTATAAAATATTTCATAGGAAAGGGGGTGGAGGTGACTATTTAGAAATGAATCCAAAATGATTTTAATTTTTTTGAAATCTTAATCAAGCATATAAGTATTTCCGATAATAAAATTAAACCCATTTAAACCTAAAATATAAAACGAATAACATGAATTAAGATAACTAAATTAACAATCAATTAAAAAATATATAAAACAAGTAAAATAAGCAATTAAGTGAATTATTAAATACATATCTAAATTTAGGTACTCTTATACTAAATTTGGATATTCTTTTACTAAATTATTAAAAGCATTTCTAAAATTTGACATTCTACTCTGCATTTCTAAATGTACTCTTAATTGGAAAATTAAGGCGAAAAAAGCAGACGGTTGAGTGTGATCACGGCCAAATCACCTCCTTGCACGACCGCTGACCAAGAACATTATTGTACCTAAGACCCCTCATAGGTTGTAGTGGTACAGGTATTTTTTTATTTTGAAATTAATTTGTGTGGATCCGAACCTTCTATCGTTTAAAATATATTTATAATATGAAAATTATCTTTAGACATAAACTGATGTGATTTGAGCAAGTATATAAGCGCCTGAAATTATTGGGTAGTTGTCCAAGTCGCTTAAAACAATTGAATTATCCCCGTGTAAAATGTTATTTATTTATAATTTCTTGGATTTTAAGCCCTATATTTTTCATAAAACGTTTTTTTTTTTTTTTTTTTTTTTTTTTTTTTTTTTTTTTTTTTTTTTTTTTTTTTTTTCTTTCAATGTGGCCTCGGACGAGATTTATATTTTTATTTACTAAAAACGGAGATGGAAAGTCGGGAATCCCAGTAATCATTATTTCGAAGATGAAGAAGACTTTTACGGCGAATAACCTCGATTGAAATTGGGAATCTTAACTCCCACGTTGAATATTACTTTTATATTTCTTAATAGGGTAAAATTGACCCAGGTAGTCGAAAATTTCAAAATTTTGCGTAAATAAATTAATACTTTATTAGATCATCAAGATATGCAAATATATGCAGTTATCATCAAATATGCAAAATAAAACTTGACCAATTAGATCCGCTATTTTAAAGAAGCACGCAAACAAAATGTGCAATTGCATAAAAATCCAGGCCCTGGTTATGATCCATTAAGGACAGTGGTGGCTGTAACCATCTTTTAATTACACTAAATGATATTACAGTTTTAAAAAGTTATATGTCATGAGCGACATTTGAATCACATCGCTGATTATGTCTCAATATACCAATTTTTTATTATTCTTTTAAATTCATTAATTATTAAAATTAAAACTTTATTATTAAAACTTTATATTTATTATTAAAACTTTACCTCCCTTTCTATAATATTAATGAATCTTTCCAAAAAATATTTATTTGGTGGTATTTTAAGTAACCAGGAGAACCAAGGTCTGTTTTTTAGCTAAATGAACATAAAACTTGTATTTGAAGGTTGCAATTTTTCTAGTATAGTTAAAAATGTTGCAAGAAAGTGCAGTCAAATTTTACTGATCACTAGTTTTCATATACACATACATGATGTCGAAGTTATTAAGGTAATGTTAATGTTGATGTTAATGTTATTAAGTTAATAGATCATGTGTATATGATCAGGAAAACTTCTAATTTATTATTCAATTGTCTAAACATTCTTTTTTTGTTGGTTTCTCTTTATAAATTTAAGCAAAAATAATTTTGCCATAGAAGTTAATACAATGGCTTACAAACTTACATCCCTTAAGTTAAAAGTAATTACCTCCCTGATTTTAAATAGTCATTTCAAACATTATTATTATCATCTTAAACATTTTTTTTTTTTTTTTTTTGCAGTTATCAATGTTTGGACCACGGAGCCTCTTCGGAAGCCTCCTAGAAGGGCAGGATTTAGACCTGAAACTCCTGCTGTAAGCAAATATTATTAAATATTTAGTTATTTTTCCTTCATAAAGTATTAAGTTATACAATGTTCGGAGTAGTAAGAAATAGTAAGTAACTAAATATTTTTAGATTAAGTTTCGGGGATAACTATTATCTTAAATTGGGTAAAATACTCTGTTCTCTGTTTTTAAGCATATTAACTGTTTTACGTAATAATGTTTTAAAAACCTACCTTATTTTAAGATTTGTTTAAGGTTGTATTAAGTTTGTTAATGAGTGAAGATGCTTTTGTTGGTAAGAAAATCCATAGTAAAATTATCTGTTTACTATCCTTTTATCCTTCACCTCAGTCTATTTTAAACTTCTGCTTTCCAGTTTGCTGCTTCTATCTGTGCAGCATCATCTTTGTTGATTCTATCCATCTGCTTTTTTACCATATAATCTCTTGGCTCTTATTTGGGCATTTATTATATTTTGTAGAGATTTCCTTGTGGATTACTTTGAGCTTAACATGTCTTACTCATGTTAAAATTCTTGCCTTTTTTATAGTAAAATATTGATTGACCTGTCCATCACTAGTTATTGGTTCTTCTCCTCCATGTGTTGGAATTTACTTATCCCATTAGCCCTGGTAATGTGTGGATAATTTTCCTCTTAAATCATTCAATTCTTCATTCTCGACACATAATATGCAGACAAAAAAGATTCTAATAACCATCATTTGATTTTTAATGAAATAAAAAATCTTATTTAATATCAATAATGGTATTAATAAAAGGGGCTGGGATGGCCGAGTGAACAAGGGCGCTTGCAATAGGTAATCAAAGTTAAGCAACATCCATCGTGGTTAGTACTTGAATGGGTGACCGCTCCATTCGGGTGACCGCCCACCAATGAACGCCACGCTGTCCAAGTTTACCCCCCACCCCCAGGTATGTGAGGTCCGTCAGCCTACTGGAGGCGCCTCACACCGACCGGGCGTAGGAGTGATAAACCTTCCCTGTGTATCTCATCGAGAATTGTGGTGTGGTTTTCCAGAATGTCAGTAACCGCCCGGAGGTTTGGTTCAAGGACAGTATGCTTCAGGGAAAGAAATATAGGTCCTCGGGGCCTGCTGACTCTGAGCTACCATAATCCTTGGACCTACACCAGTTTGTCACTGTCCTTGAACCCAAGAGAGCTGACGCCATCGGTGGGAAGGACACTGCCAAATTGGCCCCAATCGGATTGGTTATGAAGCTATGGGCAGTCTGCCGCTGCACTATGGTGACCATGGCTTGTAGCAACGTGAGGTTTGGGCTACCCCCTCCAGGCTGTCTGTGCTCCCACAAGCAACACAAATGTCTGTAAGAAGACCACACTGCGCGGCCAAAGGTCTCATTAGACCTAATGCGCCAACCGAAAAAAAAAAAAAATAATAAAATAAAAATAAAAATAATGGTATAAACAAAATGTATAATATTATGTTGGTTGGTATTAAACTCCGCAAACCTTCTCCGAAAGAAGTCAATCTTTAGGCATAATGTTGATTATTAATTAGTTTTAAAAAAATTTCCGGCAGAGTGGGACTTAAGTGTGTCTTGAACCAACCAGAACAAAATAGACCAAAACAATAAATTCATTTCATATCCCCAGGGTCTTAAAAATTATTTTTGCTAGAAACTAAAATCAACATTAATGAAGATGGAGAGTAGACTCTATCTTGGCAGAAGTTAGGTATCTGGAATCCATGTTGAATTATGGGTTCCAGATTGCCCAGTTCTTAATATGGCTACATTTTCAGGGCCAACGCGTATTGCCTAACGCATTTGCCTACTCAGCCATTCCCGCCCAGCCTCAGACCTACGCTCCAACACATAGACACCAATGCATGTGATTATCAGGCAGGATGCTCCATTGCAAATGTAGGATGGAAACCACAGGCTTCCCATCCCCATCCATGCAGCACCAAAGGCTCAGGTTGTCTAGTTGTTTAGAGGTTTAGGTGGTGTGATGCACAGTGCAATTTGAAGTCCAGACAGGCCAGGTTGTTGTGTGCTATATTACTTCACATTTATGTTTGAAACTTTCTTGAAGGATCCCCAAGATTGCTCAGGATTGATTTGCCTGTCATTCGTTAAAGAAGCTCCCAAGGGGGCACAACGAAAAGGTGACAGCAGGCGTTTATGGGGATATCGACAGCACAGATCACCAACAGTAAGTAGGGAACTATTGTTAAATGTTCTCTCATGAAATGAGAAAGACTCCCACACTTGTCTATCGTTTCAACTCTCCCGTTGCCCCACCATTTACTCACCTAATTTGGCTTAGGTAAAGATATCCTAATTCTGACACAGCTGACACAAGACTGACCCATGGATATTCAGTGGCTCGCGATTCACGGCCTGAATGTCAAGCCTGCAGGACCCAACTAACAATCAAGCACATACTGACTGAATGCATTGCATACAATGCTTCAAGACTACTGTTCAGCCTACCAGTCCATCTTCACTCTATTCTACAAAATAACAGTCAATAATGTTCTGAAATTCATAAGACACTAATCTGTATGATAAATTTTAATTTAAAGCTACCACATTGCAGTTTCATAATTTCGTTGCACTTCCATACTGTAATGTAAAGATAAATGACCCTCATGGTTGATAAAAAAAAAAACTAACAGCAATGACATATTGTGTTCTAATAGTGCGTGGGCCAGACCCCCACATCCCTATAAATTGCATATTGTTGTGTTCCTCGTGATAAAAGATCATGAAAAAGCTAATGCTCCCAGAAAAACTCTGCAGTAACCCAAAATGGCGTTTAAACATGGCGGAATGACGAATTTGATTTTAGTTCGTTTTTTGATTACTGACATTCACCATTATGCTTAATTTCGCCATAACTGGTCTTTTATTGAAGTTAGATAGTTCTAGATTCAGAATAAATAAACAAAATTATTAAATAATTAGTCTAGATGGCATAAAATACCTTTAAAGTCAATTTTTTGCAAGTCACTCGCGTAAAGTTAAAATTCCAAGTTAATTTGTGATTAAACAACCATCATTAAAGAAAAATGCCCTGAAATAAAACATCTGGAGCAATTATTCTTCTTTAAAAATCACTGGTCAAATTTCAAAATATATTGTTGTCTTGTTCAAAACGATATCAACTACGTTCATAAAAAACGGACCTTAGCGCCAACAAGGCTAAATTTAATGTTTTAAAACTTTTATCTGTAACATTTTTCATTTAGAGTACATGTTGTCGAGTTATAGGCGTTGGAACTTGAGTTTCCACCAAAATGGTAAAAATTACCGATCTTTGATATTCGAAGTTGGCTAAATAACTAACCCAATTTCAACTTCAAATATTTCATTTTATTTGTATACCCTTTTTTCGAAAAAAAAGAGAAAGTAAATTTTATGTGTAGTTATATGTAGGAAACCGAAAAAGGCCACAACTTCGTGGATTATAGACCCTTACATGCATGAATACTTACATGTTTTAATTGGTTTTCCTCCACAGTAGTGGTTTAATTTTAAATTAATCATATATATATATATATATATATATATATATATATATATATATATATATATATATATTCATTAATTGTTGTGAGCTATTAAATTTTATTAGGTATATACTTCCTAAATTGGTTATGAATAATTTCTTCATATCAACAAACAAACAGAACTTTTTATCTATCTTTTTTATTTTGATTGATTTTAAATATTGACTTTAAAGGTATTTTATGCCATCTAGACTAATTATTTAATAATTTTGTTTATTTATTCTGAATCTAGAACTAGAATAGAATAGATATATTTTATTTGTTAAAGAATACAAATTCTTGTACAAATTGAAATTCTTTTATGGGTTACCAAAAGGACATCTTGAGTCCGCTAGGCAATTAAATCGTACATCTAAACATTTGATATAAGTAACTATAAACAATCACACAAATACTTATGATAGATGATAACGTCATTACAAATAATTAATTTACAATTTTAATCTTTAACTACTTGATATAATATCAATAAATATCGTTAATAGACTATTAGCTAAGATATCTCTAAAATAAATATATAAATATATATACTTTTCAATAATAATTTACATATCACACAATAGTAATAATAATTTAATATGCCAATACTATACAAGTGTTAAATGTTTTTTTAATAAGTACAGATATTCTATGATAATAGAGAAATATCCGAGATGTTTCTACAATGAATAAGTTTATATAAGTTACACACGCCCGCTTGCAAGCATATCCAGTAGTAGAACTTATACCCCTCCTAGAACTTTAGTGTTGATAGTAGAAAATTATAAACATTATTCAGTTTTTTCAAACAATCTATTTTCAATATTTCATCGATTTTTTCTTGTTCGGAATTGCTTGATAAGTAACTTAGCAGGTATTTTCTTCGATGATCCTCCAAGGATGGGCACTGCAGAAGAAGGTGGGAAAAGGTGTCTGTGATTATCTGATTGCAGTTGGTGCAGATTTCACTTTCCTTCAGACGAAATGTTTTATTCATTGCACACAGCCTTATTTCTTCTCTATTTGCAACTCTTAATTGGCTAACCAACCTGGTTTTTTGAATGTGAACTTGAATTTTTAAATACTGTTCTGGGCTATTATACTGAAAATTGCAGATGTTTCGGTATTTGTTATGCCTTTTTGAATTTAAAACTCTGTCTATATCTGTGGATAGGAGATGGTTTTTCATTTTCTCTAATAAGCTCTCTTTAAATTTACTAAAAGAGTTTAAAAAACCGTCGGAAAATTCTGTTTGGCATCCTATGACTGAAGCGATAGTTCGGATTTGCGAGACCCAGTTATATCTCATGTTGTGACTGCTCCGTTCCATATCTAGGTTTCTTAATCTATCGAAGCAGTGTCGTGGGAGTCTATCTTCTGTCAGCGTGCAGAGTTTGGCCCATAAGTTAACTATACTTTTAAAGATTCTCATTTGGATAGCTAGGGTACCTGTTTCCAGCCTTATTATGTAGCCAGGTGTTGATCTAGGCCAGAAGTACAAGGTTTTAAAAAATCTTAATTGAACCACTTCTACTGCGTCCATGTACCTTAAGCTCCATATTTCTGAAGCATATAACAATGTTGAGGATACCATAGCATCGAGCAATGTTATTTTGGTATTCCAGGAATCACTCCTTCCTTTTCTGAGAATTTCCTTGACTTTTGCGCAAGCGATGGTTGATCTTTGAATGAAATGTTCAGCTGCTTTGCGGAATTCCCCATTTGCTGTGAATGGGACACCTAGGTACGTGTAACTTTTTGTATATTCCATCGGTTCATTATGCCAATATAACGGTTTCAGTTTTTTCGTTTTGGGTGATTTATGGAATACCACAACTTTTGATTTTGATATATTGAGAGTTAGCAGATGGCTGTCGCAGTACCTCTCTAGTAGTCTCAACTTCATTTGCGCCTCTTTCCAAGTGTGGCTTAGGAGCACAATATCGTCTGCCAGGAGAAGCATCTTTACTTCGTATTTGTGGTCAGCACTCACCCCTACCGCCCCGTTGTCTTCAAAGAATTTTACTATATCGGCAATGAATATTATGAAGAGTGCAGGGCTGAGACTATCTCCTTGAAGCAGACCAGAAGTAATTTCAATTTCTTCAGATGATCTGTTTCCTATATTAATTTGCATTCGTGCTTCCTGATATAGCAATTTTACCAGTCTAATCATTTTCCCTCCAATTCCCATTGAAAGCATTTTTTCCCATAGGAGCTCATGATTCACTGAATCGAACGCTTTCTTTAGATCGATGAAGGTTGCGAACACATAACTCCCTTTGTGCCTTAGATTGATACTCACAAGTGCCCTTAGAGTAAAAATGTGATCTAGGCATCCTCTACCTGCTCTAAAACCGGCTTGCTCATCAGGTAGGAGGTTCTCCGATTCAGCCCAGAGCATCAGCCTTCCCGCCAAAATACCAGTAAACAACTTTGTTAGAGTGTTGATCAGTGATATACCCCGGTAATTCTCAGTGTCCATTCTGTCTCCTTTCTTGTATATGAGGTGAAGTTTCGATTTCGACCAGGCTTTTGGGAACTGTTCCTTATGTAATATCTGATTAAACATATTTAGAATATAGTGTTCCCATTGTGGAGGTAGGTTTTTGAATACTTCGTTAACAATCATGTCTACTCCCGGGGATTTATTGTTTTTTATGTTCTTTATACTTTTTTGGAGCTCTGCGAGTGTTATTTCTGAATCTAGGAGTGGATGGCTTACCGAAAAAAATTGCAATTCTTGTGTATCTTTTGGTTCATAGCGTGTTTTATAAAACATGACCCATTCTTCCAATTTTATTTCATTATTTTTTCGGTTGGATGGTTTTAACATATTCACTGTTTTCCAGAATTGACGATTATTTTTAGTATTTTGTAGATTTTTGATGATACTTAGCCTATATTCTTTTTTCTTGTCAGACAAAGTTTTTCTATAACTATTTCGCGCTTCAATATATTCTTTAAACATATTGAAATTGTAATTATTTTTAATTAAACCTCGATATTTCTTTTTTAGTGTTCTTTTTAGTAGTCTGCATTCCAAATCGTACCATTGTTGTTTGTACAAGAATGGTGGTTTTTGATTATTCTTTTCTTTCATCATTCCTGTGTAAATCATACTTTCATAAACACATTCCAGAAAATTGTTGTAAAGACATTCGTTTTTCTCACTGTTGAAATAAATTCTTTCTGATGAGGACATATAAGCCCGAAAGTCTTGAGCCTTGTTTTCATCCCATTTGACGTGATTTGATGGAGACTGGTCCTCCTCTTCGTTCGCTGTTCTCTTCTGATTGGGTACTGGGATTCGGAGAGTCGTGACACACGCTAGATGATCGAGAAGTTCAGAGAGAACCGTTACTGACATATCCTCAAATATAGGGAAGCAGTGTTCGTTTATCCAGGTTAAATCAATAGTGCTTTGCCCTATACTTGACACAAAACTGTATCTTCCAGGTCTGTCAGAGAAAGTACGCCCATTGCACAGAATTAAGCCTAGTGATTCCATCATCTCAACCAGAAGTCTGCCTCGTCTATTTACCTTGGTGTGGTTGCTTATCCTAGTTTCATAGAGATTAGTATTTATCAGGAGCTCTTCTTCTAAATTGTTTAGGTTCCCTACGTGGCCATTAAAATCACCATTTAAAACCAAACAACAGTTAGGATGATTTTCCATTACATTTGAAATTGTGCCACATAATTTTTCCAGGCTGTCTTCAATGTCACAGTTAGGCGGGAGGTAGACATTTCCTAAAATAATTGTAATGGTGTTGATTCTGATGTCGAGAAATATCCAATATCTGCCAGATTCTATTACATTTATTTTAGCCGGAAAATCTTTTCGAACGAGGGTCATTAATCCTCCACTAGCCCTTCCAGTTATATTCCATTTGATCGCGTTGCTTGTATATGAGATATAGTCCTGAAGTCCTATTGGGAAGATATAATTGTTAGATGTGAGCCATGTCTCAACCAAACAAATCACATCATTCTGGTTCAGTAACTCATATTCCTTCTCATTAAGATTAAATATATTTTTAAATCCACTAATATTACAGAAAAATAGTTTAATAGTATGTTGGTTTGTTTGATTGTTTTTAACCTTATTTTGACACCAGGTGGATTCCGCTTTTAGAGACCGAGAGACTATTGTGTTTGAAAAAAGTTGTCAGGAAGCATTATCAAATGAAAGACTTCTTGGTCGAAATTTAAATTTTTCCAAGGTACTGGCTATTTTTCGCTTTTTAGTTGATCTATCAGTTGAATCCTCAGGTAAATTACTATCCTCTACAAATTCTTTTATTAATGAATCTATTTCATTAATCCGGTAAAAATTGCCTCTCACTTTAAAGAACTTTTTTTTGTAAGTTGTGTTTTCATCAAGTATTTTCAGTTTAGTGAGGTATGAGTGGATCTTTCTACCTTCCTCTCTTTCTTCTGGGGTTTTATCATGGCTAATGTTAATATTTTTGGTTTTTAAGGCGTCTCTATTTCTGAAGATTTCTCTTTTAATCAAGTTATTATTCAAACAGACAAGGATCGGTCCCTTTCCAAGTCTAAAACAATTGTTTACTGTATGGTCAGGGAGTGAAACATTAATATTTTGAAAAATATCTTTAACTTTATCTAAAACATTTTCGTTTTCGGTAAAAGGGATATTATGTATTAGGAAATTATTTTTTCTCATTTGTTGTTTTAAAAATAATAACTCGTTTTCTAGACGTCTATTTTTATCTTCTAGGTTAACACATTTTTGTTTTATTGTATCAACCTCTTTAATGAGTTCAGCCATAAGTGCGTTATTATTTTCTAATGTGGAATTTATTTCTTTGATAGCTTTCATAATATCGTCGTTTGTGCAAACCATTTTCTTTAAATAAATAAATTTAAATAGATGTGTAATAGGAGTGACACTAACTCTTTGTTATTTTATGGTTGACTCTAGGTGATGTGAATAATAGCCTATTGAAACTATGAAAATAGCTATATGAAAATATCGTATAGTTAAAATAAAATAATATGTATTGTTGGTTCAATATTAATTCGATAATGAACACAGCTGTGTAGAGGAGTTTATTTACTAGCGGTCAGCTGTTATATTGATAAGTTACCTGACGTGAGCTTGGGGACGTGGTAGGGGGCTGCCTGATCAAGCCAGCAGTCTTGATTAACCGAGCAAGTCCCGATGTTTCACTAAAAATTCCACAATCACTGTGGGACAACCGATGGTCCGATTTCCACCAAACTCTGCTAATCAAGGCACTATCACTTAAACTTTCACCTTATAGAATAACTTTATCATAACCGATATATTTCTTAACTTAGAATCGACTAACGTGGAGACGATGTTACTCAGTCAACGGCTAGGGCCGAACTCTGAATCTAGAACTATCTAACTTCAATAAAAGACCAGTTATGGCGAAATTAAGCATAATGGTGAATGTCAGTAATCAAAAAATGAACTAAAATCAAATTCGTCATTCCACCATGTTTAAATGCCATTTTGGGTTAATGCAGAGTTTTTCTGGAAGCATTGGCTCTTTCATACTCTTTTATTACTAGGAACACAACAATATGCAATTTATAGAGAGGTGGGGGGGGGGGTTGCACGGTAGGGGGGTCTGGCCCACCGTGTTAAATTATGAAGAGCAATCTCAAATTCTTCTGTGTCCAAAATATGAAGTGTCAGAAAAATAGGACTCGTGTGCTCTCTTGGCCGAATGTTCAGCTCTCATTGAGATCTGTACCAGGTTCCTGGGTGCTAGTCCTTTACAAAACATCTTTTTTTGTAATTTTACTTCTGAATGCCCCTTCTGAAATTGAGTGCTGTAGGATAGTAAATTCTCATTTTGCAATTCCAAAACAAATAGGACATCAAAAACCACTTAGTGCAGTTTTTCTTACAAAAGATTTTAGATGTTCTATAAAAATGGCATTATGCAGTTAGTGGAAAGATGGAAACAGGTTATACTAAACAATGGTAAATACATTTTATAGTGAAATAAATCGTATTTCACTCTACATTATCACATTTAGGTCATATTTTCAAAATTGTTGCTTATATTTCTTTAGAAAGTACTAAATGTTTTATACTCATACTTCTTACATGACCCATGATGTTATTTAGGTGTTTGCTTACATTTTCTTATTTAATTTTTATAAGTTCTCCTTGATTAAGAATTTCACATTAGAGTTTATATCTTCACCTCTGTCACTTGTTTTTTCTTAACAATTCGGTAAATCATCAGTTCTTAATTTTATAGGTGAGAGATAGTCAACTGTAATTCTTTACGATAGGTTGAATGATTTTCAGGATTTTCAGTTAAAACTTTTTTATTTTTAAAAGCAAACATTTCGATCCAACTTGTGGATCTTCATCAGGGCTTCTGAGTCCAGAGTAATACAAAGACTGCTGCAGTCTTTGTATTACTCTGGACTGCTGCAGTCTTTGTATTGCTCTGGACTCAGAAGCCCTGATGAAGATCCACAAGTTGGATCGAAACGTTGGCTTTTAAAAATAAAAAAGTTTTAACTGAAAATCCTGACAATCATTCAACCTATTAATTTTATAATTTTGTATTCGTTGTTATTTGATTATTATTGATATGTAATTCACCAGCTAATAATTCAAAATTAAATTTTCAGTCTCAATCATCTGGAATTTATCAGAAATTTGGTATTAATAGGGGCCTGCAGTCAACTGCTTTATTAGGACATGAAGGAAAGTACACACCCAGTACTTCAGTACCAGATTTAGCTCAAAGGTTAATAGTTAATTGATTATCTTCTGATATTTTTAATAATATTATAAAATCTAGATCCATCTAACTTTTTCCACTTTAATATTATATAAATTATTTTTCTTTCTCGGGTTATTTTAGATAACCTACCAAAATTCCTTAAATACGCTATTACCGCCTCATTATGTAACCTTACCAGTTCCACAATAAACATTTCATTTTTTTAACAGATCCTTATCCATTAGAGCAGATTAATGCACCTGAATCAGAACATTTTATTCTTATGAGACATTCATCCTAGAACATACTAATTTTATATAAAAAAAAACTAATAAATAAAAAAAATTTAACTAATTGTAATTACAACGGCAACCTAATTTAATATATTGGCAAAACAAGAAGCTTCTTAAAATCTCAGATTCCTCCAAAAAAATCTTCTATAACTTACCGCAACAGATAGTTCTTACCCTGACTTCTTTTATATTTTAAGCGTTATTTCATTGTTTTCTTTTAACTGCTAATTTATTTAATTTTATTTATTATTATATATATATTGATACTATTGATAGTCAGGAGCAAAGATGAGTTGGGGTGATTTCATTTAGAGGTCAAAGCCCCAACTGAGCTGTAATGCCGAGGATGTATGTATAATCATAAAGAAATACATATAATAACTTTTTAGGCCCAAGGAAAAATAATAAGTTAGGTCTTTACAGGTATTATGCTTATAAAGGTACGGATCATAGATTGCTTATTGCAGAACTACAGTATCCAAATCAATGAAAATTCAAACACATTGCATTTGAGCTTCTAAAACAAGAACAAAAAAAGAACCCGTGTGAGGAAGACTAGTTGCATGAAATGCTGAGCTGAATATCGATGACTTACTGTATATCATTCTTAAAGTAGCTGAAAAAGTCTTTGATCAAAATAGGATCTGGAAATACCTAGAGAATTAAATACTGGAATGAAGATGTTTCCCATGCTGAAAAGAATCCAAACCACTTGCAAGAAACATATGAAATCGAAAAATACCAAGGACCGGGAAGAATATTCATGTTCCTGGAATCAGTCCAATGAAACTGTGAAAGAAGCAAAAATTTGTTCTTGGATATGTTTTTTAAAAAAAAAAATAGAGAACAATAAGATAGTTCTGTAATGCTGTTAAACATGGTGAGGCAAGCAATTAAGAGAACACAAGCTTGTAACTGATGGAAATGAAACCCAGGGATTAAGGAGTAAGTACTACTAAAAGAACTTTTCAATGCAAGAATGTAATTACAACAGGA
The DNA here is from genome assembly GCA_911387785.2 of Aelia acuminata. Taxonomy (NCBI): domain Eukaryota; kingdom Metazoa; phylum Arthropoda; class Insecta; order Hemiptera; family Pentatomidae; genus Aelia; species Aelia acuminata. Next base: position 14,911,326 of record OU426980.1, read on the forward strand.
ACAGATCATATACTAGATCAATTTTACAGGCTTAGAAGATCCTGAAATACCTATGATGATAGGTTAAGATTATAAATATATATTATTGATAATACATCATCTATCTGAAAATTTAGGGAAAAGCACACTTGTCAAACACAATCATCAGTTGGAACTCAAAAGAAAACAAAATTAACTTAAACTGCATAAACAATATCACTAACCCAAGCAGTTTACTTCAGCAACCATGTCCAAACGGTATTATTTATTCCATAAGCCAAGTCCTTGTATTAAGAAATTAAGTAATTGTATTAATACAATAAACCCTCATTCTGGTTGCTGAAGTGAATAGTAGCACTGCTTGGGTTAGTGATATTATCTTGGAAGTTGCAGTTCAACTTGGTTTCTTTTGAGGTCCTATTAATAGTTGTGTTTGACAAATAAGTACCCTTTTCACTAAATTTTCTAATGCATGATCCATCAGTAATAATATATGTTTATATAGATGAAAGCCATGAAGATGTCCTAAAAGGCGAAAATTCGGCCGTTTTAATATCATTAAATAAATAAGAGGTTATATACAAAACTTGAGACCCGAACCTTGAATATCAATAATCCTTTTAGTCTTCTTCTGCTCACTTATTTCCTGTATTTATGTTTTTTATCCTTTTAATATTTTGTCTAATTCTTAGGTTTGCGAGTTTGTCTGTTGTGAGTGAAAACCATCCAAATCCAACACAGTCATCTCTTTATCAGTCACCTTCAGCTGGTATATTATCTAATTTAAATCAAAGTTACATAAACCAGTACACAGGTTCCCAGTTCAGCATTGATAAGACACAGGTTTGTTTCAATATGTATGAAAGTCTCAAATTACTCTTCCACTAATTCAAATAGTATTATTTATTTGGTAAAAGTTTCCCAATACTACTTCTAGGCGTGGCCTATTTCAGGAGGTCATGTTACCGTGATTTGAGGGTACTCTCCTTACATCCTTTTTCAGTTAAAAAGTGCCTTAATCAGCTTTATTAGATCCCAGCTTTTGACTCCCACTCACTACACTCGCTCTTCAGAGATAAGTAAACCCTAAACGGGTCCTTTTCAGGGGAGATCGGGGCCACACTAAACAGTGCCATGTTGGCTTTGCCCAGAAGTAGTATCGGGAAACTATTATAATTTATTTTATATGTCAGGTCCTTGTATTGATAAAATAAACTCTCTTTATCACAAACTTGGTTAAAGTGAACCTGTTATAATTCTAATCTTGGCTTTTTTTTTTTTAAAGAAATCCTCAGTTCACACCAACCAACTTCAGTCTTAGTGAAATTTTCAGTTAGCATGATCTGATTCTGTGTTCTGCTTATACGATTGCCAATGATTTTTTAGGATTGAATAAACAATTTTTGATAACCCCAATCTTCAACAGTGCTCCCCTGGGAACATCCGTTTTCATAAAAAAATCTATTCAGTAAAATTTTAAAAACAGTAACGGAATGAGAGAACTTAAAAGTTTTAATCTAAACTTTATTTAACTTGCTTTATTTTGAGTCATTATAATCATCTTAGTGTCAAATAGTTGCTGAGATATCAAAATATTGACCTCGAATATGTCGAATTGAATTGAGTTGAATGGGCTGACGCAGAAGGAATTACGCTAGGAAAGACAGTTTCAATTGATGATGTTTTTCCCCGATTGCCTAAATGTCCACAGAGAGTCACAGGGGCGGAAGTGGAGAAGCAGGATAATGGTCCACGCCCAGAGGACAAAGTTTGCCCAGTCTGTGGGCTTTCTTTTAAAGGTGAAAGAGGACTCGGAACCCATATCGCCAAGAAGCATCCCAGGGAGGCCAATAACAGGACTTTGAGGGCAATAATCAAGAACGCCGTAGACCCAATAAATGGAGAGGGTGAGATATCAAAAGTAAAAGAGGACATTGCGCAGTGGTCTGCCACATTCAGGGGCCTTTTAGATATGAATCAAGTGAATCCTGCGGATTTTGATGAGGCCGTAGGTAAGTTCCTTAATTTTCTTAAAGCATTAAATGCGGAACTACCAGGCCCCCAGCACCCCGCCGTAAAGTTTTACAGAATGAGAAAAAGAAACAAAACCGATATGGCTGACAAGGGTGCTGGAAAAGTCTCTAATCCGCAGAGGGCTAACAAAGCAGACAGGAGTCGTCGGCAGCAACAGTATCAATATGAAGTAGCACAGTATAATTATTATAATAAAAGAAAAAAAGTAGTGCAGAATATTATGAATGCCGACGCTCCGAAGCAATGTCCTCTAAAAGTAGCGGATATCGAAAAACATTATAAAAGCCTCTTTGAGACCGAAAATCTCCGTAAGCGTGCGGATTATGAAAAAGCAGCCCCGATGCCAAATATTATGTCCATAAATATTGAAGCATTCAAAAAAGCAATAAAATCTACGTCTATGGACACATCGCCGGGGCCCGATGGCGTGTTAATCCGCACCATAAAGTATTTTGATTTGTCACATATTTTCAAAACAATTACGGAGATAATGTTGAAGGTGGCCTATGTACCAGAACAACTTCGGCAAGGGCGCACAATTCTAATATATAAAGGAAAAGGAGAGGCCAATAATATATCATCGTGGAGGCCAATAACGATTTACTCAATTGTGCGCCGAATAATAGAAAAAGTTCTGGACCAAGAACTAAGGAAGCAGGTCACCTTCCACAGGAATCAAAGGGGTTTTATAAAGGGACTTCCGGGAACGCATGTCAACGCGAGGATTATAGACGCAATATTAAAGGATGCGAAAACTAAGAAGAACGATTGCGCAGTCGCCTTCCTCGACGTTGTTGGTGCGTTTGACAATGTTGGGCATGCACACATAGTTAACTCGTTAGAAGCGAGGGGTGTGTCACCGGATCTCAGGAATGTGATTTCGGCTCTCCTTAGCACGAATAGAATTAGGATTAATATAGGTGCCCACACTACTAGCCAAATCAAAGTGCTGCGAGGAGTGCCCCAAGGCGGCCCCTTGTCATCGTCGCTCTTCAATATAGCTATTGATCATCTATACCGCGACCTGTGCGATGAAAATTTCTCCAAAAAGTTTGGTTACAAACTGAAAAGAGACCAAGATTTTGTGGTCCTCACAGGTTTCGCAGATGATCAGGCTGTGTCTGCGCGGGACAAAGGGGCGGCAGAAAGAGTAATCGGCAGCATAGAGAGGAACCTCGCGGAGATTGGTTTGGCAATAAATCCTCAAAAGAGTGTGGGCATAGTCTTAAATAAGGGAGAGCTGGAGGCAACGGTGCTCTCCCTCGAGAATGGAGACGGCATCCAAACAATTAAACAAGGAGAAGTCATTAAGTATTTAGGATGCACCTTCTCGGGAGAGCTACTCTTTGCAGAGGATTCGGTGGCAAAATTAAATAAAAATCTTGATAAGCTGGTTACCTCTTGCTTGTTGAAGCCCGAACAAAAGCTCAACATTGTCAACCAATATCTGTTCCCGGGTCTCACTTACCCTCTCCAAACTGCGCCTTTAACAAAGCTGCGTCCGGAGGTGTTGGAAGGAATCGACACAATGATTCGTAGGAGCGTGAAGGCCATAATTGGTCTTCCTGCTAACACCTCCACGGCGATGTTGTACGCTCCCAGGAGGTACCGAGGATTGGGTTTGATCCGCTGCCAATGGGAAGCTCCTCTTCAACACTGGTCCATTGCTCAGCGACTGTCCAATGTGCCGGATGCCCTGTTCCAATCTACATTTGATTACTCGGCGGAGATAGCAGAGTGTGCTGAGAGATTGGGAGTTGAACAGGTGCACCGGAATATGAGAGCTCTACGGCAGTCGCTACGAGAAAACTCGTTTGAGGAATGGGCCAACTGCAGGTGGCAGGGCATTGGAGTACGACATTTTAAAGACACCCCGAAAGCTAACAAATACATGTACGAGAAGCAGATACTTTCGGGGTCTGAATGGTCCAATGCCCTGAAGCTGAACATCAATTATGCACCCCTGCGCGGAGTCCCAGGTGTCAGCGGACAGGTGAGAGAAGTTGGGTCCCTCTGTCGCAAATGTAACAGAGAGCCTGAAACACCAGCACACGTGCTGGGGAAATGCCCCAACAACTCACTCCTGATAACTCGCCGTCACCACAGGGTCAAACATGCATTGATGAGGCTCCTGAAGGAAAGAGACTTCGCCTGCTTCGAGGAAGTGTATTGTGTGGATACGGATGGATCCACGAGATATGCCGATATAGTGGCATTCCCGAAGACCGGAAAGTCGGCTGTCATTCTGGATCCCACCGTGAGGTACGAATCTAATGACCTCGATCAGGCGAGTAAAGTTGACGAGGAGAAAAAAAAAATATATGAAAAGTGTATCCCTTTTCTCAAAGAGAGGTTCCGCGAGAGCTTCGGCGAGAGAGAGTTCCACGTGAGAGGCCTTTGGTTCGGAGCCCGCGGAACCATACCTAGGTTAACCAGGAGCTTCATGGAGGATCTTGGTGTGGAGATAAAGGACGTAGCAAGCTTGGCGGAGAGTATAGTGCTGGACTCCCTGGGTATAATACATCACCACATTTATGGTGGTGGCTGAATTTAAGACTGGTGAGGGGACATGTATGTATGTAAGTTATTTATTTATGTATTTATTTATTTATATGTGTATTTATTTATTTAGTTTATTATAATTAGTTATGTAATGATTTGTTAAATTTTATTATCTTTTTTATTGCCGATTTATATGCCTGATAGTGTGTTTATTTTGATTTTATTCTTATTTTTGTTGTTGCATGATATATATATTTTATTTGAAGTTTCTAATTGTTATGTGTAATTTTTCGAATTCAAGAGAGCACGCGGGGGTTTGAGTTAAAGAGAGAAAAAAAAAAAAAAAAATAAAATAAAAAAAATATATATAAAAAAAAAATATAACCATATAGGTATAAATATGTATATAACCATGGATGATATTATTATTATATATTATTAAATAATGTATTAAAAATAGTCTAAAATAAGATGTATATAGTATGCTGTGTATTAGCAACCCAATGTAGTTGGGCAGCATCACTTTTATAATGAATAAAGTGTTTCTCTCCTAGAAAGCTACTTACTTGTCTACTCGCATATTTCCAGTATGTAACCATGTCAGTATGTCTCTTGCAATATTGTGTTAAAATCCATGATTCTTCAAAATTCCTGACAATATAGAACAGTTAAAAAAACACTAATATATTGTTATGAAAGTCCTATTGGAAAAAATATATAAAAAATATCTTGGGTCGGGAATTAGATGCGAAGGAAAGTGCAACTCATACAATATTTAAAGGTCCTTAAAAAACTTCACAAAAAATTTGTTTTTGTTCCTGAGTTGAGTTTATCTATATCCCATTTTTCGTATTAACTGACTACTAGAAACACAAAAGCTCAAAAACATGTAACCAAAAACATCAAAACACAAAATTTAAATCAGACAGGAGACACGCAAGGGCGTAAGAGCTTTCATTGTGCAAATGAGTATTTTTGTATCTTTGATCTCAAATATATTTGATAACCTTAGCTCGTTTTAAATTGAAGATATCTTGTGTCTTATGTGTTTATTCTTATACTTTCAGGCTGTTATGCCAAGAACTTATACACCTATGCGAAACCCAGAAATGACATCAGATATAGCTAATCTTAGATATAGTGAAACTCCTTCTTATGATTATTCTGTCACTCCATTTCATCAGGTAACTCCAAAAATTAATAACTCTTTATTTAAACTCACATACTCAACTTATGCCAACTCAATATATAGCTGGAATTTCCAAAAATTATTGAAATTGTTAATCCTTCATAGTATTTCATATTTTTTTAAATATACAATACGACTAAGGGGTGAATTATAAAAAGTGATAGCATCTGTTATGTTTTTTAGTTGTTACCAAGTAACCTTTTTAAGTTAGTTTTCCATTTTTATACTTAGATGTACCTTGTGTATTTTGCTTTATTTAAATTTATATTTAGCTGATACCTTTTAGCTATTTTTTATATTGTGGTGAAAAAAAAATTACCATTGTAAATTAGTCATCGTTTATTGGCATTTCTATTTTACTCTGTTAATTTGAATATTTTTATTGGTATCATTTTAATCCTAATACTATTCCAAATCATTTTGTAAACATAATTTCTCTGTTCAGAAAATTAAAGGCACCCAATTCATGAATATTTGACATATTGTAAAAGTGCCTTCAATTTTTATACCTGGTGTGAAGCATTAAAGTATGCTTCACGGCAATCGTAAATAATAAGAAAAATATTTAAATTCAAAATGAAATAAAATTTAGGACAACAAAGTTATAGTAATATATTAATCACGGCAAAACTTATACGAAATGAATCTGGTAGCACTCAGAAAATGAGAGAAATGGGGGCTGTAATTGAAAATAAGAAAGCACATGAAAATATTGCTTTATAAACAACATAAATGCAATTATTAATACAAGTATCGTAAACTTACGGAATTTATCTTCACTCTTCACTGTGTCCTGTACAAGATTCTGGTCTGAAAAACCAGGGATAGGAAATAAAGGATTTAGGTAGACCAAAACATGTATTTGAAAACAGTTTTAGATTTGAAACCAGCGTTCGAAAATATCCTTTACCAATATAAGGAAAGACAAGAGACATCTAGACTTGACAACGGTTAATGCCAAAAGAAGATTCGAAACCAGCGTTCGAATATATCCTTTGCCAATGAAAGGAAAGATAACAGACATCCAGGCTGGACATTGACTGCACGAGGGTCAAGAAGCAAGAAGAAGATTCGAAACAAGCGTTTGAATATATCCTTTGCCAATGAAAGGAAAGATGAGAGACGTTGACTGCACAAGGGTCAAGAAGCAAGAAGAAGATTCTAAACCAGCGTTCAAATATATCTTTTGCCAATGAAAGGAAAGATAAGGGACATCCAGGCTGGACGTTGACTGCACGACATTGACTGCACGAGGGTTAAGAAGCAAGAAGACGGATTCGGAGCCACAGCACCCTCAGCGCTAAGGCCTGCATGATGACACCGCCGAACTTACCGGCGATACAGATATATATCGGTATATAACTACACACCTGAGAGTTAATACGAATTACATGTTATTTTCTTTTTTTTATATCCTTTTGTTTAGTTTTAACTTGTGAAATTATGTTCTTTGTTTATTTGTTTAATATTTTTCAGTTCTATTAAACAAAGCACTAAACTAAAGTCAGCATATGTTTTTATTATATCGTACAAATTGAAGAATCTAATACAATCCACAGCTATTTGTTTAGTTCTCATTATGGAAAACAAAATGTAAAGTTAAGAAATTGATGAAAAGGGGAATTATAATAAAAGGTAAAGTGATCAGTTTTGTAAAATTCATTGATATCTTAAAAGACGAAATCGATTTAACTGAAATAAAATCTTTGATCGAAAAGGATGCAGTCTAGATAATGCTCGAGAAAAATCCTTTTTTAACATGAGAGATTGTGGAAAGGCTTGATTCAGTTCAACAACCATTTCAAAGTATCTTCAGAAACTATAATTGGTTTGAAAATACTCAATATGGGTGCCACTTGAGTTAAGTGCAAGGTATTTATAAATGATCAAGTCATCATTTGCACATCCCTGCTTCACTATAGAAAATTGAACACTTCTTAGACCGAATGATAACTGGGAATGAAAAGTGGATTTCCTACACAAAAATCTTATGGAGAATGGTACATTGTTAATGTATCTGTCAACCTGGAAAACGTGCCCCCTCTATCTCTAAACCGAATTAGAGAATGCTTGGGACATTCGAGAACCAATACATTCTGAGCTGTAAAACCAAATGAAAAACTAAATTTAGAGAGCTGCTAGCAATTGCATAATTCAAAACAGCGCTCCAAGAAAAAAGGTGATGGTGAATGAAGGAAATCAAAGTGCTCCATGATAATTCCTGACCCCATAGTGGTTTGGTGACTCCGAGGAGCTAGGCTAAGAAATTCTATCACATCCACCATACCCCTCACACCTAGTATCCTCAAATGATTATCATGTGTTACAAAAATAAGAATATATTAGACAAAAATACCGGTTCTAAAAATTGAGCTCTGAACTAGGAATAAGGCATTTTTATAAAATGGAATTTACTGATTCTCATCAAGTAGTGATAAATAATGATGGCGACTAAATTACTCAATAAAGTTTATTCCAGCTAAGAAAACTTTATTATTTTCTTTAATTCTATAATGGACAGAACTTTTGGGCATACCTAATAAAATTATAATTTATGGAAGTTGAATGTTTAATTAATTATAAAAACTTTTATTTAAAAAGAAAAGATTGGCCATAGCCAGGAATCGAACCCGGGGTTTATTCAAGCACTATTTCTTTTTTTTTATTTTATTCAAAGTTTATTTTTTCATTTGATTGTACTCTTCCTGTAACTATTGACAAAATGTTTTTCATTTAGTTTACTAATTCATTAATGTAGCTAGGCAAAAAAAACTTTCATTTACTGTATTATCTATTAGTTATAGGGGAGTAACAAGATTAAAGTTGTAAGTTTCATTCATTTCATTAAAAGGTTACAAAGGATCAATAAAGAAAATAGATTGACATGGCCGAGACAACAGCCATGGTAGCCTTGTTGGTTAATTCACCCCGGCAGAGATGGGGATGCCTAGGTTCTAGTCCTAGCCTTGGCTAATTTTTTCTCATCAAATAAAAATGTATAATATAATCTTTTTTTAAGGCCTAAGTAATAAAATAGATCAGTTCTAGTAAATATTTTCTTATTTTTAATATAAAATGTTTATTTCTTTTTTAAGGAGGCTTTGGTTTGTCTTATCTTGTTAATCCTCAGCTAAAATGTTTGTTATTAGGTTGCATATCGACAACCTCTTGTTTCATGTTTGGGCCATGGAAGGCACTCTCAGCACAACATAACTGATGACCACCCAGGTATGAAAACTGAGTCTTGATACATACTGCCGTCCATCAGTAAATGCTTTTTGAAATCAGTTATGGAAATGTTATTATTGATGTTAGTTACTTAACCTTCTCGAATCTAGGCATTTGTTTATAAGTATTCATTTATATGGTGGTTATTATGGGATCAAAGACACATTTAAATTTTAATATCAACTGATTACAAATATTTACTTACATACATACATCCTTACAAATTTACAAGGGTTGACAACTTCATCGTTTTACTCCTTGATACCCTAATTAACAAAACATAAAAATTAACGTAGTTTTTAAAAAGATAGAATAAACCGCATTGAAATTTTATTATATTACGATTTTATAGGCCAATAATATATTTTATAAAAGCTGCTAAAATACGTCTATCCACCATAGTGGTGGTCAGCCTCTCCTTCTTCCTCCTCCAGGTTGACCGTACAGAACCTTTGAATTATGTATTTCATATAAAATAGAGAAGGATGATAAGTTTCAATGAGTTGAAATAAGGTCAGTTGGTACAATATTTTTTCATTTCCATCTTGCTTTCTTTTGTACTAATTATGTGCTGTAATATTTTTATTTCATTGTTCTTTGAAATGATTCTGGTCTGTGATTGGTAGGTGCGAACGGGGCTCATCAAAGTCCTATAGTTGGTCAGTTTTATTTGTCTGCTGAGAAGCCCAGTGCGGATTGTCTTCGAAATCCAGAAGTAATATTGGTTTTCCACAACCAATTGTTTTCCAATTCATGCAGATATATCATGATAGGGTAGGCAAGGAATCTGAGGTAGGTTTGTGAACTCTGTCATCTTCTGAAATGTGTAAGGACAGACGCTAAACTTGGGGGGGGGGGCAAAAACCTGTGTGTGTGTGTGTGTGTGTGTGTGTGTGTGTGTGTGTGTGTGTGTGTGTGTGTGTGTGTGTACATATATATAGTATCCGCTTCATTGATGATGAGATTAAGGAAGTATCCTCCTTAAATGGTACCACAAAAAAATATTCCACTATTATTGAAGGTAAAAAAAAAAAGTGAGTCCTTTTCGAAATCTCTATTTCAGGGAACTAATTATTTCAGAATAAAGATTAAATTTTTGTTCAAAATATTGCATTATATTCTTTTTTAACACATTGGTTGATATTGTTTATGATAACATTGAATTATAAGGACATTTCAGCTTTTATGATTGAAGAAGTCTCAGTTCTGGTAATTAAGAATGTTAATGTAACATAAATCATAATGGTTCATAATTCATTATAGCTACTGATTTAACATAATGACTCCGCTTTTTTGTATTTTTCTTATAATTACAGTATATAGCAACAATTTCCTCTCATTACTCCTAAAACCTTTTTATGAAATCTTTTGTTTCATTCCCTCTCCATGTTTCATTCATTTTCTCTCAAGAAATGTGATGTTTATATACACCACATATTGGCTATGGTTTTCTAGGGTTTTTTTCTTTTCGGGAATCGGCTGGCTTACCTCTTTGTGCATCATTCTGTTTCAAGATACACTAGAGGAAGGAGCTATTTCAGGACACTAGTGTGAAGCATGACCATGCCGAAACTGTTAGTGGCTGACATCTAATCTGTATAATAACATCGTCATCCTCTCAGCATGATACTCGTAGACAACCATTGATTATCAGGTGTAACATGTTTAGTATAATTTTACGCATGTAATAAATTTTAAATGCAATTCATTAGTTATTAAATAATAGTACAAAGTATTTATATTGTATTCAATTTTAAATATGACATCTTAGTAATCACAAAAATATAAAGGTCTCTACTCTCTATTTCTGTCCTGTTGTATCCATTCAATGAAGCATAAAACACTCAGGTACTCTTGGACATCTATACTACATATTAGTGGTCGCCCAACTAACCTTTTTTCCAGTTATAGTAATAGCCTGCTCGGCATTCTACCATTTAAGGCACTCTTATTATATGGCCTATTCATTTTATTTGACATGCTTTAATAACTTGGAATATTTTGATATATTTTTATATAAGATAGAGTTTCTCATTTGTCTGAAACCTCCATAAAATTTTTATATTATCAGCTTGTTTGTTATTGCAGCTGTGAGAATCCATGTTTCCGCTCTATAAGTGAGGATAGGCCAATTATTATGATATCTATTTTATACCTTTAAATTCAGATAATATTCTTTAATTAAAACATATTAAATTAAATAGCTTGTTAGTTTTAAATAATTTTGTCTGAAGATCATGCCATGAAGTAGTAGACCATGGTCAATCTTTTCTCTTTGTATAAAATTCTTTTAACACGTTGAGCGCCAGGGAAAAGATGATGTATTTTTGCATGGGGCCAAAGCATTTTTTCCTAATTTATAACTTTAATATGATTAGAATGATACGAAAATTGCAAAAGAAATAAATAAAAAGTTTAATTTTGGCAATTAAACAATAATTTTGTGAGCGGTACATATGTACCGCCCGGCCCCAGGGTAAAGCCCGCTACCTGAAGTAGTACGGGGGCTGCCCGGTTATGACCGCAAAAATGCAACGTACTGTCCTCATTGCCCGGGAGAACCATTTTATTGCCGCCCGTGCTTCATGGAAGCCCACAAGTAAATAATTATGAATATTTTAGTGCCTATATTCCTCATTTAGTGTAAATTTGTTGTGATATTATTTTAATAAATAAGATATTTTGTTTTGTAAAAAAAAAAAAAAAATAATAAAACTAAAGCAAGTATCACACACAAAAAAATTAAAACCTAAAAGAAGTAAAAATAAAAAAATTCTAAAGGAGGTGGCTGAGATCATGGTTGGCCATCACTGCTTGGAGCGAGGTTGGGGCTCCCCCCCCCCAAAAAAAAAAAAAAAAAAAAATTTTGGGCCAATTGCATTGGCGAATTGTTCGGGGCCGGAGCGGTCCCATATGCCTTGAAATCACGCTCGGCAGGCGGTCCCCTGGCCCAGAACAACCTTTTAGCTGGCGGGAGCGGGCGGTACCTGGGGACCGCCTCGGCCCCAGCCAATAGTCCAACAGCGGTACGATCGTACCGCTTGGCGCTCAACGTGTTGAAAAAAAAAGTTTTATTATATTTTACTGTTTTATTTAATTTTACTATATTTAACTGTATAACTCTGTTTTCATTCCCCCCCCCTTATATTATGACTCATCTTGATTTAATAGCACACACCTCCTCGTTTTATTGTAAAAATAGTTAATTTCTTATTTAAATACTTTCTCTTTTCAACTGAAAAACATTAGCCATATTACCATTTTTACTGTGAATGTTTAGCTGCTCTGCTCTCTTTTTTAAGATTTAGTTTAGTTATTATTATTATTTGTTATTTTTGGGATCTGTTGTACTATTGTACTAATCGAACAGAGTCTTGTCTTCTTTCTTGTCTAGACTCTGGTGAGCTGCCTTTACCTCCTGGTTGGACTGTTGATTTTACTTTAAGGGGAAGAAAATATTACATAGACCATAACACTAAAACAACTCATTGGAGCCATCCTTTAGAAAAAGAAGGTCTTCCTACTGGTTGGGAAAGAATAGAAAGTCCAGAATATGGAGTTTACTATGTGAAGTAAGTATTTGCTTGTCCTAATAACATTCTTTGATAAAATATCCTTACTTTAGATATTTTGATTTAGCTATAATTTAGATTTTATTTATAAATTAAAAAAATAAAAATTGTTTATACCATGTTTTTATTGTTTTATTTTATTTTCCATGCTAGTAAAGTTAATGATAATAAAAACTTAGGAGGTGAAACTATTTTTGATTAAACAAACGATACCGAAAGCTGTTTTATAAGAATTTAAAGAGAAAAAAACAAACTAAATTATATAGGTTATATAGGTCTTCTGTAGTAGCAGTACTTATATTGATATAGGAATTCTTTAAGTAATCATTTATTGCAGCCATATTACTAGAGCAGCACAGTATGAGCATCCTTGTTCACAGTACATTTATCAACCTGAAGTAAGGCTTAGAATGGAACTAGGACCTTCACATCCAGATCCTCCACGACATACTAATTTTCACCCTCATAGTGCTCTTGTTCCTGCAAATCCTTATCTCAACCAAGGTATTATTCTTAGTTAATACATTATATCATTAGAATCAGGAAAAATATTATTAAAAGTACTTATTATCTGAAATTATTTTTGGATATAATACTATTTCAGAAATTCCTCATTGGCTAGCTGTGTATTCACGGGCTTCTCAAGAGTTGGATTACAAGTTGCGTTGGGAACTTTTTCGTCTTCCTGAACTGGACTGTTTTAATGCAATGCTTACACGGTTGTACAAACATCAACTTGAAGAAATAGTAATGCGTTATGAAGCTTACAGGTATGATGGATGATAGCTTACATTTCCTATTGATGGATATCATTTTCTATTTAAAGTCTATTTTATGGTGTACTCCTTATCAAAATTGGTTAACAACTTTATTATTTCAATTTTAAATTCTATTTTATTGGTACTTGGCTTTGGGTTTAACTTTTCTCCTTGGCAAGTCTTAGTTATTTAGTAGTCTTAATGTTACTCCTCCCAATTTCTATCATATATACGAGTATATCTCCGTATCTATAAGATCCTTGATTAAAAAAAGATTTTGTCCCTAATTAAATTTATTATTGTTTTAATATTTGTATGACTTTATTGTTATAATATTAAATATTTATTTGGTTAAACTCATAAGTAATCATTATTAAATTTTCTTCATGATTATAGAGCTGCACTTCTTTGTGAAATCGAATATAGACTAAGAAATTTAGAACGAGATTATAATGAGAGTTATAGAAATGAAACAGATTCCAAGGAATCAGGGCCTACACAACATTCAGAAACTAAAATATAAATATAGAGGTGCGTAATGGTCAACTGTTCTCTTTAAGATTAGAATGATTGATAATCAGGATTTTCAGTTATCCTAAAAATATAAATAGTGTAAGTTTTTATTTATTTTTATGTAAAATATATTATGATGTATAATTTTCAAATTATAAATTCTGGAGATTATGAAGCTAATAAAGTGTTTATAAATATTTCTGTAATGGAGGCCAAGTTAAATCCTCATTAATTAAGTTTTCAGTCATCAAAATCTAAATTATTTTTGATACGCTTGTGGCTTGTTCCCCCCCCCCCAAATAATTATAGGACTCACATAATTAACAATCAATTTATTAGTTAATAAGCACAACTGTGATATCAAACTCTCATCACGTCTTTGTCAGTAAAATAATATCTTGATTAACTTTATTTAATTTTAGTTTTAAACTTATGCTCGCTTAGCTCGCTCTTCAGAGATATATAACCCCCCAAAAGTGCCTTTTCAGTTTAGACCAGGCCTTACCATGAAGGGTCCCTTACTGAACGGCACCTGAGCCACTGTTCAGGAGTCTTACTAAAAGAATTCATCCTGTATTGAGGAGTAGTCCAAGGCTCCTTTTACACTTATATGGTTCCAATTAGGTTTGGCTTGTTTTTGGTAACTGCCATATGTGTGTGAAACGAGAATTCGGTTTTATTCTGTTCCAATTTGTGTTCTGTGAATAGAAAACATAGAAGGTGTTCTGTACTGTTCAGTTTTAGCATAGCAGATAGCATACAATTTTTTTTAATGATTTCACATTTTTCCTTGATCCGAATATGAGTTTAAGAGATGTTGATGTCGTTCGGCTGATTTAAGCAGCAAGTGAAAAATATAAATGCAAATTTAAAACCCAGAAAGCTTGGAAAGCCATCTATTATGAAATTTTATCATTTTTTATTCTTCTTTCTTTAGAAGCAACATTAGAACAACTGGGCTTCTCTCCTTCGCAATCAAAAATTATATCTATCCTTGTAAATGGACAATGATAATTAAATGATAATCATAATGATACCATTAGGTACATTTTTTTTTAATTGTTATTTTCTAATTTCTATTTGTTTGGAACATATATTTTCAGCCTGATGGGCAGATAGCAGTATCTGTGTTGGTGGATTTCAAACTGATGGTTAATGTTTAAACACCATCTTGAATTCATGTTCGAGATTGAGTGAAGATTTTGAAGCAGTAATCGTGATGTGATATGATTGAAGAATTACCATATGCTGAGAACATGAAGTATGGTAGTAAAAGTCAACGCTGGTATTTTCATTGTGATATAAATTACGCTTTATATTTTAAATGTATTTGCAATTCTCAAATAATATGTAAATAAATACTTTGTTTTTTACCCAGTAAATTTTACATTCCATTACAAAATTAAATTTTTGATACTATATTGTTTTAAATTTATTAACTCCTTCAATATAATGGAGATGATTTCAATAAGAGTTCATATGCTAATCCTTACCATATGATATGATCATTAAAATATGTCAAAATCAGGTTATGTCCAATTCACAAAAAAGGTTATCAAACTGATTGTAATATAACGGGTATCACTCTATTGCCATGTGCCTAAAATAGTCTTTCCAACTTCTTTTATAGGAAGAATCAAATATATTTGTCATGCATAATCTTTTCATAGATCTCAGATCAGCTTATTTTATAATAGTGTTGGCAGAAAAGAACTATATAAAGCAGTATATAAACTGGGAAATTCCTCAAAACTTGTCACTCTGAATAAATTGGCAATGCATGAAACCATGAGCATAGTTCAGATGGTGCGGTTTTTTTCAGCTACAGGAGTGTTGCAAGGTAGTGCATTAACCAGCTTGCTGTCTAACCTTGCTATAGAGGGCGCTATCCAAAATACATAGATCGAGGCAACTGTTACTATATTCAAATAAACTGTGCAATTACTAGAGTATGCTGACAATATTGGCATATTTGCAATATCTATGCCAATCTATGCAACAATATCATTAAAACTTGTGTTTATACCTCCAAAAATTGCAGCGGAAAGGTTTTCACTATAAAAACAACTAAATAAATGACGGTAGAAGATGATAACCAGAAAAATCACATTGAGATTGGTGCGGTTTAGATCAAAAGTGTGCAATGTAGTATTTACTTGGGATCGGAAGTGAACTGGTACAGGATGTGAAGCTTGGCCATTGGCTAAGGTAATAAATAAGTGGTAAAGAGGGGAAAATTATATATATAAACTCCCGGTCAAAAGTATCGCAACACCTGCGTATTCTTAATTTATTTGAAAAATTTGGCTTCTAGGGTTTTGGGCCAATTATAAAAACAAAATAAAAGAAGAAAACAAGGTTTATTAATTAAATTGGGCCAATAAAAAAGTGTTTTTCCCAAACAAATAAAAAAAAAAAAAAAAACTAAATATGCACTAAAATCAAATTAGAACTATTGAAGTAAATAAACTTTGGATTGTATGCAGAATGTTCTTAATACGCCATGTTTTCTCCTCTAGTTCTGATTACAGCTTCCATGTGCCTTGTCATGCTTCTAAGGAGGTCTTGAATGGCTTCCTGTGGAATTTGCTCCCATTGCTCCAGAACTGCTGTTTCCAGCCCTGCCAAATTTGTGGGTGCAGGGTTTCGGGCTTTAACCATTAACCACTGTGTCCCAAAGATGCTCTATACAATTTAAATCAGGGCTCATTGAAGTCTTTCGCTTTCAGCATAATTGGGGTAGTCTGTGACGCAGCTCAAAGTGTGGGGCCTTGCATTAACAGTGCATCTGCGCCAATGAAATGTATGAAAGCCATGACATGTTCTTCAATGGTTTCCTCCACATATCTGGGGCCCGTCAGAACCCCATCACGCACCACGATAAGCTCTGTATGAGCTCACCAAGAGATGCCTTCCCAGAACATTAAAGATCCTCCTCTATAAAGCATACGGGGACTGATGCATTGGCTGAACAATTACTGAGGCCATCTCCAGACTCTGCCATGACCGTCTGGACTATACAGAGAGACTCTTGTTTCCTCAGTTAAGAGTACGAGCTCATCCGCTCATCCGTGGTCCAATTCACATGACCTCTTGCTAAGCCTTACTTCACGATGTTGCCTGGTGAGCCGTAGGCCAGTTTTGGGCCTTCTCGATGTTAGTCCAACTTCATTAAGCCTCCTCCCAACAGTTCACCTTAATGTGCGTAAGTTACACACCTGAAGGAGTAGATTTTGGAGCTCTGGATTGTTTGATTCCCGTCTCCGGAGTGATTGAACCTACAGAAAGCGGTCGTCGATGGTGCTGGTGGCCCTTGGTCTTCATCCTGTTGGCCTTCTTGAATGCCTTCCAGTCTCCCTGTGCCATTTGATGCATCTGAGGACTGTAGAATAATTTATACGCAACGCGATCTGACAAAAGAAAGGCCCTCCTCTGCTAAAGTGACAATACCAATGGATTCCTTTGGTCTGAGATACAAAGATCTGTTCATTTTAATGTCTGGAAACAGTCACTAGGCCAAAATTATTCACAATATGACCGTACTCATTTTCAAACAATGAAATACATGTAAGCACTGAATGAAATGTGTGAATTATCACTAAAAAAAGGCCTTCTCATGTCCTTAATCCTTTCATAAGATTCCTAGATAATCCTAATGCTTATCACACTTAACCCTGTAATGGAAAGGAAAGGCACTCTCCATTTTATTTTAAATACCAGAAATTCTTAGGTGTTGCGATACTTTTGACCAGGAGTGTATATATATATATATATTGCTAAAAAATGATTAGGTAAGTAAATATACAATTAGTAATATTAGAGGAGATCAGATATTTACATTAAACAAGGGTCAAATATGTATGTTAGCATCAAATTTCCATAAATCTTTTGCTACATATGAGTAATATTTAATACAATAATCACAACTTATAATAAAATTAACAAATATAAAAATTTAAAAAGGCGGATATACTTATGGCTTAAAACTTCAAACATGCGTTTATATATATATATATATATATATATATATATATATATGTTTAAAAAAATAAATACGAATACAGAAACAATAATGAGTGTGAAATGTATATCTAGAATTGTTTGTCCCATGTTTTGTAAAGTAATCTTTACCTGCAAAATATGATGGGGTTTGTGATAGTGGGGTAATAATTGTATACTTTTTGATATTTTTTGCATCTCCTAATTGAATGAGATTATTTCTATGAAAATGCAGTTAGCGGTTTAAAAACCATTAACGATTATGAACAAAATTCATATTTTTTCTCTAAAAGTTTATGGAACAAACTATCATTTCCCTATTTTCATTTTCATTTAATAATTTTTTTATATATTACTTATATATAATTATAAGTTATTTATTACTAATTTATATATTACTAACTTAATCATTTTGTTAGCTATGATATCATTCAGCCACAAAACAATTTTTTTACCTATAAACTGTAACAGCTTTCAAACTATTGACTTTATTATCATGGAATTGGTCTCTTTAAATTCAGAAACATATTACTATTAGAACTATTAATTTCTCGACCTTCTTGCATCCAAATTAGTTTGTACACCCCCCCCCATTTCAACCCCCCCTAAATGATGATTAGCCCCATTTAATTTGGACAGACTGCAAATCTCGAATCTTTGCAGTTATGACCATGAATTTTACCATCATGATGGTAAATTGTTTTCTATGCTGAATCAATTTGGGTCTATTCTCAAAAGATTCATCTAGATGCCTCTACACAACAATTATTGCATCAATAGTAGATGAGAGACCTCATGGTAGGCTAATAAGCAGATGCATACATAGAAAACAAAGATGGTTCAACTCAAAGGAAGAAGCCAAAGATTGGCAGGGATCGAGAAGTCGGATTCAGGTAGCTCTCTCTAGAAGTCTACTTGGGCTGTAAACCTAACAGGTAAAAAAAAAGTAAAATCAAAATATGACACAAAAATACTAAATATACTACACAAAAACAATAGCGGAAATTTACTATAGTTAATACATATCACAAAGAATTGGAGAAAACAGTAAATCACTTATCATCTTAGCATTCATTACGCAGCCTTCATAAACAATATCTACCCCCGATAGGTAAATTATCAAATACAACCACAGTATCAAACATATTCCGCTATTACTTCATAATTAAATTCACTAGTGCTTCATACACATACATACATGTTCGGCGCAACAACTCGTCACCGAGTCCGAGCTGCCTCAAGTAGTCTCCGCCAGTTGGCTCTATCCCGTGCAGCAGCCCTCCAGCAGCACGCCGAGAATAGTCCTAGCATCTTCAGCCACACCATCCATCCACCTTACGTTCGGCCGTCCCACTCTTCTCGTTCCTACAATCTCCTCCTTAATTACTTTTTTCGGGATCTTGCCATCATCCATTCTGACCAAATGGCCAGCCCATCGAAGTCTTCCCAATTTAATGACTTTGGAGATCTCGTTTTCTTGAAAGAGCTCGTACAGTTCCAGGTTCTTTCTTCTTCTCCATGTCTCGCCTACTTTGATGGGTCCATATATCCTCCTCAATATCCCCCTTTCGAACACCAAGAGCCGCTTTTCATCCGCCTTCTTAATGGCCCAGGCCTCCGAGCCATAAGTTAGTCCTGGCTTAGTCTTGTACAGACTTATTTTGGTCTTCCTTGAAAGATAACGATTTTTAAAGTTTCTGGATAAGCTGTAGTAGCACCTGTTGGCGGTTATTATCCTACGTTTAATTTCTTGGGAGACATCGTTTTGGGAGTTCATTTCACTTCCCAGGTAGACGAAGTTGTTGATCACCGGGAATCTGTACTGACCTACCTCAAAGTACTCTTCGGTGTTGTTTCCTAGCCCTCCAACCTGCATATACTTTGTTTTCTGCTGGTTTACTTTTAAACCGAATTTTCTTGCAGCTTTCTCGAGGGCAAGAAATGCTACCCTTAGGGCTCCTTTGGATCTGGCCATTATGTCCAGGTCGTCAGCATATCCCAGCAACTGCACCAGTCTGTTGAACAAGGTTCCCCCAACCTGAATTCCTGATCTCCTGACAGCTCCCTCTGCAGCCAGGTTGAAGAGCAGGCATGCGAGCGCATCTCCCTGTCTCAATCCCTTGTCTGTGACGAACTCCTCCGATACATCGGCCCCGATTCGTACCACACACTTTGAATTCCTCATGGTCATGTTTACCAGCCTTGTCAGCTTTTTAGATATTCCCATTTCCTCAAGAATCTGGTAGAGCTCCATCCGATCCACACTGTCGTACGCGGCCTCGAAGTTGACAAAGAGATGGTGAGTTGTGATCCGGTATTCCTTACACTTCTCTAATAGCATTCTTAGTGTGAAGAGCTGGTCTATAGTTGACCTACCTCTTCTAAATCCTGCCTGGTAGTTCCCCAATTGTCTTTCCGCCAAGGGGGACAGCCGATCAAAGAGAATGCTTGATAGGATCTTGTATGCGCATGACAGGAGTGCGATACCTCGATAGTCGCAGTCAGACTGGTCTCCTTTCTTATGTATGGGGCATATTATGGCTTTTGCCCAGTCCTCTGGCATACGCTCCTGTTCCCAGATCGTCACTATCATGTTGTGAAGTTCTTTTCTTAGCTCCTCCCCACCATATTTCAAGAGTTCTGGCTGGATCTCCTCTATCCCAGGTGCTTTGTTATTCCTTAGCTTCCTGATGGCTTCCTCTATCTCATCCTCGTCAGGGGGCTCAGAGTCGTCAACGGGAGCTTGTTCCTCTTCTTCTTCTGGGCTTATATTTAAACAGTCTGCTCTGTTAAGTGCCTCTCTGAAGTGCCGTCTCCATCTTCTGAGTATATCCTCTTTTTTCTGTGAGGAGGTGGCCAGCCTCATCCTTACAGCATGTAACTTTTGGTTTAGCACGTCTGCCTTCATTTATTCTTTGGAAGAAGAGTCTGCATTCATCAGCACTACGTAGGTTCTCGATTTCCTCCAGCCGCTTGTTTTCCCATTCTCTTTTCTTTCTTTGGTGCAGCCGTTTCTCAGCCCTTCTCTTCTTGCGATAGGTCTCATCCGTGTTCCTGGTGTGCCTTTGAACTCTTTTGTTATATGCCTTATTCTTTTCTTCGGTAGCTCGAAGGCACTCTTCGTCAAACCATGGAGACCTTTGTATCTTTGGTCTGGGTCCCAGTGCTTCCTCTGCTGCTGCTTTGATAGAATTAGAAATTCCCTTCCACTGATGTTTATCATTTCAGCAGAACCGATATCCATTTGCTTGTATATATTATAATGTTTCGATAACTGTAAGTATTTTATTTTGAAATGGTTTAATAAATAAAAAAAATTGCTTCTAAGTCATTTTTGCAATCCCATAGATTTGGATTGCTATCTATTTCAATCTATTTTATAGATTCCTTTAAGGAAACTATAAGTAGAAGCAGGTTGAAATGAGGATCCTAGTTTAGGTAGATGATCTAGTTCTAATGGTAGATTCTGCATATAAGTTGCAGTATAATACTGTTTGGCCAGAATGAATTGACCAGAAGTGGTATCAGAATAAATGCTACTAAAAAAGAATATCAAGAGCAGAGACAGACTCCCATTTGACTATAGATAATCTTCCAGTTGTAAAAGTCAAATCTTTTTAATACTTAGTGGTGATCATAAATAAAGAGGGAAGGTTAAATGAAAAATTAAATGCAAGATGGTCAGTGGCAAATAAAATTTACCATGGGATCAATGCTAAATATCAAGCCAGAACAAAATGATCATATTGAAATCCATATATTCAGATGAATATATGTATTTCAATATGATAATAGATAATCTCGCTTATGGGTGCAGATCATGGGCATTAACAGAAAAAACAAATAGAAATAAGTGAAAATCGTATTTTCATTTCAAATAAGGGACAAATATGTAGGTAAATATACAACAAAGAAACAATATAAAAAAAAAATAAACAAATTCTATTTGTTCTGGGAAATGTCCCACAAGAACATAATTAAGTACAATACAAAGAGGGCTTTGGAGCCTTAAAGTTCAAATAAACAAATTAATATTAAATAAATAATTTGGGAACCTGTAGTTTAAAAAAAATACACATTAAATACTCAATCAAGTGAAGAGAAACTAGTTTTCGCATCTAATAATGTTTACAGATAGGCTAAGTAGCATTTATATTTCCTTAAAAAAATAAAAATAAATAAATACTCAATCAAGTGAAAAGAAACTAGTTTTCACATCTAATAATTTATACACATTTACAGATAGGCAAGTAATATTTATATTTTCTAAAAAAAGGAAAATGGTAATGAAAAATAAAATAAGAGCTTCCATAGGTTAAAAAATTATATAATAGGAAATGTCAATTTTTTTTTTAAATGTGAATGGCCATGAAGTGAAGATATAGGTGGGATTTAAAGGTGGAGAGAGTATTGGAATTACAGATGAAAGGGGGAATAGAATTCCTTAGGGACAAAGACCGATAATTTAAGATCTATCAAAAGCCGGCGCTCAGTGGGCCAGTATATATAGATCTGAAGACCTAGAGCGGGAATGTAATGAAGATTTGGGCTGAAGAAGTTCAGAGATGTATGCTGGAAGGTGAGATCCGATAACATGGTAAAGGAGGGATGCCAGGAAATACTAGGAAGTATATAACCACTTTAACTTTTCATAAAAAGGCAATATGGGATCCAAAGTATAAATCAGGTGAAACAATTTATTAAACGTTTTAGTTTTGCGTCGAGATACCTCCAAACACTGTGCAACAATAGTCAAAGTGGGGAAATATCAAAGAGGTGACCAGAAGTCTGTGTATTTCAAAGGAGGAAAGGTTATAGAGATGGTTTAGTTGCTTTAAGGTCGAAATGGTGCGACGGGAGATATGGTTTTTCCAGAAAAGAGCAAAGAGATTGGTCAAAGGTAACAGCAAGGTTTTTGACTGTTCGATTGAATTTGGTGGGGTTAATATTTAGGAACAGGGATGGGATCAATCAACTATCAAATTTCCTAGAAGAACGTTCCCTCATTAACACACTACGATCTGGTTACTCAACTCAATTCGCTCTCCTAAAAATTAGCCACGACCTCCAAAACTCCATCGAACTCCGAAAACTAAATATTCTTATCCTTTAAGATTTTTCCAAAGCCTTTGACATAGTCGATTTTAACATCCTTCTTACTAAACTGCATAAGCTCCACCTTACATTGGTTCAAACTCCATCCAAAAAACTTCCCCTCTCCTGTGGTACCCCTCAAGGATCCTCTCCGAGAACTTATCAAGGCGTTTTTAAATGCTTCTTTTCTCATTATTCTCTTCAGTCTGGGAGTTAACTTTTTAATCTCACTGTAGACTAATCCACCCCCGAGAAATTGGCAATCTGGTGATATGTGAATTTTCAATTCACTTGTCTTTGTCATGATAATTGACGGAAGGAAACTGATAGAAAGTCCAGAGTGTTATGGAATAAAGGATTAGAGATATTTTAGAAAACGAATATATGGACACAGAAGGATTAATACAAATGTAAATAAACAGAGCTATTAGTCATAGTAGACAAAGAGTGTGCAAATACTTTTTTTCAAGTACTTTTATTGTATTATTTTTTGTTTAATTATGACGTGTTTTTTTTTATAAAAGATTTTTTGAGTTATTAAGAAATGTCATTTTTATTTTTGTAAAGTAAAGCGAAGTATTTTGTTTCCTTGAATTCTTTTATTCATTAAAACGTGATGTACAAATAATTTTTTCCATCACTGTACCTGCCCTTCCCACCTTCCGAGTTGTTGCCGCTTCTGGTCAGTTCCTTGCATGGCCAATCAGTATTAAGGTCTGATCTCACATAACGAAGTGTATCTGATTCATTTACGAAGGATAGATAGTAGCCGGTCACACATGCCCGACACCGGATCAACCGACCCGTTACTATCTATCCTTCGTATTTGAATCAGATCCAATACACGCCCGTGCTGCGATGCGGTTGTGTGTGACCAGACCTTTATACTGTAACTTATACGCACTTACCATTAGAACTAGGTCATCTACCTAAAATAGGATTCGCATTTCAATTAGCCTCTACATATAGTTTTCTAAATGGAATCACCTCACCCATCTGTAAATTAGTCTGTGCTAGTGTTTACAGACTAACACTGTAAACACAAAAAAAAAAAAAAAAAAGACTAACACTGAAACGATAAGTTGTACCAAAATAAAATTAGGTATTTGAGGTATGCCCTTGATGTGACATATTTTAAGTAAAAAGTGATTCACTGGAAGTTTTTTTTATTTATGAAATAACTATAAATAACCATTTTTTTATTTATGAAACCTTTTCAAAATAAATTGCCTACAGTTATCGAAAGATGATACATACATACAAGCAAATAATTACAAGTTAATCTCACTTCCATCCAAAGATAAATTAAACATCAGTTCATCTTCTATGGAGATTGAACATCGATTCATCTTCTATGACTTAGTGATGTAGATAAGAGGTATTTAACCTTGAAGTAACCTACTTTTCTATAGATAAGATAATTTTTAGTGCTTGTCTTAGTTGTTTCCAAGTTTTCTTCTATCTTACTTAAAAATGTCTCGAGTTCTTGTTGGAGTGAAGAGAGTTATAGACTATGCTGTTAAGGTTGGATACATTTATATAAGATAATGAGTGTGTGTATATATATATATATATATATATATATATATATATATATATATATATATTATATATATAAACCTATATGTTTAAAAATATTACTTTCAATTTATTTTATGATTAAAGTTTGACTTGAACACCCTCAAACATTCCCTATAAGATGTATGCCCTTTGTTAGGTTTCTCAAATAAATGAATATTGATAATACAGGAATTGATAATATTGAATGTCACTCTGGTTTATTCTTCTTATTATATTATTAACTATTGGTTCTATTGTTTATTATCCAGAAGTATTTCAAATTAGGTGGTTTTTACTGTAAGATTTATTCAAATAGGATGGAAATTAGTGTTGCAAATAATTCATTGATATTTGATTAAAGACAGTTTTAAAGGAAAAAAAAAAATTTATTAGGCATTTAATTTTATGAACTCTTTATCCTTCGACAAGGCGGACTCATATACCAGTAGAGAGGGAACTGTGTTTAGTGATGAATTCTTTAAACAAATTTCGCAGTCTTTTTATGAGGGAGGCAGTTGAGAATGTTTTGTGGCTGGTGACTATAGGCATTATTTTATGATTTCGGCTGCTAACCCTGGCCAACCATTCCTGATAGGCCTTCCATTGTCAAATATAGACCATCACAGAAACATAAAAGTTATATTTTTTGAAACTAAGTTTTATGTAAGTTCACTTGTTTAAAATATGAAGGTAAATAAGTCAGTATATTTATTTTTTTTTAAATATTATTTTATTTTAAAAAGTTGTATACAAGGGTATATAAAAATACAAAATTTCAAATATATAAAAGTTAGATTAAAAAAAAAAATTAAAGAAGGTTATAGTTTGAAAGAATGTCTCTAATATAAAGGCTAGAGCGATCAGTCGATGAGATGAGGAAGTCTTCTGTTACTGGTGCACTACAAGTTTCAGATCATACCGTCTTCTTCAAGGCTGCTCCATCCTTCCCGCTTTTGCTACATAATAATTTGCTAGTGCCCACCCAACTTCTTTGTAATTTTGCCAAAGTATATTGATACTAGGCATGGAATCATTTATAATTTTCTGGCTTTAGAGTCAGTTGTGAGAGCCTTTCTAATTACATATCATATCGAGTTCTAGCAGTGGGTAGCTTCTCAACATTCCTTTTCCAGCTATCACTGTCTTATATTACATTTACTTGTGTTTGATTTTTGTTTCTTATAATGATCCTTTAATTAACAATTTTAAACCAAAATTAATTAAGGATTTCTTTTAATTTTCTTAATTCAGCAACTGTATAATTCATTTATGTTGTTTCGATAAAAAGGCTTTATTTATATTTCTTCCAGTGTCAGTGTATTGTCATTCTATAATATCTTTATATATTTTTACTTCTATTACCTATATATGAAATATATAGCAAGAGAAAGTATTGCAATCGTGAAAAATTTCGACTTCCGGTTTTTTTCTTAAAGGTGTTATTTAATTTTTTCTTAAGGTGTGTTGTCGGCATATATTCTGTTTATTTCATCAAATTCAATGATTGAGCCTCAGTTTGATTTTGAATATTAACTTCCCAACCAATGACAGTAGATTATTAAGGAAAGTAAATTTTATTTGCCACTCACTCAAATATATCGAATTCATGTGGTTGGTAAAGTTAAGCCTTTAAAGATACCTATTGTTTTCAAAATCAGTAAAGAAATCATAGAACTTGGACCACTATGGGAACAGCTACAGTCTATTGATTTTTATAAATACATTTATATTTATTTGCCCTGTAAAACCATGTTAATTGACATAAAATAAATAAATATATTTGAAATATATTGTTTTCATATTATATTTCCATTTTGTCTTTGACTAATATCCCAGGAATTATTTCTGGTATCCCATTAACAGTGTATTTTATTCTTTTGTTGATCTCGGTTACTGAATGATGTTTATGTATTCTAGGAAAAGTTACCTTGTTAAAGTTATGGTACAATATTATCAGGATTCTAACCAACCTTCAGAGGAAAATCCTGTTCTGAAACGGGTATTGGTTAGGGCTCTTTACATGTTCAGTTCCATAGTCATTTCAGTTTCAGTCCTGCTGTCAGTTTTTTCTTGAAAAAAGAAATGTGCGAAAGGTTTAGTGTAGCCAATCAACTGAAAATAAATATTAGCTGCTCAAAAACTTTAAAATACCCCATTGTCGGGTGATTGGGTATATACGATGTCAACTTCTATTTTATAAAGGTGAATAATTGTTTTTTTCTTCGTTATTTTCTACTACAATTAAATAAAAAAATTTTTGTTAACTGATCTATTTTCTTATATTGTTGACAGACAGATTTTTCAATTTCTACCACTTCATTGCATAAAATATCCAGTGTTATATTGATATTTTGAGTAAATTGTTCCGTTTTTTTAACTAAATTGGCTAATACATTTTTAATATCCAAAAGTTAAAGTAACTTTTGATTCTTAATGTCTGCATACAAGGGCATCCACAGGATTTCGTATAGGAGGAGCAGACTGGTAAAATTTTCATCTAGGGGGGACAGGCTGGTTGAATTCTAATGACCAGGGAGGGTGGTCAAAGTATTCTGACTGTGTAAGGCTCAATTAATTTTTCTAATGAAACTAATTTTAAAATAATAATAATTGCTTATATGATCCTTAATAAATATGGTAAATTAATAAGATTTTATTTAATTTGTAGTTTTTGTTTCTCATATTTTCTAGGGGGGCAGCTGCCCCCCCCCCAGCGGAGGTGCATGTCTGCAAATAAAATATAACTTCTTACCATATGATTTCCTAACTACAAGTGCCCGAATAAGTTAAACATAGGTTGTAGAAGTTAAAAAACAAAATGGTTAAGACATTAGGCCTACTCGAAAAACCGGTTCAAAGTGCATTTCAGAGATGGGCCATGAAGAGGTGCTCCAGAACGACTGAGGTAGAAAATGAATTTCATCATGGTTTAAACGCTATGAAACTGCACATAGAGAACTGTAGGAACCGTTTGTCAACTGAAAACTGATTTAGAGGTAAACTTGGCTGTACACACAATAAATTCCCAAACTGAACTTATACTCCAGGGCCTCACCAATAAATACTTAACTGATGGCTGCTCACCGATCTACAAAACGATGGGACCTGTATGGGAGGTGTGTCCGATTGTGGCTAAAACCTCTAGTTATCCTCCAGGACCTCCCTAGTAGAAAGTGTAGCAGGTGAATGGGAATGGAATGGGTAGTTATCCTCTTTGAAGATTGAAGCAGTCGTCCGCATCCGACCCTGAGGAGGGAATGCCCTGTACTGAGGGAGTACTGTTTTTTCATTATTTAAGTTAAATTTAAAGAAGTAAAATTTAGTACCTGTAGATATTTTTTATTATTAATTTATTTTTCTATAGTCGTTCCTTCTTGATTTTACTTGTATTTCACGGAAGAATATATTATAAACTTTGCTAGGAAAAATATTTTCTATAAAAAAAAAAGTTTTGTCCATCAGTGGATTTATTATTTACAACTATAATAATTCCAACATAAGAATAATTTAATACCAAGTTTTAGCTCATAATATTAAAAATAAACAATCATAACCTTTTAAATAATTTAATGCCTTATCAATATCTCAACAGACTCACCCATTGATGACTACAGGCAGTATTTTCATGCCATAAAAAATTCTATTTGTCTAAAATAGTGCAGTAAAAACCCATATTGTGTAAATAATTTTAACACCATTTAAATACCTGTGGGAATATAATACATTACAATTTACCATATACTTTCTATTTATAATGTTTGGAATGTATTCTTGATACTTTTGTGTATGTATGAGTCATATTAATAAAAGTTTTATTTTTTATATCTTATTTTTTATAGATTCGTGTTAAACCTGATAAAACGGGTGTTGTTACTGATGGAGTAAAACATTCCATGAATCCATTTGATGAAATAGCTGTAGAAGAAGCAGTCCGAATGAAAGAAAAGAAACTAGCTAGTGAATTGATTGCTGTTTCTTGTGGCCCTGCCCAGTCACAGGTAATAACTAGTGAAATATGATAACTAGAATATAGAACTGACGAACCTTTGCTGTAGCAATGTTAGATACTCAATATTTTGAGTAATATTTTACTTAAGTATGTATAATGTGAATTCCATTTTATCAATATCTGAACCGAATATTGTCTATTGTTAATAATGCATTATTTTAACGCATTAGTATCTGTTTTATATTGTCCCTATCAATAGGCATTATGTCTATCAATAGCTAGTTATTAACTAATTTTAGTATATTATTGTTTCTACATTCGTAAACAAACAGTTCATGCGTGGAAAGTATCTACCTTTCATATTAACCAATATCAAAAGTTAGCCAAGCCAGTAGCCTGTTACAAGCATTGGTTATTTGTTTGGTTCTGGTGACTCATGCTGGACCAATTGCTCTGGGAGCATGGAAGGCACTAGACAAAGCGACAATATACCGAAGCATTCTGTGACAAACAATATTAGTGTCTGAAAATATTTTTTTTGTTTACTATAAGAATTTAAATTTTATTTTTTTTCTCATTGTCTTTCAGTTTTATAAAAGTATTTTATTTTATTTGTGGTAATTAGATATTTTGTATTTTATTTTACCTATGAAAGTGATTTTTAAAAATTTAAATACATTTTTTTCGAGTTGGCACAGCAGACCTTATGAGATCTATGGCTGTGGTATTTGGTCTTCTGACAAATATTCATGTTGCTTTCCAGAGCACAAAAAGCCTGGAGCATGTAGCCTAAACCTCATATTGCTGCAAACCACGATCTCCATGGAAGACTGCCCATAGCTCCATAAAAAATCCCATTGGTGCCAATGAGGCTGTATTCTTTGCTTAGATGAAGTAAGATCTTTTGGGTTCAAGGACTGTGGCAAATTGGCCTAGGCCCTGAGTCAGCAGGCTCTTTCATTTCACAAGAAACATTGGTTAAACTCTCATTCACCTCAACAGACAAATGGATCATTTTTTCCTTAATTTCGCCACATAGGTTGTTCTACCTTTCTTTGTCTCCCCCAACAAGTTGGTCAACCTGTTATTTTTCTCAGCTGAAAAGTTAGAATTTAGCTTAGTTATCTTCTCATTAATGTCAGCTGACTGGCTTTTCAAATTCACCAGACAAATTGGTCAATTTTTCATTTCTCAGAAGACTGGCTGGTCAGCTTGTCATTTATCTCAGCAGACTGGCTGGTCAACTTATCATTTATCTGGTCAACTTTTCATGGTCAACTTGTTATTTATGTCAGCTGACATACTTTTAAAGAGCTATCTTCAAATTCTTCTGGCTCAGGATCTACGCCCTGACTGTAGTAATACTCCCATAAACTTGCTTGCAATTTGGCTTTAGTGCCGGTTTTGCCTAGCTGTTCTGATTCCCTCATCAGTTCTGTGACTGATAATTCTCTGATCCTTTTGCTTGACATTTTTGATCTACAAACCGCACTCCTGACGCCATTTGTTACACCAATGCAGGTTTATATAATTTTATTAACATAAAATTATTAAACAAAAATTCCAAACAAACAATTGAAACTAAAATTAGTTAGGTTACAAAATATTAACCAGCAGTGTGAGAACAGTGACTCAAAAGTAAATGTATTTTTCTCTGTTCAACACAAGACACTAGTCGATTGTGTCTTATATTTGGTCCACCATGAGCCGACCTAGAAAGGCCCAAAACATTCCAAAGATGTGATCACGCACTAATATATGACTGTAATCATTCCAGACAATTCTAGAACCTGTAGAGTATAACAGAAGTAAACATCTGTTTTCATTTCACTCCACAGTATTAATACTAATTATTTATGATAAAGTTCAAAAAGATAGTTTACTGTTTAAAAATCAATTGTAAAGCTTAGACTCTGAAATACCGGTAAATTACTAACCAAGTATACTTTTACGAGTTAAGGCATAGCCAGAACAGTAAAACTAAATCACATATTTGCAGACATTATAAAGTTTACATCATTCTCAAAAAGCATTCAACTAGTGACAATATATTGCTAAAAGATCTTTAAACACATACTTGAGTACTTTTTTGTATTTATTTTTTTTAGGAAACCATAAGAACTGCTCTTGCAATGGGAATTGATCGAGGAATCCATGTGGAAATTTCTGGAGCAGAATTGAATACCTTACAACCGATTCATGTTTCAAAAATCCTTGCTAAAATTGCTCAAGATGAAAAAGTTGATCTTGTGATTGTGGGAAAACAGGTAATAATATGTTGTTAATATTTAATATTTTTTCTTCTTCTGTAACCCTACAGCCCAGGGTGGGCCTTGGCTTCCTGAACAATAGTCCTTCAGACATCCCTGTTCTTAGCTTTCTTCCTCCAGTTAATCACTCCCTGTTTCTCGTTTTTACTGCCATCTCTGGTCTGGGCTGCTTATTTGGATTGGGTTGGGCTAGCCTTCATTTGGAGTTAATCTGCATATCTACTGACCATTGCACAATCCCCCACCTGTAGACCCACTCATTAGCCAAGGTAAGCCCTGTATTAGGAGTAATCCCTGGGATTTTATTTTTTCCTTATCCATATTGCTGAAATGATTACTTTGTTTATAGATCGGTAATTACTTTTTCGAATGTTTATATTTTTATATTTATTTTACTTTGTGTCTGAAAATTGCATGAATACTGTATGACAAATAGCAAGATATTTTCTAATGGAGTTTGTTTAAATAACTATTCAGGCTATTGATGATGATTGTAACCAGACTGCTCAGATGACTGCTGCAATGCTAGATTGGCCTCAAGCAGCTTTTGCTTCAAAGGTATTGTATTTCTTAAATATAAGAATATTATTTCAGATAGAGTGAAGAGTAAAATAAGTCTATTTTATTTATTTTTTGTCTATGTCTCTACCCATTAGAAAATTATCTTCTTTTGGGTTCTTAAAATTTTTGTAGTCCATGGACTCCCTCTGAACAACACGATTTTCTAGAACCCTTTCAGATTTTTTTTTTTTTTTAATGAAAATGAATGAAAATTTTCTTATAGTGAATTAAACTTTTATCGAATGATATATTGTCCGTACTGGTCCAATACCTTTTGCTATTTTTCTGTCAGAAGCATCATTCCTAAAAGGTCTGTTCTTTTGTGACAAAAAATCTAATCAAGGTGAATTTTTTATCTCCCCATTTGAAGTAAATGTGTTAATATCTAAAAACAAATGTTCAGACTCGAACAAATAATAATCAGAAGATGCCAGATTTGAAGAAGAGGGATATGCCAGAGTTGGCATGGTAGTATATCCCATCCAATTCAAGCTATAAATGCATGCATAAAACAACAACTTTTCCATTGATCTATTCTGGCTTTTTTCTGTTTCTGTTGAGTTATTCAATTTGTCTAGGTGATCACTGTACATTTCAGAATTGATCATTGTGTTGTTGAGCTAAAAAAAGGAAAAAAAAAAAGTTTCCTTTGAAATTTTACTTAAAAACATAAAATCACTTTATATTTATTTTTATGTATATTAACTTTTTAAATGTTTTGAGCCAGTTCATGCATTTTTTAAACCTTGATCTCTTGCATTCAAAATAGTTGTTGACAATACATTTCTCGCCTCCAGTGATGATGCACCCCGAAGATGGGTCATTTTTTGATGTTTGAGAAGCATATCACTGAATCAACATATTATGTATATCTTTATGTTTAAATGTAGTACTTTGACTATCAGATTTTTGAAATGACAAAATTTATCAGTTGGATCTTTCCCTACCAGTTACTATACTTTTTCCCTTCCTACTTTTTTGTTGTGTCTTAAAATTATTTTTATGCAGTTTTGCTGTAGTTTATCGTAAACCCACTTTTCTGTATCATTAAATTTTGGACTGTATGTTGTTAGAGGATGTATGAACGCACCTAATATTTGGCCACCAATATCCTCTCATGAAAAAATTTGAATTTTCCTCTATGAGGATCCCTATTCATTCCCAGAAACTCGGCTATGAATTTTAATATAATTTCACTAAAATAACTAAAATAATTTTCGCTCTTAATATACTGCATAGTGTACTTACCTTTCCTTAACCCTCACATACGAGATACACTTTTTAAAGAAAAATAGTCACCAAACTGCCTTCTTGAGGGTAGTGGTGTTGTGCTCCCAGTTGTGTGTTCCACAGGTCTTTCTGTAAAGTTCAGTAGTGCAATTGCATTGGAAAGTGTTCTGTGATTTACTTGCCATTATTTTTAATCTGCTTGATACAACGCGCCCGTTCACGTAAGCTTTTTAAATTCCATATTTCTTTTTTTTTTATTTATTGATTTAGTTTTTCTGTGTAACAATTAATATATATATATTTATATATATATATATATATATATATATATATTTTTTTTTTTTTTTTTTTAATATTTTGCTCCCTCTGTTGTGCCATTCACCATAGAGGGGCCTCGATCCAACGGAGCCATTCTTCCCGGTCTCGACACATCCTCTTCATCACAGCCAAGGTCTTTCCTCTTCTCTCTCCTATCCTCTTAATGTAATCTCCATATTGGATTCTTGGGTGGCCCTTGGGCCTTCTGTCCAGTGTGTGGGCTTCCATTACCTTTCTCGGTAGCCGTTCCTCATCCATGCGGCACACATGGCCGAACCACTTGAGCTGCCTTCTTTCGATGTTAGTTTTTAGTTCAGAAACTTGCAGCTGATCTCTTATGGAAGTATTCCGCAGACGATCCCTTCTCGTTTTACCTGCCGCTCTGCGAAAGTACCTCATTTCTGCTCCTGTTATCCGGCTGACATGCCTGTCCAGCATGACCCAGCTTTCACTACCATATGTGAGCGTTAGGAGGTAAACTGCCTTGTATATGTGTAGCTTTGTCGTTTTCCCTACATTTCGATGGCCTACTATTCTGTTGCAGATCTGGTAATATAGTTGGGTCGCTTTATTAATTCTATTACTAATTTCTTCATCAATTCTTCAATACCCCTGTGGGTAGGGGTTAGAATATACCCATGGAATCTCCACCTGTCTCAAAAGGCGATTAAAGGAGCCAGTTGTCCTGAGGATACGTGGCCTCTAGCATTGGGCCAATCACCCATGCGAGAGTAAAATAGATTCAAAGAAGCAATAATGGCCTCGGAAAAAACGGATATATATACATATCTGAATTACTGTAAAGCCTATTATCTGAGAGATAAACGCGCCCGGTGTCGTATTTTTCTACTTTTCGGAATGGAATACAAGACTATTTTCGATTTATATAAACAGGAAGATGTAAATGCTATTAATAAATTGTTAATAAATGATGTTAGTGATCATGAAATTGACGAGAACAACGATGATGAACCAATGAATAGATACTGACGCTACAATGAATAGATACTGACGCTAGTATTAACTTTGAAGAAAGGGATGGCCGTTGAGACACTGAAACGGATGGGGACTCCGAATCTGAGGTAGGCGAGAATTGTGATAAAAAATAATAAACGGCCAAAATTTTTATAGTCATTTAAATAAAAGGGATTGTAATTATTTAGGCCTATTTATTTTTAAATTGCATCATATTGTATTTGGACAAATTTTTCCAGATTGGAAATGATTCATATAAAATATTTGAATTTGTTTGTTATTTATATATAGTCTATTTTTTTTATATTCTGAAAATTCCGTTGTTTGTTTTTAAAAAATTTGGATATTGATAAACTGTGATACAGTAATATTTTCCATTGTTTGCAATAATAAAATCCTATTTCGTACTTGGATATTTATTTTACCTACCATGATTTTTTTTTTCTTTCCAATAATGTTTTACGATGATTATGGTTGAGAAGATCTCGAAGATACATGTGCCCGACAGCGTAACATTCTTGATTTGCCCGACAGAGGGTTAAACCATCATCCCCTGGCCAGCAGGGTGATATCTATATTGTACTCTATTTTGTTCGGTTAGCGCATTAGGCCTAATGAGACCTTTGGCCGTGTAGTGTGGTCTTCTTACAGACATTTGTGTTGCTTGCGGGAGCACAGACAGCCTGGAGGGGGTAGCCCAAATCTCACGTTGCTGCTAGCCATGGTGCAGCGACAGACTGCCTATATAGCTCCATAACCAATCCCATTGGGGCCCATTTGGCAGTGTCCTTCCCACCGATGACATCAGCTCTCTCCGGTTCAAGGACAGTGACAAACGGTCTAGGTCCAAGGATTATGGTAGCTCAGAGTCAGCACGTCAGCTGACGGGCCTCACATACCCATGGGTAGGGGTAGACTTGGACTGGAGTTCATTGGCGGGTGGGAAACCGAATGGAGTGGTCACCCATCGAAGTACTAAACCCACTTGACGTTGCTTAACTATGATTATCTAAATGCCTTTGTCCACTCGGTCCCATATTGTTCTCCTTAACCTCATTTATGGCCGATTTTAACTCATCTCTATTTAATCAAGCTCTATTTAAACCTCTTAGGCTCCATGTCCCTAAAATTAAACTTTAATTTTTAACTTGTGTCATGATTTCCCTATTGCAGACCTAAGCAGAGTGCTAGTTTACCTTTAGTTTTATCACCTCTTGTTTTACATTAATGGGATCCATGCCTATTTGTGGTGCTTTAGTAAACAAAAGATATGTGAGTAAGGCATTCAATCTAACCTTATTTCACACCCTACAGCTTGCCTAGGGGGGCCACTCTCACTAATGATAAGAGATTCAGACTTAGCTGGGAGGAACTTCCAAACCAACCATCCCCACACTGCCACATGTGAGATGCTCCCCGTATGTGTAATTAGATCTGTGTAACATTTTTTAATATAAACATATTTAATGTACCATATTAAACTGGGTTATGAATAGGTTCTGCTTAACACGTTCACACCGTGACTGTAATTCATGCTCCTCGCCCATTGGCGGGTGAACTTAATGATTTTCCCTTTATCGGATGGGAGTTATTCACATTATGCAGTATTAACTATCCAAAATAATAAAATAAAGAATAAAATCCTACCTCATTATAGATCGTTGTGGAAAATTTTGTGATTGACTAAAGTGTCTGATGCGGCAGCCTAGTGCGGGCCA
Organism: Aelia acuminata; assembly: GCA_911387785.2. Lineage (NCBI taxonomy): Eukaryota > Metazoa > Arthropoda > Insecta > Hemiptera > Pentatomidae > Aelia > Aelia acuminata. The sequence goes on from OU426980.1 coordinate 14,946,775, forward strand.
CCGATGGTACTCACTGGCGTGAACGTGTTAAATAATATATCATTTTATTATCAATGTTCCACTTTTTTTTTATGTTGTTTACTCTCTGTTAACGACCTCAAAATTAGCAGCTTAAAAGCCCTTCTTAGTATGGGTTTAAACCAAGTTGTTAATTGATTCTACTTAGTTAGTATTTACATATCGTTTTTCTTAAATGATAGCACATTTTGCTTCAATTTAATGTTATGCTTACACTATTTATAGATAGAAAAAGCTGGTGATGAACTAACAGTGACTCGAGAAATTGATGGTGGTCTTGAAATTATCAAAGTTAAAGCTCCTGCAGTTATTAGTGCAGATTTAAGGCTCAATGAACCACGCTATGCTACTTTGCCAAACATAATGGTAAGCATTATCTGATATATAACTTAAGTCTTAAGGGTCTGTGTAAACCATAATATATATTAAAATTTAATCTATACATCGCTAAAGTCAGATCATCAAATTTCTTATTTGGGATCCTACGTTACTACAATAAAAAAAATTTCTCAAAAAAAAATTGGTTACCTTATATAATCTTCCTGTTTCCTTTTAGACACTTAAAAACCATTCATCCATTAGTAATCTGTCATGTATTGATGTATTGAACCATAATATACGGAGGAGTGAACTGTTTCTCCAATTATTAAGCTCTACTTTACCACCGTCTATTTTTTTAAAATATTCATATATTAAATTCATCTATTTTTCTTGTGTTTACCACTTGAAAATTATTTTTATATTTTTGAATAAAAAAAATTGGCTTTGGCCACGATATGTACCTGGATTGCCGTATAACTAGTAGAACAGATGCCACTTATGCCACCAAGCACGTAATACGATCAAGTCAACCCATTCTCTTCATTGATCCACTTTCCCACCGATCTTGCAAATTTTGCTAATTGTGGGTGGACTGTTCATGCCAATTTTTTCTCTTAAAAATAAAGATTTTTTAAAATTATAAAAATAATTTCTAAGTGGTCAACCATAGAAAAATAATTGAATATATATGTATATATATATATATATATATATAAATATATATATATATATATATATATATATATATATATATATATATATATATATATATATATATTATGTATGATCCAGCTTTCTGGGGAAATTACTAAATTTAAGTGCGGCACTTTGGGTTGAAACTCCTAATACTTGTCTCCTATGCAATTCATTGCAGAAGGGAGATCTTAACCACTTTTTATTTCAGTGACCTGCTCTCAACTAACATAGACTACAATTTTTCAATCTTATACCTCTCCATAGTTTTTTAATTTTTTTTTATTCTCAATGGTTCTATCTAAAGTGATTGTCATCGATTAATTAATTTCATCCATCAAGGAGGGACTATCCTACTCACATTTTATTGGTTGCCAAATAAATTTATTCAGTACTTGGTAGTATCAGTAGTGATCTATTGTTTTTTAAATTTTATTTATCAGAATTAAGAACAATTTAAAATATGCTCATGATACATTATTTCACTCTTTTATATATTTAATTTATTTTAATTCCGAGTTTTAATTGTTATTTTGGAAAACTTTAGGTAAACCGGACGGTTTACCTTGCTTCATGATGTTTAAACATGTATTAATTATACTATTTTGCTTTTTTATTATTATAAGAATCTGTCTAATGTATAAAGTATAGTGTTATGTTTTCAATAAACCATTAATATATGTTTAAAACTTAGATGCTTTAACTTATTCTATGTTTTGTAAATAATTATCATAATTCATATTAATATTGTTATTTATACAGTTTAATTAGTTGTTTGATTTGTTTTTATTTTAGAAAGCTAAAAAAAAACCAATAAAAAAGGTAACTCCAAAAGATTTAGGCATTGACATATCTCCAAGAATAGAAATTCTCAGTGTTGCTGATCCACCCACTAGACAAGCTGGAGCAATTTTGCCTGATGTGGATTCATTAGTAGCTAAGCTTAAAGAAGGTGGTCATGTGTGATATGCCTGCTGTTCTTTTTGGTAAGTATAAAAGTTTTTCCACTTTTTATTTTTATTGACCTATGCAATTATAAAAAGATTTGAAGAATCTTGTAAAAAATAATTTTAATTGAGTAAACAAGTGTATATACAGGAAGAGACTATTAGAATTATAGATACAGAATGTTAGTCTTCTAAGTCTCGTAATATTTCAAAAACTCACCTAATCATGCAGATACATGCCAAATTTTCGCCTATTTAGGCATCTTCAGGGCTACAAAGGTAGTATAAGCTGTTTCTATGTTGTTTATACTACCTTTGTAGCCCTGAAGATGCCTGAATAGGCGAAAATTTGGCCTGTATCTTCATGATTAGGTGAGTTTTTAAAATATTACGAGACTTTCAGACCTAACATTCTATATCTATAATGTTCAATTGTAATTATGAAAGTAATTCCAAAATTAAGGTCGCTTGTTTTTTATTAATTAAAAATTTTTTTTAATAATTTTTTTTTTTTTTTTTAAATTTTACTATGTAACTATCTTCAGAAACTTTTAAATTTTGTTTGCAGGTAGGCTATAATTATTAATAATATTTTCTTTCTCGCTGTTTAGATTAATAGTATTTATTATTTTCAGGTCAACATGATATGTGGTGTTCTTCATGACATGTATATAGAAGAAATATATTTTTCTAGAATTAAATATTTTGTTATTATTTAAATTAATGAATTTATGAATAAAAACTTAAACCAAACCATATTTCATTTGTGCTTCACTTCATCATAGCCTAACTAGCTGTTGTTTCCTGTTATTTACATGGATACAGAACTGTAAATTGTTTATATTTTTATGTGATAAAAGTAAAAATATCCCCAAAACACTGTTTTACAATAAGAATCTTTAGATACCTTCTTATGTTCACCATATATGGCCAGGAAGGGAGTAAAAAAAATAATTGGACTTTTGGTAATGTAAGGTTTCAACTGCATTCCATTCCTTAAATATAAGCCCATGCCCATGCATGGTCTCTTGTTATAGGAAGGGGGGGGGGAAACTGCATGATGCTGAATCGCAAATATGTTAATTACTCAGATTTTGATCCGTACCCTGATAAGGTGCCTTTACACCTTACGAACCTCACCTTCGAACAAGTTCTCCTTCGAACCTTGCCGTACCAACGTGAGGCGAACAGCCATTTATACTTCACGTGACGTTAAGCAAACCAATATGGCTGACGCACCCAAAGCTAGCTTATGATAAAGAAAAAAATCTCCATTATCAATATATTTTATATTATCTGAAAACTAAAAAAATAGGAGATGATTTACAACGGTTCACAAATTACACTAGTATCACAAACAACTCCTGTCACTTAGGAAAAACCCAAATCAAAAGTGACACTAGCGCTACCCCCGAACCCAGGCGAACAGATGAAGTACCTAGAACACCCGAGCAGTCGACGTGAAGGCTTCACGAAGGTTGTTCGAGGGTAGTGTTCGAAGGTAAAGTTCGTAAGGTGTAAAGGCACCTATATAAAATCTGACACAGTAGTGTAGCTAGACTACTCGGCCTGGGGTGGATATTATTTTTGAGGCCCTCCAACTGTGTGATGCAGCTCCCCTCATTACGAGTGAGACGTGAAATTCCCTGGAATGGGTGTACATCTGGAGAGTGTGCCATGTTTGTAGATCATTTTTAGACTCCAGAAACCAAAGCAAACTATTGCTTATAAATAATGTTTCGTGTAAATTTACAGATAGAGAAGTTGAATTGATTAGTTTATAATTGTTGGCATTTATGAGGTCCTTATCTTTTTTCAGAAGGGAAATAGCAATAGATGATCTTCAGATGTTTCAGAAAACTTTCAACATCTAGTAAAAAAAAAATTGTTTAATATCTTTAGAATAAAGGATTTATTTGTGGGACATATAAAACTTTTTACCATACCAATGCAGATCTGATAGGGTTGAGGATTTTTTTCTGGAGTTTCAAGCAGTGAAAAATTCAGTCATTGGGAAAGGATAGTTTTGTGGATCTAATGGATTGTTATTAATAATTAGCCTTTCTGATTCTGTGGACTGTTATATGCTAAGAAAGTGTGTTGAATACATTGAGGTTGGAGAAGTGGTATCGAAGAGTGTAGCTAATGTGTTCACTAAAGTTGAAGGGTCAGTTTCATATTGATTGCAGTTTTTCAAACAAATTTCAGGGAAATGGTCAAAACCCATAATTTTCGTAATTGTTTCTCTAAAAACGATGTTTTATGTATTACAACTAACCGTATTAAGGAAATTCGGGCATGATGGTAATTCTTTTACTTTTTTAAAACTATGTATCTTTAGTATTTTCTAGTAGTTTCACATATTCCTGAATTTACTGAGGTTATTTTAGAATTTTTTTTAATGCCATCTTTCTGTATTTTATTGTTTTTTTACATTCGTCAGTCCACCAGGGCACAGTAAGGCAGGAAACAGCATTTATGTTGTTGAAAATAGATACGCATGGCATCTTTTCCTGAGCGGTGTTTAGTTATCTTTAATTTAATTCTGTAATTAGGAGATGAGTGTCAGTTTCAGAAATATCCATGTCGGTAAATTTTATTTCTGAGAGCAGTCCGTTTTTGTCAGTAGCCTTCTGTAATTGGTGCTGATGATACAGGATTTATCAAGTGTTTTAATAACTATGGGGAAATAGTCGTTGCCATGTTTGACATCTATTATGAATGAATTAGTTGTGGGTTAGTACTCGCAAGGTCTATTGCGGAAAGTTTTCTGGATATGGTGCAGAGGTGAGTGGGGTAAGTACATTTATATATAATATTTAAATTTCAGGTATCAAGGAAAGTTTTTATTAATGTACCTCTTTCATCTAAATGGTCACTACCCCCACATTATACTATGAGCATTATAATCACCTGCGAGAATTAGTGAAAGGGGGCAGCAATGATCTACAAAGGCATTCAGTTGTGGTAGAGTAAAGGCTCAACCAGGGGAGAGGTAAAGAGAACGTGTAGCTGTGTATATATATAAAATTTATGAGTTTACTTGAAAGATTAAAATAAACGGGGTAGTTGTGGTTTCAAGACAGCAGTTTTTCAACTACTATGTCAGCAATGTGTACCGGCCCAATTTTAATGATATCTCTACTTTTATCAAGAGTTTATTCTTAAACATCTTTTAAATAGTTTTTCCTCAAGGTGCTTTTATCAGGAACTTTCTTATTAATAAAGTTTTATAAGAAACTTTTAAAATCTATATTGTTAATTTTATAATTAGGTATATATGCTATAATTAATGCTTGGAAAAGATCTGTTTTCAAAGATGACTTACCATTTACTTTAGAATCAGAACAATAAGCTGTTATTTTAATGCTTGGGATAGACCCTACCGTTTTTATAAAGCCCTTTCCCAGAATCTCAAGGATTCCAGTATCAAAGAGTTAGCACATCTTGAATACATATCAGAAAAGTCCAATTCCTTAAGTGGCTAAATAATATTTTCCTCAAAACACCTAACTCAAATTTTTTTAGGGTTACTATACCAGGAAAACTACAGGTATAGTATTTAAAAAATTTATGGCCCAATAAAAATGATGAGATGTGAAACAAAAATAAAGAAGATAGTCCGAATATGTAAAAATGTGTATTTATACTAGAAATATGTATTTACAGTGAAAAACAGGTAAAAAAAATTAGTTTAAACGATTGAATTCAGCTTCCTGATGCTAATTGTAAGCTTAGAAGAATATATGTAAAATCCGTTCCCTATTTATTACCATCCAAATACATGCCACTTCCATTATTGACGACTTCTATCGTGAGTGGTGTCAGATTATAAACTGTCAATATAGCTAGAATTTAGGGCTCAGAGACCGAACCGATAGTTTGGATGGGCGAGACTAAGATCAAACTGCGATCGGGCCTAAGACGTACAGCAACCCTGTATCCCCACATCAAGTCATTTATTTGTGTAATCATTGGCGGATCTAGGGGGGGTCTGCAGCCCTGCAGACAGTAATTTTCGTCATTAAAAGATAGAATTTGACTTTCCTTAAAGTAAGGAAGCAAGTTAAAGAACAAATAATGTGCAGAACAAGTAGAATTTTAGTTGTGGGAAAGGAACATAAAGGTAAAAAAGCTGATTAGAAGATCCAAATAAAGGGATGTGGGGCTGCAGCCCCCCCATTACAGTCAGCTGGATCCGCCCATGTGTGTAATTGAATGTTTTCACCTACAGGCAAATTGCCTCGACATGCAAGAGGTTGTAAAGAGCATCAAAAAATACATATTGTTCATCTACAAAAAAAAGATAATGAAAAAAATAATTAAATTAATACATGTGATACAAATTAAAATTAAATTTTAGTGAGGAACAGTTGCCTTGCTTTCGTAGTTACTCCCAATAGTAGGTCTCCTGCTTACATTCTATGCAGATGTTTCACTAGGTAATAGTGGTGGATTTTTAATATGAGGAACTCTGCATTATCTTCCTCAATAAGTCCACTGGTACCCTTTCTCCAATTCCTCCATTGCTTCTCTACATCATTGATTTTTATGGATTCCAACAATACCTTTCTGATTAGTAGCAATATGAAAATATATTTGGATTATCCGACTGTACCAAGGTTTTCCCCAACTTGGCTATATTATCTGCTATTTCGTTGCTTTGAAATCCACAGCGGGTTGTGATCTATTGAACATATACCTCTCTTTCCTTGATTAATGTTTTGACAAACTGTCCTGAGCATAGGCTTCATTACATTGTGATTCACCCTACCATGCTTTTAATATTTGCTTCATACAAGGCTTGAACCACTAATAACATTGAATGGATTTCACTGTTAAAATTGTTGATAACTTTAATGTTTGAAATAGCAAACAGATACGCAGCGCAACCGGGCTTCTTTAGCACAACCAACTGTGTGCACATAAACTGAGATAATATTCAGCTTTCAATTATAAATTTTAAATGCATATTTTATAAAATGTCTACAAATATTTCAAGATTCACATTCTTTAACTCTTCAGAATTAGTGTGATGTAAATAGCTAGGAATGTTAAAGATTTTTCATATTTTTCCCCTCCTGTTATTTTATTTGTAAAAAATGTATACAATTCTTAAATTCCACCAACATGTTTTTTATTTTTACATTTTTAATATGGCTATCAGTAAAAAAAAAATGTTTTAAACTAATCGTATCAATATATTGTATACATGTATGGTAAATTTTAATAAAACTTACTTTTCTGACCACCAATTTATTATTATAAGCCTAAGGACTCCATCGTTTTACCCTATAAGTTTTCTCACTAACGGTCTTTTGGAGTTATTCGGTTTTACATGCCCTGATGGATTAAGTCGCGGGTTTGAATGGAATTCCAAACGCTTCGCTGCACTCAAAAATATCACACACACGGTTGTTCATTAACATCATTTTGGTGCGGAGCGATAGCTGTTAAGTGGTAGTGTGGCAGCATTATCCTTGAGATAATGAAAGCGAATTAAATGAAGTATGAATTCTGTTTTAAAAACTGTTATTCATTCCTGTTCTGTTACTTTCTTGGAAAAAACATTGAAAATAAAAATGATATGAAATGTTAATCAATGTATTCTCCGTCATCTTTTATTATACCCAAATGTTTGGCGACCGCTTTCACGTTTGTAATAACTTCCTCTTGAACAAGATTAAAACTCATCGCTAGTAGTGCAATTCCAAACAACAAATAAAGAGAGCACAAGGCAATGCTCATCTCTCCATTTTTATTAGTGACTCTTTGGGCAGGTACAAAGTCACCGAAACCAATTGTTGTCAGCGTAATGAAACAGAAGTATGCAGAATCCGCATAGCCCCAGTCTTCCCAATCAGAGAATAAAAACGCTCCACCAACTATATAACTGACTACCAGGAAAACACATAACCAAATAGGTACTGGTTTGATCGGAGTGCTAGACGTTTCTTCGCTGTAGTCATAGTAATCTCTGACCTTTGATTGATTTTGTCTTGGAACAATGAAACCCATTGGACTCATTATTCTAGGGCTAGTATTCAAATGTTCTGTTGAACGTCTTCCGAAGTTTCCTGGAAAAAAATAAGCATATTTTATTCAAAATGTTACGCTCTGTTAACTGTCATTTACATTTATGAATACTAACTATATGGTACCACATTACTGTAAGGACTTAAGCCACATCAACCTATTTCCTCTCTATCCATTGTACATGATTAAATTAATATAAAATGACTAGAATTTTATCAATCTGGCTAAAATCTTTAACCATTTTGTTAATGAGATAAAAAAGGGTTAGAAATGTGGAAATATATGCATGGGCGGATCCAGCCGATCGTAAAGGGGGGGCTGCAGCCCCACAGCCATTCATTTGGATCTGCAAAGTAGCTTTTTTACCTTTATGTTCCTTTCCCACAACTAAAATTCTACTTATTCTGCACATTATTTGTTCTTTAACTTGCTTCCTTACATTAAGGAAAGTCAAATTCTATCTTTAAATGACGAAAAATTTTCCAAAGGGAGGGGCTGCAGCCCCCACAGCCCCCCCCCTAGATCCACCAATGAATGTATGGAGTATAAATTGTTACATTGTTTCTTTTTCACTATTACTAACCACTATTTCGTGTTATATAATATTTAAAAAACAAACTATTATATTATGAAATATGAAAACAAGGAATTATTCACCTTAGTATTATGCAAACTTATATTAAAAAACTGGATATAACAAATGGACTTTCTTCTAATTTTATTTCTTTATCCATATCCGATATGCATTGCCATTTTTTAATATGCTTAAGTCCTCAGTGTTTTGTTGGGGCCTTATCGCCTTATTGGCCTTGCACCAAACTTATTCAACGTACATTTTTCATTTGATTTTGTTAAGAAGAACTGAGTAAAATTAGGGTTACGCTGATATTCAACTCCTTTTTGTAACTTCAATGATGAAAACACTCCTTTCAATTCATATCCTCTTTTGTATAATAATCTTGTTTAATCAAAAGAGAAGCAGTTAACTCCATATAAAGGGCAGACAAACTGTTCTATACCTATTCGATCAATTGGAGATAGAATGCTCGTTGAACACGATGTAGGAAATTCCTTAGAGCTTTGGATTTTTAAATAACAAATTTCTGCCCTGTAAAATTGCAACCAAAGAAAGCGTAAAATGCATGCTGTGCTTTAGAATTTGATTACGATAGATGGCGAATATTTAATATGATTTTCTTCTAATTTCATTTCTATATCCATTTGTTATATCCAGTTTTTAATATAAGGGTTTTATAAGGTTTCCATAATACTAAGGTGAATGATTCCGGTTTTTCATATTTCATTATAAAATAGTTTGTTTTTTAAATATTTTTAGAACAATATTTCTTTTTATGGCAGAACGAAAATTTTTACTTTAAATCTACTCAAAGAAGTACTTAAAATTAAACACTTTAAATATAAATTCTAGAAAAATATGGCGAATGAATAGAAAATAAACTCTTTAAAGGTGACGTAATACTAAAAAGAATTTGCTTAAAACATTACATTTATATATTCTTATTGACTAATCAATGATCATACAGCAAGTTATTTTGGGGAAAAAAAAAAATTAATCGACTGGACAAAAACTGGATGGAAGAATAACGCTAATGTTCACCTGGATCGGAAAGTTTTTTTGACCTATAAACACGTCTGGCGGGTATTAGTAAGCATTTTAAGCGTTTAGGAACCTTTTTGAATCAATTGGCAAAACAATAAATCGTATGTTTTATGGGTGAGTTCTTGTGATTCTCGCGCTCGTCTGGCAGGCACTAGTAAGAGTTTTATCGCTGCCAGACGATTTTTCCCTTTCTATAGAAATAAAAACCTAACGATTAAGCCATATTCCAGCCGTATGTTTTATGGGTGAATTTTTGGAAAAAAATTAATTATTCAAATTTAATTAAAGGCATTAGTAAGAATTTTATCGCTGCCAGACGGTCAGTTTCCCACTAAACTTTGTTGTTTCTAACTATGCTGAATTTTGTAGGTATATGTTCTATGTGTTAGATTTTTTGTTTCTGGAGTAGAATATATTAGGGAATTACAACAGGCAACAGGCCTCTTACGTAACAAGGGGAGCATTTGCCATGGGAGAAACTGTTGAATTTCACGGCGCAGAGGGTTCGCTAGACCCGCACGACATGTGACATTGTTTTTGACCCGACCTACCTCAAGATGGGTCGGAGGCAAGGGGACGATAATTTAAATGAATGTTATCTTTATAAAAGGCTATCACATTACGTGTTATGTTTTTGAAAGGACACCAACACAAGGAATGATAACAATATTTTTCATCATAAAAAAAAAAAAAAAAAAAAATTGATGTCCTTTGTGTGATTTTTCTATAGATAGGAACCAGAATGCGCAGAGGAAGCTCTGCCTTACAGACCAGTGCATCTACACCTCTCCGTAAAGTGAGTATCATTTAAATTATGCCACTTCTAAATTATGGTCTAGCTCATAATGGACCACTTTATAGATGTGTGATTACTCAATGTTTTAATATCCCGGCCTTTGTGGCCCTAAATAGTCCACCAACAGACCAATTGTCTGTCAATGTAGTCGTATGTCAGGTTTGTGCTTTCAACCTTGACAGATTTGACCACCTAACAGCCGGTCATTATCTCCTTCCGAGAAATGAAGTAGCCGGCATGACGTACAATGATGAATGTTTTATGTGCAAAAATGCATTGTCACTAGTCAGAGATGTATTTCAATGTCGAACAACATCGAAGTCGTGATCTTCTAATGGATCGTCATAGTATTCACATTTATGTAAAATAATTCCGCAAAATGCACACCTTGTCAGGTCAGAGGTCTTTGAGTAATAAAATCCTGCAGCCGCTAGCTCCACTGCCCTCACTGGTGACGTCCAGCCAACAAATGTCGACGACGGTCATTTTCATACCTCAAGTTCTTGCCCCTCCGTTCCTTACTCATTCATTACCTGTCCCATAATAAAGTGGAGAGAAAAAGGAAAACGTGTGGAAGAGATGGAAGGGGAATTGGTTTAGGAGATCAGGCAGGAGATATGCATATACAGTCGACTCCGTTTTATTGGGCCATAAAGGGAAAATTTGTTTTGTCCCAATTTGGCGGAGGACCCAATAAAGCGGAGATCATGAATCCACGTGTAAATACAACTAAAATATGTCTAAATACGCCTGATCACTGGGCTACGGTAAAAGTGTGGTTTTAATGCCGTAAATTGGACCCATTTGTGGGGAAACCAAGTTCATAAGTACATATAGGCCTATGTATTCTCGTGAATTAATTTAATGATGGGGTCAAAATAATACGATTAATTTAACTGTTAAAATGTATTTTTCTTGATGTTTTAATATACAAAATATACTAAATGAAACAAATTAAAATAACTATTTGTGTATAATATAAATTATACTTATAAAGATAAAATTTCACATACCAGAACATGGTTTTATTTCATTTTTTTTAATAGGAAAGAATCAACGTGTCTTGTCAGTTTACTTGTAAACTTACGAGCGCATAATAAATATATAACATAATTAGCGCATTTAGGGTGTCTCCACGATTCCTTTTTGAAAAAAAAAAAGCGACTAAACTTTTCTTCTGGTAAAGAAACAGGCGTGGTTTTACAATTCTGTTTATTGGAAACGTTAAAGTTCCAAAAAGTTTCGGCCCGATTAGCCGATGTTTTGTCCCAATAAACTAGTTAATTTTTACCTATATTTGATTCCGTTTTATTAAAAATGGCTCAATTAAGCGGTGATCCCAATTATCCGATAATCCAATTAAACGGAGTCGACTGTATTCATTTCATCTTGAGAAATTAATTGAGAAAATTAATGGAAAACATTAATTATCCGTAATTTGACACCAGGGAGGAAAGCCTCCACACATATTTTGCATATGTTCGGTATTTAGCCAGAGTGAACTAACAAGGGGAGGCTACGGACGTGGGGTCACCGATTACAATGAAACTTTTTTTCGAGTTTCTAAATTCAAAAATATTAGATACGTGTCCGAGGGTTCTTGCCAATGGGCCTTCTGAGCCGAGAAAAAAAATTTCTTAGGAACGAAAATAGCCAAAAAAACAAAGTTGCCGCTGCTCAAAGCTCCTTCAACCAATTTCAATGAAATTTTCAGGCATGTCAGAGTATTAAAAAATATTAGACCCGTGTATAGGGGATTGGCGAAATCCGCTCTGGAAGCCCAGAATAAATCATTCAATTTTGTGTTATATTGGCGCTCTTGGTAACGTTAAAAATCAATTCCATTACTTTGAAAATTGAATAAACTACGTTTTTTTCAGCTTCTTACTTCAAAAACTAAATATTTATATTTAAAAACAAATTATTTTGAGACGAGGTTTTTTTTTTTTTTTTTTTTTTTTTTATCTTCTAAATTTATATTTAAATATTATAAATATTTAACAGGAAATATTTTTCATAACAAAATTTCCTTACTTGGATTGAATAGATTGCCACCAAAAAATTTATGCTCGTAAAATAGTAGTACCTATTATTTAAATATAATGTGATAAATTTTTGAAAAATTAAAATTAAAAACTTTTTTGTCCAAAAACATATTTTTGTCAGGAAAATGTTTCAGACTTTTCCTAAATTACATAAACATTATAAAATACCAAATTATCCTAAAATACTAACTAGGAAATTAAAAATATGCGTTTACACCCCACACTCGTTTGGGTGATATTTATCAAAAAAACAGCTAAAACATAAGTTTTTTCGGCAATGAAGGTATTTAATAAAAGGTACACCTTTGCAGTTGTAGTTTCCTTCCTTTTTCATTCCATCAGGAAAACATATTTGGTTGACATTTTCAAATATTGCTCTCATTGGATTTAACTTGGATGCAAACCAAGCATATTTTACCATGTCAACAAATAATGGAGATGATAATTGGTGGTGAATTAAGGAATGGATTTTCAGAGCATCTTCCCTTGAACTAATTTCCTGACGACCATCACTCAATATTTCAGGGCAATTTTGTATTTTTTTAATGAAGTTTTTTACTTGTCGGAAAAAATAAACATCACATGGTTGACAATATGGTGTGCAATGAGGTGGAATCGTTTAATTGCCACTTTGCAAACGTTGTCTTCATTTGTGAATAAATTTTTTATATACGTTTCATCTTTTTGCCCTCCCCAAAAATCAAGAATTAACATGAATTCATTATATTTTACATATGGTTTTAAAACATTACTGACATAATCTTCATAATGTTTTTTTGAAAGTTTTCCAGATTTGGATGCAGTCAATATTTTTATACAAACATAAATATTTTGGAACATAAATATTTTTATAAGTTTTTAATAAATTGTCTATCTGGTTTTGAACTCGAGGCCCAAAATCTCCAGTGAGTTCTTGCATACAAAGAAAAACTTTTGGCAAAAGTGTTCCAGCTGTAGTGATGGAATACTGGGCTGTGTATAAATGTGTTACTTTATCAAAATCTCCTCCAAACCCTCAGTGGTCTTTTCTCCTTGAAATGATAGGGTCCGGTTAAAGAAACTCCGATATTCACATCCTTTTTGATCCGTATTAATTAAAAACTTTGCATCCTATTTTTCAATTGCCTTGGAAGTTCGCCTCTGAAAACACTTTGCCTCATTTAAAATAATATCCATTTTTAAAGCATGTCTCGACTTAATAAATCGAATTATTTTACGCGTTGTGCTGCTTTAAATTTTTTGGGCCAACCAAGTGAAGTCGAAAATTGAAAATTTTCGGACTGGTATTGTAGAGCGGCTGATGAAGCCCATTGCTGAAGATCCCTAGTTGTAATAATTCTTTTTTGATTTCTACCTTCCAGAAATCTATTGTATACCCACTTGTTTATCATTTCCAGTTTTTCTCTCCTGGTCCCACCAGATGCAATCTGTTTTTCCCATTCTGAAATTCTATCTTTCCGCTTCAAGCATCTTGCTCCATGTCTTTGTAATGTTGAGAGACTCCAATTTGGATGTTCTTTAGCTAATCGAAAATTTTTTATTTTTGTTTCTATAGGTACATGGTCTGGTGCTTTTAATGTTTCATCGTCGATAGATTCTATGGAATGTTGTGAACTATCAGATTCGTTGTCAGTAAATTCACAATCTTCTTCCATTATTTCATCTCCTATGGGCTCATCGGAAAGAAAAACTTCTTCTTCTTCAAAAATAAAGTCAGCCATTAACTTTGAAACGTACTCGACGATTTTATTTCCAAATAAAGTTGCCTTTGTAGAACAATAGTTGTTGTCGTCATAATAATCTGTAAGATGTTTTTCTTTAAAAATTCCCCAACAATATTTAAGACCTTGTTTCACGATGTTCTTATCATAACAAAGACGACTAAAACAGTCGTCCAAATTTTGACCGTTCATATTTTTTAACAATGAAAAAAAAGAAGATTTAATTAGTGACAGAGAAATGTCGATTAATCAAAATCCAAAAAAGAAGCCAAGTAAATCAAAAGCTAGATAATCCAATTAATATGTTTAAGAACAAACTTTTCGCAGTAGATACGTACGAGACGAATGCCAATGGGAGACTGAAGTTCCACAAACCAGAGAGAAGGATAGGTAATCCCTAACCATCCCTAACCATCCCTAATCAGTTTGTCATGTTTATTTATATTACATGTCATTGACTCTTTTTTTTCCCTTAATTCAATAAAAACAGTTGTCGTCTTCCAAAGATTTATTATTCTTAATTTTTAACAAACGTTTTCAATCATAAAATAATTCCTTAATTCTTTGGGCAAGGGAAAACAACAATGGAAATACTTTCAGATTCAAAATTCAAACTTTCGAATTCAATTTTTCGCAAAATTATCTTAAATATTTTTTTAAGTAACTATGCGTGTACACTATACACTATATTGTGCTTTTTACATAAAAACTGGAACATATTTCAAATAGTAATTTTTTTTTTTTTTTGGTTGAAAATTTTTCTTCAGTCTAAGCAAAAAATACTTTTTCATGAAAAATATTTCCTGTTAAATATTTAATTATATTTAAATACAAATATTTAGTTTTTGACGTAAAAAGCTGAAAAACGTAATTTATTTAATTTACAAAGTAATGGAATTGATTTTTAACGTTACCCAGAGCACGAATATACCACAATATTGAATGATTTATTCTGGGCTTCCAGAGGCCAATTTCGCCAATCCTCTGACATGCCTGAAAATTTCATTGAAATTGGTTGAAGGAGCTTTGATCAGCGGTAACTTTGTTGATGCAATTTTTGGCTATTTTCGTTCCTAAGAAATTTTTTTTCTCGGCTCAGAAGGCCCATTGGCAAGAACCCTCGGACACATATCTAATATTTTTGGATATAGAAACTCGAAAAAAAGTTTCATTGTAATCGGTGACCCCACGTCTGTAGCCTCCCCTTGTAAGTGCAAATTCAATATTTTGAAAAAAACTGAAGTTTGAGAGCTGTTAAATAGGGTAATGTTTACTTGTAAAACTTTAGAAACACAACATATTTTAGTTCGCCTCGTATATTATTCAAATATATAGAATGATTTTTAAAAAAATAACAACAGGTTACCACTACATTTAAAAGTAAAATAAAAAACATATTTTTTTAAATTGGGGCATAGTTAACCAAGACATTAGACTGAACATTCATTTTTGACACATGTCGTGCGGGTCTAGCGAACCCTCTGCGCCGTGAAATTCAACAGTTTCTCCCATGGCGAATGTTCCCCTTGTTACATAAGAGGCCTATTGCCTGTTGCGATTCCCTAATATATTCTACTTTCTGGCTCGCGTCCTATATTGATGCATGCTGTGTTGCCTCAGTGGAATCCCGCCTTTAGAATAGAGCACTTTAGAACGGCAAGAGTGGATTAAACGGTAAATGTACTGATTGGCTGCGTTGCAAATTTTGGTAGTTCTTTCGGCATTTTAAATTAAAGTAAATATCTTTGAAATGACCGCAAAGGTTTGTTCTTAGGATCGTACAAATAGGTCATGTAGATTCAAAATAATCATCATCCGAATCCTTTGTTTACCTAAAGCTTCGTAATGATATGTTTGTTTAAATCCTATCAGTGTAACAGTTTACAGTAAAGCTTTGAGCTTTTAAATAAATGAAAATTGGCGATTCGGTATTTATGGTTTTTGTTTTATATACACTCCATTATATTTTAAACATCTGGGATCTCTAAAAGAATAGAAGGTATCTCAATACCTCAGTTCATCAATAAATAGGGGAGAGCGGGGTTGGTTGGCAACAGTTTTCACTTTTTTGATTGTCGAGTTTTTCCTGTTAATTTAATCCCAATAGGGCTGATACCACTGTAAACTTCAAGTATTAGAGTACTTCAAGTATTTTTTTTACCACATAATATTTAATATTAAGATCATAGAAAATTGAACAATCCAGAGTATGCCATTTTTTTTTTTTTTTTTTTTTTTTCTTGGCACCAAGATTTGTTGACAAATCCTATTTCGCCAACAAAAAAAGTATTACTGAGTGATTATGGTAGCAGTTTTTTTTTAGATAATAATGAAAATGAAAAAAGGGGTGATGTCTTTATGACCATATGTGTTTACATCGGTAAGTTTATTTCGTTCAAAAAGTTAATCAGTTTACGGGCTGTGTCTTTATTTATTGATCGTAGCATTTCCTCACCATCATCTATGATCCGCGATCCCAGGCTAATTCTCCTCTGTTTTTCAAATATTTTACATTTGAACACAATGTGTCTAGGATCTTCAGGGCATAGGCATGTAGGGCAATCACTGCTATTAACCAGTCCCATTAACTTTAAGAACTTGTTCGTTCTGCCATGATTTATTCTTAGTCTCGTCAGCTTAACTAAATTTTGACGGTTGGCATGATATTTAAGAGTCGAGAACCATGGAATAAGAGTTACCTTCTGGTGCACGTCGTAGTGGTCCTTACCTTTCGAGGAACATTGCCACTCGTAAAATTGTTGCCAGTCTTTTAATATTGTTGGTATCATAATTTGGAATCGGTTTGTAGCAGGTTTTAAGGGAAAATAGAATGACAATAGAAGAAGATAGAAGTTTAGACAGTCGTCACTCTCTGCATAAGAAAAATTGCTCTCATCCTCCTTGCTGTAACTAAAGACAATTGGTAGTTTCACCTTTGTTTATGTTTACCTTGCTTTTGTGAATTGCTACTGCGCCAACATACCACCGTTGAAGAGAGCCAACTAACCCCACAGGAGAGATCATATGAAAGATGGCTGCCAGGACAGGGGAGAACAATCAAACAAGAAATTGGTTAGTCGAAATGTTAGGTTTTTCAAAGGAGTTTGGGGCTATGTGAACAGAATCGGAGTCAAATGTTTTAATATGCCTTTAAACCAAATTTACTGAAAATATAAAAAAATACTTACATGTTGTAAAATCAATCAATGAAGCACACTCTACACTGTTAGCATCGGATTGAAAACTCAGGACAAGACTCCCGAGGTCGAGCGGGTCTCATGGTACAATGGTGGGGCCTTCACAACAGGTGTGACGGAAACTATAAGCCGATGGCCAACCTACCCCCTATGCCAACCAACCCCGCTCTCCCCTACTAATGGGACGCGGCCTAGAATTGTTTCCAGATCCTCAATATAATAATAACACCGACCGTAGATTATTTGTAATTTGTTTACAAGTTGGGTAATAAAATGCTAAAATAATTTTTTTAAATTAAGTTTAATATATATGAATACCTGCTCCTCTTAACTTCCCAGCTCCGTGTTCATCGTGTTCTGTTTCTTTGTGCATTGGAAGTGTGGCAGCTAGAAAGAAAACAAATGGTTCATATCTGATCATGGGAATATTAATTTATTCCGAATTGCATTAAAAATAAAAATAAATATAATATAGATCTATTATCTGATAAACATAATAAAGTCATCTGATCAGCAATGATAAAGATCAGCTATTTAAATTGTAATTACAAATACTAATGAATAAATAAAATTGACTGCCTTACCTTTGTTATAATCATCGTGGTCAATTGCGTATTTGTTATATAACACTGACTGCTGCACCTCTTGAATGCCTGAAAATTAGAAGTAGCAATCTGTAATTGATCTTATTGGTTCGTAAAATGTTTTAAAAATGATTCGATGAATCTGGAAAGCAATGTTAAATATAATTACTTGTCTTTAATAATTTTACATATTACATACATACCTAAACATGTTCCCTAAACATGTATGCTGGGAGGATGCAGCGAATAAAGAGAATATATTTTTGTTTTAATATCTACCAATACAAGTATAATCAGAGTAGGAGAATAGGAAAAAATTGAAAAAAAAATTGAAATTAATATTTCTAAACTTTTAGCTAATGGGGAATTTCGTTGAACCAATATGTTTTATTCATACCTGTCCATAATAGCATAACCAATGAGTGAATTTTATAATTCATAATCATGACAAAATTCCGTGGAATGAAAGAGATGCTCTCTCTTTATCCTAGTGTGATAAAACTAATAGTTGTTGCAGGAGGTCCCTTTTCCAGCTCCTCTTCAGCCTTTTACGGGCGTAACCTAGTATGAGCGTTGTGTCCAAACGTTTAGGGCCATTTAACATGGTCATTTCTGTCCAACTGTCAGTTTTTTCTACATGTAAGAAGTAATCACTGAATGGAGGACCACAACTTACGGGATGTATTGACTTATTTTATCCATTTAAGTTTTTATTATTCCTGAGTGTACACAAGTACGCCATGCCTCAATTCCGTTAAGTCTTTTTTCTTCAAAATATGGCACAGTGCAAATATAAAATTGTCGCAATTAGTCCAGGCACAATTTACATGAAAAAGGGGTTAGACAAATGCAATCGGGGCTAGCAAAAGTTCGTTGAAAAGATTTTTTTTCCTTAACTTGTATCTAACCAGGCCAGAATGGAAAAACCAAGTTTTCTAACTAAATTTCCTTCGGGAGAAGTTTCTGTGGCCTAAAAAAATTAATTTGGACTTCTTAAAGTTTTTGACAAATAACTCCAAAACAACCCATTTCACAGAAAATTGCATTCTATTTAACCCACTTCGACCCAAGGGTAGAAAATATATGATTGGTTGTCCTTCGGGAACCCTATTTTTGGGAAATGCATCTCTGAGACATTAAGCGGTCAAAAAGAAAGAGGAAATCAGCCCCCACTTTTATTATTACGTTCCTTTTTTTTTTTTTTTTTTTTTTACACGAAACGGCCACTTTGAGGACCACGCGATATCACTGAAGAATCTTCCTTCTTCCTCCTTCTCACTTCCCAGCGCAGCTTCATCATTCGCGACTGTTCCTCTCTTCTCTCCTTTGACCACCCAATACCCTTCACCCTCTTCTTTAATCTGACTTCATTGTTAATTACTTTCTTGAAAAGATCCCTGTCATGACAAAGTTCTTTTGATATCCCCAAAGTTTTCAATTCTTCTTTAATTGGCCTAGGATATCCCCCCAAATTTTTGTACTTTAAAATTTTACTGAAAATTTCTTTACATAATCTTTTTTCACTTATTCTCTCCATGTGCCCAAAGAACCTTAACCTCCTGATTCTCATATCAGTTTCTAAATCATTAATTTGCCAGTAAATTTCCTCATTTGACCTCCTCCTGAATCCTTCTGATATTTATTTGGTCCATAAATCTTCCTCAAAATTTTCCTCTCTATTTTTTTCAACTTATCTAAACTGGGAAAACAAGCTGTTTCAACTCCATAAAGAATCACAGGTTTTACCACAGTATTATAATGCCTTAATTTTGCCTTTATCGAAAGATTTTTCTTATTGTAAATTTTTCCCACACGAAAGCACAAATCCTATAATTTTTTAATTTTCCCCTTGAAACTCTCCTTTTCCGATCCATTGCAGCTTCACCCAAATACTTGAATTTCCTAACAACCGAAATCTTCCCAAATTACGTTCCTTTAATCAAGATCTGGGAGGAAATTTTTTTTTTTAAATTTTTTGAAAATTTATTTTTCATGACATTATTGAAACACCAATCATTTAGTGTGAGTTTTTAATTTTAGATAATAACACCAATGTTACTCATTCCCCGTTGTAACCAAAGGACATTGTCAAATTCGGTGTTTATCCGATTATATTGGTTAATGGTAAATAATGGGAAACTTCATCAAAAATATGCCTAACTGAAAGTGCTGATTGGTAAAATTGCCAATACGGCATTTATGAAAGGTGAAAGGCATCATTCCTTTGGCTGCTGCCGCAGGAATTGGACCCCGGTTTGACTGACTTCTTGATATTTTTTGGGGACCATATGACCTACTATATTTCTCTCTCTCTCTTGCCCCCTCGATGTAGCTCCATATATTGTGTTCACGTTTCCTCATTATACTGCAGTATCTTTATATTGTGTGGTTTACTTTAGCAAGAAACCCAACCTATTATTAACAGTAAGTGAAAGCGTAGCTATCTTAAAATATTTCTAAACCGTACTTTTTACTGGAGAAGGGCAGCTGCGGACAGGTTGGAGTGGAAGAGGATTGCTAAGGAGGCCAGGGTCCTGCAAGGACCATAGCGCCGTTAGATTAGATTCGATTTTTTACTTATAAAGAAGAAATTTTAATATTATTATTGCTTTTATTGAATATTCTTTCCAAATTAAAACATCTATAAGGCTGAACGCTACTGGTCACCCTCTTAGATCAGCCTCTACCTATTGACAAACAGGTATTGCCTTATGTACCTGCTACACTAGGATAACTGTACCATAAGTTGACAGTGCTTCAATAGTTGACATTTTGCAAAAAAAGTGTGAATAATAAAATTCAGGGTTGATTATTTTGGTTCAAAATTTGGCGGTAATTTGCCAAGTTATACTAGTTAGCTGGGTTGCCATCGACATTAGTTTGATGAAAACTCAAGCTTATTTGTGAGAGGGTGTAATGGCGAATTTTTTAGTGGCCTGAAAACTCGGTTTCTGCTACCCTGTTTCATTAAGGTGGAAATCGAGTTAAATAAGCTTTTTAGTTGGTTTATTGAGTTCAATTATGTTTTAATTACTTTTATGGTATTCATTAAGTTCATGAGAATCATTTGATATCCTTTTTAATAAATTTATACAATGTTTTAGGGCTTAAATATAGGTGTCAACTATTAGAACAGATATTAATCCATAATTTCAATAGTTGACATCGATGCCATCTAGCGCCAGAATTAGCAAATAGTGTTCCATCTAGGGGTGGTTTATGAAAGTCTGAGTCTGTATGGATGACAGGTGTCTTATTTTATGAATTTATAGCTAGTGTGCTCTATCCATGGATCGTTGAGAGCGAAATTGCATTGCAAATAATCCTATACCTATATGGACCAGTGTCTCATCTGACTCTCTCCACTTCCCGATTCTGCAAAGTACATGGGATACTTGCTATTAGTCGCACTCTATCAAAATGCTACACATTTCACCTAACCAATGAATGTGGCCATCTTTAATTGTCTAAAAGAGCACTGGAAGAGTGAAGTTCATCATCGTAGAGTAGAAAATTGTGCAAACCCAACATTAAAAAAACGAAACTTTGGCCATTACTAATATCTATTTATCATACTTAACTGGGTGATCTCAATTTTCGTTAAAATATATTTTTTTTTGTCTCATTTAAGCTTTTTGTGTATAAAATAATTAAATTGTTAAAATTTTATTTTGTTTCCATTGTGAATTTACTAGTTTATAAATAAAAAAAATATTAACTTGTATTGTAGTCCTCATTACCTATTAAAAACTATAGGAAATCAAATAACTTTCCAAACCTTTACATTCTGATGTGTCAACTATTGGTTCATTTTAGAAGTTTCTAGGAAATCATTTTTTATAAAAACTGTAAATGTTAACCATAGGATATTGTATTCGTAGTATTCTAGAGGGATTGGCCTGACTAAATTCATAACAAAGATTATCCTAACATCAATATATTCGTATACAGTCTCAATAATATAATTTTTTTTTTTCTTAAACTGTCAACTATTGATACAGTTACCCTACTCGTTTGAATCATGGAAGATAAGCTAATAATAATAATACATGCCATAGCCTATCATTATTTATTTTTCATTTGCATGTCCATGAAAATATTCTTACCCTCTCTAATCTCGTAGGGTGGGAGCTTTGATCTAGAATACCTTCCATATGAACCACTTCCTCCTCGTCGAATCCGCTTTTGATTTTTGATCTCTTCCTCTCCGATTATTTCCCAGTCCTCAGTTTCTTTACAAGGCACAAAAAAAAAACTTATTTATTTTCTCGAGTAAACTCAGATGAATTATTTTATACGTGATTTAAAAATTACCCTGTCGGTATAGTTGTTTATCTCCAACTTGAGAAGGCCCCATATTTCGCATATGATAAGAAGATTGATAAACATCCCTTGCAACGTTGCGGTCATATCTGAAAAAAAAAAAAAACTAGTTATATTTCTTGCGGCGTTTATTTTTACATGGATCAGTCAACTATAGTACCTACTTAGGTTAGTACTTAGTTTTGGAGTTGTAGGATAAGCAAAAAATTTCATAAAAATGTATACATACATATGTTTGTGTTTCTGTATGTATATGTATATATACAGTACCAGTCAAAATTTTAACTCACTTGTATTTAATTCACAATTTTCAAGTTTAAAAAAATAATTTTAACTCAAGAGATAACATTTCAAAAATTATATGAACGTTTCGAATACAATCTATATAGATAAAGATGAAATTCTGTTTGTTTATTTTTTTGTTTGTTCTTTATAGAAATCCATACCGTTTGTTCTAAATTCTCCAAATTTCGCTTAGTGTTTCTTTCACACCAGGTGCGAGCACCTTTCCATATTAAAATTGCATAACTTCAGCCAATCTCTGGGTATACTCTTTATTGTTAGAAAAACGTTATGATCTCGCTTTACATTAGATTTTAACGAAATCAACCGCTGGAGTCGAAAAAAATCTCATTTCTCTCCTAACGAACTTTTCTTGACCCACGGCTTTTCTCATTGTTTTCCAAGTTCCCTGGGTGAAACCGGGATATACAGCTAGTTATAAATAAATTTAAAATAAAATTATAGTTGTTATGTTGTTATCTACTTATTTTACAAAACCTAATGGTGAGTCTAAACTTTTGACTGGTACTGTATATATATATATACCCGAAGTTTGGATCAGGCGTGCAGGAGATTTTCACAACAAATTTTGAGGATACCTTCTACACAGATGCTGAAAAATCATCATGTTCTACGAAAAAAACAGGAATTAAAGTTATGAATAGAAAGTTTTACTAACCTACTGCTCAAAAATAATAAATGTTTGTCGGAAATTGAGAATTTCTTCAAAAAATTGAGTATTTCCTCAATTCCCTTAGATATGGAGGGGAGGGGACCCATTGGAATCGGAATATTATCAGCAAATCTACAGCTTATTGAGTTTTGAATCATTGTATTGGATCAAAAAACTATACTTACATTACCTTACGCTTAAAATATCTCGTGTTTATTTATTTCTGAACTGTATTTACTTTTTGGATACCGTGGTATAATGATTTCTTACGCGAAGATTTTTCATGAGATTTGAAATTGTCAAAGCACTGAAATTTGAAATACTTTTCTTTTTTCTTTAATCAAACCGTAGATGATCCAACATCGCAGTTCAAGCACCGAGCTCATACCAATCCAAAATGAACTATTCATAACGAATATTATTACAGACGAGATATTCATAACGAGTTCCCAAGTTCCAAAAAAAAGTTTGATAAAATATTTAGCTTCGACGTAGACGTAGAACAAACAAGACGTAATAACTGCAAGGTGTACAGTACGTGGTGTATAAGGTGTTGGCTTAACCCTTTGCACCCGAACGGCACCTCTCAGGCGCCATTACTATTTATGACTATTTAACATACGCCATTGAAATTTTTAAATAATTTTAAAACTATTTAAAACCATGGTAGCTTATTGGCCAATATTTTCTATTCAGATAGAATGATTTAAAAATTACCATAGACCATTAAATTTTATTAATAAATAATCATCAGTTACAGTCTCTCAAATTAGGATCCCACTCTTGGAAATTAATGTTCATAATCCTGGATTATATTAAACCCTTTGCACTATCAAATAAATGAATAATTACCCATTTCATTCAAAAGTAAAGAATAAGTAAATGAAATTTTGTTAAACAAAGTATAACAGTATAATATACCTATAATAGGCAATTACGGAGAATTAACTTGTTCCACCACAATTTTTGAAGAAACGCGTGTTCTCTGTAGTTTTCTACTAAAATGGCACAAAAAAACAAATCAAAGATGCATGATAAATAAATCAACCGTTTTACACGTCGAAGAAGAAAGTGCGTTCACGACGTAATTCGTGAGCAATATGTAGAATTAGTAGATAGACATTTATACGCACATATTTAACAAAATAAATATTAAAGCAGAATTAAATATTTGGAAATTGCTCCAGACTTTACCATACTGTAGAAAATTTAATTTTTTTTTTTTGATTTTTTTATAAGTATGTTTTATTAATGGTCCACATATAACCTTAATACATATAACTTATATACCAAATACATATAACCCAGATTTCATTATAATTCCTTACTTGGTTCTAAAATTTTACTGTATAATATTACGTTTGCAGGGTGTACGATGTCGCGTAAAAGTTGCGTCGAGTTGCTGGTAGGTAACGTCCGAAACGGTGCCGAGTGCAAAGGGTTAAGATTTGACAATTTTTTCTACACCTTATATGAAAGGTACAGCCAAAACAACTACTTTATTGTTTATTATCAATATTTTTTTTCTTTAAATAAGTTTGATAATTCGTTGGATTCGGAATGAGTAGACCTTTGCAATGCAAAAAAACAAGTTTTTCAGTGCGTAATAACGCTTAAAAGTTATGGGATACAGGAAAAAAACATTTATGTCAAGTATTTTAAGGTGACAGGCGCGTTCACTGACCACAATGCTAGTAGGTTCTTGCTCAGTTCTCTCTGTTGAATCTTGTAATTCCAATTCCCCAATATTACGCATCTAACTTGTTTGTTTTTTAAAATACGGTTTCATTAACTGTCCATCGTCAAATTTTCATAGATTTTTGGTTTTCCTTTGTGCGTTCTTTGGATCAAAAATGTTACATTTTATAACTAAAAATATACCTTTCTATTATCCAATATTTCAACATATTTAGCATCTTCAAGGCAAATTTGTAACGTTGATCCTAAGTTACTTATTAATGACCTATGCATAGGCGTACCCAGCACGGGGCAGAGGGGGGGGGGCAGCTGCCCCCCCTGGAAGGCGGGTGCGATAATTTTTTAAGGCGGGAAGCAGTAATAGAATAATTTTTTTCAAGCAAATATTTGTAATAACTTAGTTGATAAAGCACTGCTATAATTATACATAATTTTGGTTTCATTCACCTTTTCCGCGGTAAGTTGTTACAAACTGAACGACCATAGCTTGCCCCCCCCCCCTAGTTTTGATCCTGTGTACGCCCTTGGACCTATGTGTGATGAATGTTAATGTTATGCTTTTACATATAAGCTCACCAAGATAATAAGTAAACCAATAAAAAGTTTAGAGTAATTAAAGGATACACTATAATAGATTTAGTATTTTTTTTTTTTTCTACCAATAATGAAAGTTTGAAAGGAGAAAAATTATGAAAGTATGATGATACCCTGAGTGCATTCTCTGTCTTCTTCTAGAATTTTGCCTACTCTGTTCTTCTCTAGTACAGGAATAGCAGCAGACTCGCCAATATAGGAATCTGAAAGAGTGAGCCATTATGTCTCCTATATTCGACAAACACAACAGCATTAGTGGTATTCCGACAATAGCATAAAATATAGTCGAAACCTTCCCAAGCTGTGTTTTAGGAGCAATATGACCATAACCTGAAAATGTATATTATGATCAACATCTGCCGAGTTAGCTTTTAAATTTATACAGATAAAAGAAAACATAAATTGCTTTATCCAGTAACCCGCTCTTTATAGTATTATTCTAAATAATTTATTTTTTGAAAAGAAAAGATTGGGCTCCGCCGGGAGTCGAACCCGGGTCTTCCGCGTGACATGCGCGGTATGCTAATCACTGCAACACAGAGCTCGTTTCCAAGCGGAGCCAATCCTTCCTCTTCACTTATACCTCTCCCTCGATCTCGCAAGTTTTGCGAGTATTTACGGGAGGTGGATAATTTTTGTCCAATTTCGGGCATCTCTTGACGATCGTCAATTTTTTTTAAAATTATTTTTTATTAATTTAATTTATTTTTGTGGGTAATTTAAAACATGGTGGTTAACCACAAAAATAGATTAAATATAGTATCATCATTTGTTTTTACCTTTATACATATGTACAATTTGATACTTTTAATAAAATGGTTATTCTATTTTTTCTGTATTTTTTATTTCAAGAAGTCATTATTTTTCATCGATCAAGATAACTTGATAAGCTTATAAGATTTTTCCTAAATTATTCTTTTTTCTTGTTTTTTTGTTGTTTTGTTTTTTTTATCAGTAGTTAGAATGTTTATTTATTAACATTAAACATCATATCACGGTACTAGTCGCAACTCAATAAATTTTCCAAGGATCGAAAGTCATTAAGTTGTTTGAAAACTTACTAAGAAAAGGTTTGCTGAATAAAATTTATTCTGATACCTTCATGGCATTAAAAAAAAAAAAAAAAAAAAAAAAAAAAAATATATTTTTTGAAAGATTTGAACAACTGAAATTATATTGTGTGTTTAAAAACTTTTTGGCCCTAGGTTATGATTATAGAAGATGTTATAATAGGAAAGTTTACTCATACGGATGTTTATTTATTATCAAAATTATTGATGTAAATCATTATGATAGGATTATTCAGTGGTATTCGATCGTTGGATTATATAATTTTTTTATGTCTACTAACGTTTTGTGGATAATTGTTGTTAGTGAACATTTGTAGAAAAGTTAGTTACATAAACGTTCTAAAATAACTTATTAAGAACGTTTTCTTACTGAAAAAGTTCAAGTTCAATAAAAAAAATTTCACATATAAAGTGAAAAAATAAGAATAAGTTTAACTTGATTTAAAAATAAAAGTTTACTTACACCCTGCAATTAAAAATTTAACGGAAACTGTACGAATATAGTTTATTTTTAAACATCTATATTTCATTGTATCCTCACTGGACCAGATGGATAATATTAATTATGCTATCGATAGTAGCATAATTAATATTTTGCCTTCTAAGAAGAATAATTATGAAAAGAATTTGAGTTTTGTGCCATTGGTCTCAGCCAAACAGATTTTCTAAATAAATTTCTTTAAAACTGTATTTCAATGATACCTTTTGAGAATGGGATTGCTAATAATAATAGATCTTCTCGAAGATAAGGTAGTCTGATTATCAATTAAAACTATATACCAGGTTTTATTATACTAAACATCAAATGAGGTATCCATTTATATGATGGAAATCGTATGATTTATATTAATTTAATATTTTTTTCAATATAAAAAACCTTTTTTTTTTTTTTAAATTAAGTTTTGCTAACTATTAATAATACCTGTTAAAATTAGTTTATAAATATTTAATTTAAAAGCGCGTATGCGTAAATAAATATAGACACAGTTTCCGTCTGCGATTTAGAAAATAAAAGCTATCAATTTAAATAATACTAATATTTACCAATAGTCGTTATAACAATAATGGAATAAAATAAGGCTCCAGCGAAAGTCCATTGCAGAGAGTTAACATCTTCCGAACCATCCCAACCAGATTTTCTCATTGCTAAGACCAGATCATTTTCAAATACCTTCAGCTTTTTCAATGCGTGAATGGTCCAATTTTCCTGCCGAAGAACTGGCATATCTTTTGTATATAACCACAAGTCTTCCGTTAAGTTTCTTCGCATATAAGTGATGTTTTCTTTTACCTATTGAAAAAAATAAATAAGTTAATTCAAGATTAGGTATGATGACCATCTGACCATCTAACTTTTTTTTATTCTTTAAATTTTTAGTGCCAATTGGAAGTATAAAGAAAGGTAATACGCGTTCTCATTCGCGATATAACGTGGGACTTTTTGCAAATATTTAATTTATTTTAATGTAAAAATAAAAATAAATATAACCAACTAATATGATAAATATTCAGGAGTTTAGGTCAGAAATTTTCTTTATTTATCTAAACTACGTTTCGACCCAAACCTTGTTGATGACCCACATGACTGGATTGAAACGTAGGCTATTTAAATAATGAACATTTTTGAGTGAAACTCTTGACTATGCTTCATCCAGAAGGATTTAAGTAAACAGTCGACCAAAGTAAGTAAACGTCCGAATTGTTGAATGTGATCATTTCATAGCTACGTTTGCGTGAGCGGGAGTGCTTGTTTGTTTATGTGTCCTCTCTTCCAGGTGCAATGTTTTCAATCGTTTCAAATTTTGTTTTAAAACGCTTCTAGTTATCAATAATTGTTTATTTGCCTCTGTTTTCAGTTTCATTTTAACGAAGAGAGTGAAATATTTATTCAATCTATTCATAATAATCATTTGACCTAATTATATCCCATATCTTAAAACGACTTCCTAAAAAAGCAATATTATTCCTCACCTACATTTACAATGCTGTGCTTCCTGATCTCTGGAAATTATCCATAGTCAAAATGATCCCGAAACCCCCCAAAATCACCAGAACAACTACCCTCCTATCGTCCTATCTCTCTTTTACCTATTATAGGTAAAATTCTGAGAAAAAAAAAACTCATTCTTAAACGGCTTTCTCCTATACTAGACTCAAACAGTTAGTGGCAACAGGAAATAAAAAGAAGACTCAAACGGTATAATCCCAGAAAACCGTTTTGGATTTCGAACATCCCACTCCACTATCCACGTGTGGTGGACGTTGTCTCGTCTTCATTGCACTGGATTGTACTGCACTGGAGTCTTTCTCGGTGTGGAACAGGCATTTGATCGACTGTACAATCCGGGTCTACTGTACAAACTCCGTAGATTCCTACCCCCCACTTCCTTATTATCCGTTCCTACCTAGCTGACAGATTATTCAAAGTAAATCACAATAATGCATAATCTTCTCTCTCCCGCCAGTCAGCTGGAGTTCCTCAAGGTAGCATCCTCGGTCCCGTCCTCTACACAGTTTATATAGCTGATATCCCAGCCCATCCTAACACTGTAAATACCACATATGC
Source organism: Aelia acuminata (assembly GCA_911387785.2). NCBI lineage: Eukaryota > Metazoa > Arthropoda > Insecta > Hemiptera > Pentatomidae > Aelia > Aelia acuminata. The sequence goes on from OU426980.1 coordinate 14,975,960, forward strand.
TGATGAAATCTTTGTGCTATCAGTTAATAGTGATCCATCTATTGCATCCCAAAACCTTCAAGCTCATATAAAAAAACCTTGAAAAATGGAGAATCAAAATCAATCCCATCAAATCACTTTTACTCTTCATCTTCAACCTAGGACTTCCTGTCCTACTGTATCCTTTAAAATTTCCACTTGTCCCTGTTGAACAGATCAGTTACTTAGGACTCCACCTCGACAAACGTCTTACTTGGAATATTCACACAAGATTGAAACGATAAGAAACCGCCCGATGCTGCAGTCTCCTACAACACTTACTTTACAAACGTTCAAAACTACTACATTTATATGACAGATATAAGACCTATTCAGGCTTACAGAATCGGGCTTTAGGGCTCTACCAAACCTTCTAATTCCTCTGTATCCAATCCTTCAGTCCAAAATCCTTAATTCCCCCTTATTTTTTAACAAGGAAGATAATCCACAAAAGACCTTAATATTCCATAAATCGCCGATTTAGCCCGATCCAGATACCAGTCCTTTCAGAGTAAACTCCAGACCCATCAGAACCCACTTGTATCCACCCTTGCTTCCTCCTCTATTCCAGACAATCCCCCAAGGCGTCTGAATAGAAGATGGCCTCGAGATCTAAGTTAGATATTAGTTGAGTACTATCAGTGGATAGTAGTAGTAGACAGTTTGTCTACATGCATATTAAGGACATTATTTTTATTTTTATTTTTTAGCACATTTACTGAATGTATTACATGTGAATACAGTTGTAAATAAATACATATTAAAACAATAAATATACAAACTCACCAATAAACAAAGAATCAAAGATAATTAAAAAAAAGAAAAGAAGTTATATTAATTAGTAATTACGAAACCTCTAAACCATAAAAATTTATGAATTTTATACTGTAAATGATTGAATTTAAAGCATTCGAGAAATTAGCCATTGACATCAATTTTTTTCTCATCAGGAACGGCCTACTGTGTTATGTTTCTTTTGTACGGCCTTCATTTATTCATTTTTAGGGTTATCCATTTCTAATTAAATATTAACATTATATTTATAATTTTTATTTTCATTTTATGTCAATAAATTTATATATAAATACCTTTGTAAATCATGTTTTCTATCATACTTAAATGATCGATATGTTGTGATTAGAAACATTTGTTTATATGTTTGTCTATTCATTTTATAATATTCATTAGATGGTTCTAAGATAATAGTCTTGGCAAGGGCGGGGAGTATTGGTGATTGATCACCCTCCCCAAGAAATTAGGAAGAAACAACATTAATGGAATAAATTTACACATCATTATTTTTACAAATTTTTTGGTATAATAGTATATTTGTGTACAAATTTAATAATGTTCCTATTATTTTTCTAAATAAATAACTGAGATGTTTTTATGCTTTGTAAATGTTATTTTTTCTACTGGTCTATTCCCTCACGAAATTTTGCTTTGGTGCCACGCTTCTTTGGATTTTTTACTGTTGCGAGTTTATGATCGCGTATGTCTTATCAGCTTCTATATTATTCTAAATCTTTTAGATTTTTTTTTCTTATGGTAAACAATATTTTCTTTTGTAATTATTATTATAGTTATTTTTATTATTAAAGGAATTTGCAATGAATCATATTACTATATTGATTCTTTTTCAATATCCAAAGAAAGAACTGATAAATTCTTCGGTACTACAAATAGATAGTATTTAACTGATTGGTTAAGTTGTACTTGAAATTTCTGCTAATTGTTAGACAAAAACTTAAATTGAAATTAAAACACCCACATGAAAAATAAATCATAATACTCACAAATATCTCGTTATCTCTCTCTAAATGTTCGAATGTTACCGCCCCTAGCATGCAATAGGCAACAACCAATGTTACCAGCATGACATGTGTAAATAAACACGTGAAAATTTTCCATGTGAAATACAGTATTCTGGTACAGCGATGGGAGCTGGTTTGTTCGTCCATTCCTTGAGACCAAACCCAACATAAATATAACCTTTGCTACTGGACTATTATTAGCAGCCCAGTCCTGTCAGCCAGTTGTAGAATCCTTCCTTAATATGTGAAAAATATTTTTCTTCTTAACTTTATTTGTAAAGTTTTCTCCGTTTAAAAAAACAAAACAAAAAAACTTTATGATAAAATGATTCATAAAATAATTTTATAATAAATTATCAGTGCATATGGTAGATAAAACAGCAAATAAAATAAATTACCCCATAGGGTAGGAGAAAAAAATCGTGGAATATGATCATTGTGAAAATTAGCCATCAATTTTCTTATAGTCAGTGAATTCGACGACATTTGAACATTCGGGACTGAGTTTCAACATAACACGAAATATTACTCATAGATAATGAAAGAGAAATTTATGTCATCAGGAGATCGAAGATAGGATACAAGTAACAGGGAAGGCAACATTTCTTATTCCAACTACTAAAAATGTTATTGGAACTGAATATTGTGTTAACCCTTTGCACTCGGCACCGTTTCGGACGTTACCTACCGGCAACTCGACGCAACTTATTCGCGAAAACGTAATATTATACAGTAAAATTTTAGAACCAATTATGGAATTGTAGTGCAATTTAGGTTATATGTATTTGTGAAGCTTCAAGAACACATAGTTACAAAAAAAAAATTATTTTTTTTTTTTAATTTTATTTTTTTTTATAATTTTATTATTATATTATTATCATTATTATATGTAAAAGCATTATTTGGTGCCCCGAACTAAATTATTGTACAGTTGAGGAAATAAAGGATGAATTAAAACCACAAAATATAGCCGATGTTAAAAGATTAACGTGCTATAAAAATAATGAAAAACACCGCGAGCCGCGACCGTCATTTATTACCAAAAGCGAAATATCCTATAAATAGTTTTTACGATTTGTTTATGTCCTTGTATGTTAAAAACTGAAAATTATTTGAATTGTCTCCGTAGCGGAGCTCTCGGGTTTGAAGACAAATTTTAAATGGCTCCGCTCCGCAGACCTCGAGTGCAAAGGGTTAAAATAAAATGATTAGCTTGCGGAATAAAAAAGATAAATCTTTTGCCAAAACTACAACATAAAAATAGTAATAAATGACAATAACCGCTAAAATTAAGGGGGAAATGGCCAATGGGAGTAAGATTACAAATAAGAACAAAGAATATTATTATAAAAAATAAAAATCGGTGGTAACGATATAGCCCTAAACATTGAAATATCTTCAAGTCTTCTGCCTTATGGATGATAACCACAGGCTGACCGTCATTTCACTGACAACAGACTCTTCCAGATATCCATAAACTGGTATGTTTTCTTCTCTGAGGAAGATATTTTCATTGGATCCCAAACCGGGTTCGCGGTAGAGAAGTCTTTTTTGACTCTCTGGAGCCTGAGTACTTCATCCCGAACTTTCTAGCAGGAGAAGCGTGCTTGTATCGAAGGTGGACTTGGTCCTATTTTTTTAAATTTTATTTCCAATCATGGGCGGATCCAGCCGATCGTAAAGGGGGGGCTGCAGTCCTAAAAGGGGGCGGGCTGCAGCCCCACAGCCTTTCATTTGGATCTGCTAATCAGCTTTTTTACCTTTATATTCCTTTCCCACAACTAAAATTCTACCCCACAACCCCCCCCCCCCCCTGGATCCGCCAATGTTTCAAAGCTGCCCCAATAGATTGGACAATGCCTTCGGGGATATATATATATATATATATATATATATATATATATATATATATATATATATATATATATATATATACTATAGACACCATTTTATAAATTGTATATAATGTTATATAAAATATTATTTGTATGTAATAATGTTTAAATAATTTAATCTGAAGAAAAAAGATTGGTCACTGCCGGAAATCCGAACCCTGGGACATATCCCAGCCATGTCAACCTTCTTTCTTCAACGATCCTACCCGCAAGGGCTCGCAATATTGCAGGGAAGTGACCGGAGGCTGGACCTTTGGCCAAATTTTAGGATCTAATTTACAGGAATTTTAAAAAAATTATTTGATGAATATTGATTTTTTTTTTTTTTTTTAAATAATTATTAACACGTTAGGTGCGGCGGCGTATTTTAGGGGTATCCTGAATTGGACGGTATCGGTCCACGGGGTCCGACTGCTAGCATGAGCCACAGACGATATCGGACGTCGGGGTCCGATGGGAATACTTTGACGAAAGCGTTATCTTTTGATTAAAAGGGAATTAAATGAGCGTCTCAAGGGCATTATCTCTTGGTAAGGATTGGAACTAGACATAATAGGCGCAGAACAGGCCGATACAGAATTTACGCCATTCTTTATCGAAAATCGGACCTCGGATTCCGATTCTAAAAAACAACAGAATTTCAGCTTTTAGCAACATTTTCTGCACTAAAATGCAATAATCTAATTAAAAATCGACTAAATTGAGTATTTGAAGTGTTCGGACTTTTCAGGACATTTTCATGTGAAAATCGGCTGTTAAGAAGGGAATGTAAGACCCCGGGAACCGATGGCGCACCTAACGTGTTAACAATAATAATGTTTAAAATATTTAAAAAATGATATTTAAAAACCTCAATCATTTTTAAGGCTAAGATGAAGTTTAATGCATAAAAAGTAAACTTTACAGTTAAAGTTTTTAGAAATTTATACTTCTGGTAATTTCTTGATATTAGATGAAATATTTTTTATATTGAACTATACATATCTTACATAAAAATCCTGCGGATCGCTGCGCATAGGAGGCCTATAATATTTTAGTTCTAAGGAGTAAATTTTATAAACTTATAAAAAAAAACATAATTTTGTTATGTTTATTTATAGTTTAGGATCTCTTGGAATGTATATTTAACCAGAACAGAAGTAAGTATTAGATATGTTCATGAACTCAATATAATTCTTAAACTCGATATGTTCATTTTAATGTTTGATAAAAGAAAATGAATTTCAAGAAAAGTTTCTGATTGAAAAATATTGAAATGAACAATAGCTGGGGAAAGAACTTATCTATTTTTAGAAATGATCTGAAAGGATGTGGGTTACTGCATAAAGTAAAAAAAGTTTGTTTTTTCAAGTAACTTTCCTCAATTATGAACATAAAATTTGTAGTTTGTAAAAAAAAAAATATATAAAAAATAAATAAAAATTAAAAAACTATTTTACTTATTTATTTTTGCCAGGTAATCCACATAGATGAATCTATTAAAAATTTAAAAATGAATAATCAAAAACAAAACTGGAGACCGGAACAAATTGCATTATTATGCTTTTTAGTGAGCAATCAACCATAGTTTGTTCCCTTCTATTCATGCCTTTGAAGGATCACACGCTTGAATTGATACTAACGTACAAAGGTTTACTGCTGCTTGCATTTAAAAGTCACTAACATTGATGATTATATAGTAAAAACTAGACCAGTGCGTATTATTTATCTTAATATACAAATTAAATTTAAGCTATATATCATGGTAGTTCGTTAAACCTATAGTGTGTATAAAATAAACGAAAACTCAGACTTTTGGCAGACTCAGAAAACTCAGACAAAACTCAGAATTTGGCAAAAATTTAAGAGAAACATACTTTTAGGACTAGTCGAGTTCTGTAAATAGTAATAGACATTTTTGAATAGGAGTTAAATTACAATGAAACGCTGTGTCGTCCGTTTTTCTAAATCATTTAGTTATCAGGCTATTGGTAGCCAAATAATTTAAAAATATGTTTTTTAATTTATTTTCCGAGAAATCTGCCTGAATAAATTACCCAATTTTATGTTATTGACTGTCTTTGTATTAAGACATGTATATTAAGGTAAGGTCTCAAAATAGGAGGCCTTACAAAAGCCATCAAGAGTAAAAACGTTCCCAGTTTTCATTTTAAGTATGGCCGTTTTACCTAGGAAACCGTATAGAGTGTGTCCCAGGTAAAGGTGGATAAGGGTTTATGTAGGTGTTGTTCTGGACAAGGGCACTTATCCATGAATCGTTATTATCCCATGGAGGGAAAGAAGGCTAGGGTCCAGTATGCATTAATTGCAAATGACAGAAAATTCCAAACAGCCACCAAGCGGGAAGTAGATTGCCCCATACATTACAGGGAATCCCTAGAAGTTGCAGGGAGGACCAAGCAACGTATGAAGGGCCCGCGAATAATGATACTTCGGCTGAAAAAGGGACGCACGCGAATGGTGCTTGAGGAGCCAACACGTAGAAGTGATGGCGGTCCAGGAGTCACACAGTGGGGCGAGCCAACAGTCCCGCCGGACATTAGGCCAAAATATGAATGTTAAAATTTCGAGGTTTTGTTGAAATGTTTATAAACTAGAATTCTTTTCTCATCAAGCTCATTAATTTTTAACTCAATTGTTGCGTTAATAATGACCAAATATGAAATCAAACGTGACAATAACGAAATCATCTTTTATATATTTAAGGTTAGTGTACCTAACTCCACCATAGCCGGTCCCAAGCCCGGTTGAGAAAGGAGGAGGGTCCCCTTGCATTGTTGGGTGCATTGAAACACCGTCTCAGGTCAGTAGCTGACTTTAAAGATCCAAGCAGTGAAGCAGCGGGCGGCATACCCATACTCTCTCCTCCCGAGATCTGCCAAATGAAAAGTTCAGAAAAGAATATAGATAGAGCCAATCAGTTTTTAACGAGTACGACACGGCACGAAAAAAAGGATTAACAGACTTGGAACATGGAACGTCAAAAGCCTAAATGGAAAGGAGCTGGAGTTGATCGAGGAAATGAAGAAGGCCAGACTGAATATACTGGGAATTACGGAAACGAAGAAGAAAGGAAAATGGGAACAGGTCATAGGGCAATATGTATTACTTTACTCCGGAGCAAGTTTTGAGGAGCATGCGAAGAGGGGAGTCGGCATTATGTTTCAAGAAAACTCGAGCTACCTCAACAAGAACTGGAAGGCAGTCAATGATAGGCTCATCACAGTGATTGTAGGCTTAATCAGGGAAAAAATGTGTACTCACTGTTTGTCGCTTATGGATCCAACGACAATACAACGGCAGCAGAAAAAGACTCATTCTTTGAAACGCTACAGAAGGAGGTGGATGAATGTCAGGGCACTCCCACAATAATGGGAGATCTCAACGGAAGAGTGGGTAATGACACAAAAAGATGGAATGGAGCCCTCGGAAAATACGGTGAAGAGGCTAGCAACGACAATGGAAAGAGGATCCTCAACTTTTGTTTGGCCAACACAATAATCGTTGCAAACAGCATTTTCCCACACAAGCGAATTCATCAGTACACTATGAACCGAAAACAAAAATCTATCATTGGCAACTTCATTATTCCTACCAATGAAATTAAAAATATAATAAATGGTAGAGAGATGAGATAGGCATGATGGCCAGAGATAGGCAGTGACCATATGTTGTTGATAATGGAAATCGTGTTACGTATCAAGCCTTAGCAAAAAGACAGATTTACAAGCCCACGGGTCTTTAAAATAAACAAATACAAGCTGAAATACCCGGAAACAGTTCAAGACTACCAAAAGAAAGTAGAGGAAAACGCCATATCCTGTGATTATCTTTGGAATTCTGACAACATAGAAATAAGTTGGAATGCTTTCAAGAATATTGTCCATGAAGCAGCAGAAAAAGTGTGCGGAGAAAGCAAGATAGGTCAGAAATTAAAGCAGGCACCCTGGTGGAACGAAGAAGTATAGAAGGAGGTACAATTAAAAAAAAATGTACAGGAGGGAATACGTCAGTACTCACGCAGAGTCAGACCACAAAAAGTACAAAGAGCAACGGAAGAGAGTGAAGGAAGTAGTCCTGCAGTTTAAACTAGTCGAGCATAGGAAAACTTTGGCAAAAAGCTGGAAGAGAACTTTAAAGATAACCAGTAGCTCTTCTACAGAAGATTGAGAGCAATGTGAAAAGAGAAGGAACCAGCACTGAAACACGTGAAGGACAAACAGGGAAATATTATTACATCTCAGGAAGAAGTTATGGAGAGATGGGTAGAATATTTCGAGGAACTATTAGAAGATATTCAGTCTCAGTAATTTGGTATTTGGCTCAAGTACTTGATCGAAGTAGGGGGAGCGGTCTAACATCGTGTGCAGTTCAGTTGGAAAAATGGAAGAACATGATAACGATGGTACTATTGCCATGGGCGGATCCAGCCGATCGTAAAGGGGGGGCTGCAGCCCCACAGCTCTTCATTTGGATCCGCTAATCAGCTTTTTTACCTTTATGTTCCTTTCCCACAACTAAAATTCTACTTGTTATGCACATTATTTGTTCTTTAACTTGCTTCCTTACATTAAGGAAAGTCGAATTCTATCTTTAAATGACGAAAAATTTTCCAAAGGGAGGGGCTGCAGCCCCCACAGCCCCCCCCCCTGGATCTACCAATGACTATTGCAGCCGTTGCAAAATCTTCGTTATTCGTTATACAACGATAGTTGTAGCCTCGCTTAGCAGGCGAGCCGAACAGAAGGGGTGCCTCGAAGATTACTTGGGACTCTTCCAGGGATCCCTTTGACTTATAGCAAAAATACTGACTTTGGATGGAAAAGCTACATCGATGAAATGCTGCCCGATGCCTAGCAGTACTTCGTCTCGATTATTCTAGGCTCTTCCTAGCATCGTGTAGAACCAGCTTAAGGGTACCGACTTTAGGTGGAATACCCTCAAGTCTTAATGGCGGGAGGTGTGAGTATTGTAAGACTAAGGCAGAATTATACATAAGTTACATTGATTACATTATTTTACAAATCCTAAGTTTTGAAAACTTAGCTTGGCAAGTTATTAAAGGCCAACCTTTATTAGAGGCGGGAGCAGTAATCCAACGGAAAAGTGGTAGTTTGGAAACGGCCTTTAAAAAATTATTAAGGCAACTTTATAAGCTAATCTGTTTTATTCGTGTATTCATTAATAAATTTTAAATAGTAACCTTACCAACATTTTGATCTAGCATAGTTTCTTTGTTTAGTTCGAAAAATGTCACTATAGATTGATCTTGTTTTAAGTTAATTAGTGTTTCTTCTAGGTATGTGACGTCACTGCCTATCATTTTATGTTAGTGGCTGTTTAAAGATCACTTTATTTAAATAGAATGATCCGATATATATTTTTTCATATTTCCTACATAAATTTTCTTAATTTTGAGAAGATAAATATTGATATAAGAGTATTTGTGTTATCAGCAAAGACTTTTCTTTTATCAGTTATAGATTTGATAAGGTTGGCACTGTGTCTTCTTAGGCCTGGTCGGTTGCCATATTTTGTTAAGTTACCTACTGTCTGTGAAAATTTTCTGTTTTAACTTGTTTTTATCAGATTAGTGAGTTATGACTAGTCTTCCAGAGTATGCCCAAGTTAGGGTACCTGATGAATTTAGAAGAATTTTATTGGAATTAACTGTAGGATACTTATTAGATCAGCCTCCTGATTTCATTGACTTTGCCATTGAATTTTTTAAAAGAAAACGAACTGAGAGAACAGAACTAAATAATGACGTTAAATCCAAGAATGATATATTAGGATCTGATGATGATGAAAGCGGTGAGTGTAATAGTTTCCTTGACATCAGTGATTTTCAATTGTTATGCCAAATAGTGTTATCTGATGATTTTTAAACAATTGCATTTGTCAATTTTGCATGTCAGATTTAAAGAAGTATAATTATATTAAATAGTCAATTAATAATAGTACTCTCCCCTGTACTCTTAAATCTAATGTTTTATCATGACAGCTTTATGACACCCTTGTCAAAATTAAACCTCTTAGGTAAATTTCTTATTCATTCATAGTGAAAGTAATATTTGTGATTATTTTACTTCATATTTAAGTTCCCTGTGGTTTTTTATACCTTTAATCTTTGATTACCCATAAATTCGATGATGATAATTCAAGTTCTATATCTCTTAACTTTAGTAATTTACCTGCTGCTGGTAACAACAGAAATCTTTAAGTATGTTTGTCAATTAATTGATTGAATTTAATGAAACTTTAATTGTTAAATCATTCCTAGTAGAATATTTAGGGTACAAAGTTATTGTGGATGACACACACATCCCACTTATAACTATGATAATGTTTGAATGTGATTTCCTTTTAATGGTTTTCATGAACAATCATTAAATAAGCGATTGTGGTATAGTAGTTTAAAATTATGGTTGGCCGGTGGGCCAAGATCATATTGATTTGATCATTCTTTAATGCTAAAATAATCAAGTGTGTCTGATAGTAGGTACAGGTTAAATATCTCTAAGGCCTTTTGATAAACTGAAATAACTGTCTAAATCAGTTTTTTTAAAAGTTTTGGTTGTCTTATTAGGTAATTAATGGAATAAACATAATGTTTGTGTTTTCGTAAAACAATAATCATGACCTTTTCTTTTTCTTACTTAAGGTCTGGTCACACATACCATCATCGCAGCACGGGCGTGTATCGGATTTGATTTATTTACAAAGGGTAGCTAGTAAGCGGTCACACATGCCCCACACCGCGTCAACCGACTCGTTACTATCTATACTTCGTATTTAAATAAGATCTGATACACACCCGTGCTGCGGTGCTGTTATGTGTGACCAGACCTTTAATGCCCAATTGTATAGTAATGAATTCAGGTATATCATGGAAATAATTATGATTTGTTTGAGAAAATGAATAAATAAACAGTATTTTCTTAAATCACAATTAGATCAATTTCATTTCATTAATATTTTGAATTGCATGTTACTTCGTGATGCTTTTATGATTTTTTTTTTTTATCTATTATTGCATAAAATAAAAAACAGTAGGTGTATCAATGTTTCACAAACCCTCTTATATATAGTAAAATCATTGAATTACTTAAAATTTTATCAAAAGTTACTTTAAGATTTTAGCAATGAACAAAATTATTGAATAGCGATAATCAAAAACTTTAATATACTTCCACTTTTATGGGCTGATATATAGAGCTTAACAAATTTGTTTAACCCTGGAGTGGGCACGTCATTTCCGTAATAGTTGAAATCGCATGCAGTACTCAGTGCTGCATCCCCCCTTTTTTTAATGTGAAATAGGGAATTGAGAATTACAATATGGTCATTTAGAAATAATTTTTATCATAATATAATGTTTTCAAAATAAAAATTTTTTTTTCTTAATTACATTTATTAATGTTTGTGTGTTATATGAATTAAATATATATACTGGGTGTCCCAGACCTAGTGTTAAAAAAAAAAATTAGGTAATAGTGCATGTTAAAAGGGGTAGAATGGCGCAGAAACGAGTTTCCTATCTCAATCTGTTGAGGAGATAGAATTTTTTTTGTTTTTATTTTTAAAATCTTACTTTTTTTCTGAAAAATTACAGTTTTATCTACTTTGGTTTAGCGTAGAAACGAAAACAATGATATTTTCTTAATCAGCATTAAATTTTCTAAAATATGAGATGTGTCTAGTTATTTTTAATCAATTTCAGTGGGCCTTTTAACGCGGAAAACACAAATAATTTATTAAAAATTAAATTATTAATAGTTTTTAAAAATTCCTTGCTCCTCACTGGAGCCTCCTAGAAGCTGTCAAATTTCCTAAAAACTGCGGAATTTAGTTAGCTTTTTAGTGGTGTAACCCATGATACAATTGCACTTCACCTTTTGAGTCTAAAACAAGTTTTTCTGATGAAAAACACGCTAGAGAACGTCATTGCTGGGGCAATGAGGAAGCGCGCTAGAGCCTGCAACCAAAGTAATGGATGCCGAACTTCCCATGAGTTAGAGTTAGTTTTACTTTTTTAAGACTAGAAAGAACTATGTATGAATCCTAAATAATATAAAAAGGGTAATAATAATCTAAAAGTAAAAAAAAAAAAAAAAACTCATTAGTTTAAATTAAAAAAATATCCTATTTAAAAAAAAAAACTTTTTTCTTCTTTTCTCCTAAAATTTGAAAAATTATCTTCAACATTTTTCATGTAGAATTTTTCAAATTTTAGGAGAAGAGAAGAAAAAAGTTTAATTTATTTTTAAAAAAGTATTTTTTTAAATAGAGTATAGAAAGTATTTTTTAAATATATTTTTTTAAACTAATGATTTTTGATTTTTTTTTACTTAATTTAGTTGCTCTTAACTGTAGAGTTCTAAGTATCGTAATTCTTAGGACCACAATAAAAATAACAAGATGTGTTATAACGTTAAACATGTCTCAAGTTGTATAAAATGAGCGTAAAAAATAAAATAAAAATAAAAAATCTGAATTGGTAGTAAAATGGGATGATCGAGCAGCATATTAGATTTTCTAATTCTACATGAAAAATGTTGAAGATAATGTTTCAAATTTTATGAGAAGAGAAGAAAAAAGTTTAATTTATTTTAAAGAAAGTAATTTTTTTAATTTAAACTAAAGAGTTTTTTTTTTTACTTTCAGATTATTATCACCCTTTTTATATTATTTAGGATTCATACATTGTTCTTTCTAGTCTTAAAAAAAGTAAAACTAACTCTAACTCATGGGAAGTTCGGCATCCATTACTTTGGTTGCAGGCTCTAGCGTGTTTTTCATCAGAAAAACTTTTTTTAGACTCAAAAGGTGAAGTGCAATTGTATCATGGGTTACACCACTAAAAAGCTAACAAAGTCGGCAGTTTTTAGGAAATTTGACAGCTTCTAGGATGCTCCAGTGAGGAGCCTAGGTTTAGGACACCCAGTATATATACGTGTGTGTGTGTGTGTGTGTGTGTGTGTGTGTGTGTGTGCGTGCGTGCGTGCGTGCGTGCGTGCGTGCGTGCGTGCGTGTGTGTGTGTGTGTGTGTGTGTGTGCGTGCGTGCGTGCGTGAGTGCGTGCGTGCGTGCGTGCGTGCGTGCGTGCGTGCGTGCGTGCGTGTGTGTGTGTGTGTGTGTGTGTGTGTGTGTGTGTGTGTGTGTATAAAAATATAAATTTAAATCAGTCTATAACTATATTATATTTTTCAAAAATTGCTGATTTTGACTTTCAGGGAGACTTGCGATATTTAGAAAGAAACATTAGCTGTACTTAATGATTTTCTAATAAAATAAGAAATCCGTTAGACAACATTAAAAAGAATTTTAAATTATTAGTTTGAATAGATTAGTTAGTTTTAATAGATTAGTTTTAATACCAGCTAAGAAAGGAAAAAAAAATTTTCATGGAATGGCATAAGACTGTCTGCCAAGAGATGACTGTGAAACATGTAAACTTTTCAAAATAAAATGAAATATTTACAATATCCATACAACGGACAGTAAATTATAAAAAGCTTATATTATCATAAATTGTGTTATATGCATTTGTTAATATTAATTTATTAGTATATCGTTAATAAAAATAAATGAATTGCAACTTTGAACAAAATACAACCTTGAACCACAAAATTATTGCCACAATTATTAAAGTTCCACAGAATAAAATTTTTATTTATATTCATATAAATAAAATTTTAATTACGAAAAAACTAAAACAATTTTTTGATGGAATTATGGAATGTTACTTATTATATTCCTTTATCATAAGCATTCGGTATCGATATGCAAATTAATAAATTTATATTAAAAATTTTTACCATTAGAAATATGATATGATATGATAATAAATATGATTTACTTAAGAACATGATATCTTTCTTCAAATACTTCATTCTGTATTAATTTTAATTAGTACAGACAGCGGCATAGTGATAGATATCTTCTACTTACATATTACATGAGATCATCTTTGGACTTCTCTCCTCATTACATTATTGTTTAGGTGGACTAATAGGATCCTTGACATAAATATAACTTTCTTGAATTTTATTTGTTGAATATTATTACTCCAGCCATGTCAAGGAGTGAGTGAGAAGAACTATTCTTCTCGGTAGGATCGTTGAAGAGAGAAGTTTGACATGGTTGGGATAGGGCCCACGGAGAGAGAGCTCAATAGTTAAGAGCACTGCAACTGTGATGTAGAGACCCGGTTTCGATTTCTGGCCCATGTTTTCTCTTCATATAAAATTATTTATTAATAAATTTAATTTTATTTACATTTAAAATATTATGTCTCTCACCTAATTCGGTGTTTAAATAATTGTAAAGCTTGTCTAAATTATAAAATCTTGCTTTCTCCCTCAAACCTGCATTGAAATTGTTTTCTTATTCGCTTAAGATAGACAAAAACATGTGAGTACCAGTGTAGTCTAATGGATGAGATGTTTATTTGATTGTAGAATTCCAAGTTTTCGTTGTGCCAAAATATTTTCTTTTTTATTATTTCCGTTGCCAAAGTTTTTGGTAGTCTAGAATTTTGTTAGGAAAGCACTTTTTATGAAATGCAAACTAAAAATAAAACATTGGTTCAAAACTGGATTCCAGATATAATATGTAATGAGGTGAGTTAGAAGTGAGAATAGCTTTTTTATAATAAATAAATAATTAGTTAAGTTTCCCTACCTCTTTAACCCTCTCAGTTTCATTTTAAACATTCAACTTTTTTGAAAGTGGTATTTCATTCTGGTTCATTTGACTAATATAATTTTTATTTTAAGCAAATACTGAAATGCTTAACCTATCTAAAAAATGTGCATTCCAGGGTGCCTAGCGTGTGGGATTTATTGTCAGCGGGAATTATACAGGAATTTTACTCTACCATTTTAAAAAACCTAAAATTAGGACGTTCAATCCTGTTTTGTAACTTTTTTCAAATATTGGTGCGTGAAGTACGATGTGGCCCTTTTATACCTAATTAGGGCTTCAGAGAACTATTCTGAAATAGTTCAATAATAAACATTGAAGCATGTTTATTATTGATGTACATCAGAAGAAAAACATCAATGTTTTGAAAATTTAAACACATTGAAAGAAGTTTTTTGTATTCCAAAAACAAATTCAAGTTGAGAAGAAACAATAAAGCAAATTAGAGGTAAGGGATGGGATCGAAACAAAAAAATATGTTTTTTCTTGTTTTGTTACTAAAAAGACCTTTGATTCCTATCATATGTAGATATCCCCCTAGCTATCACACCCTAAACTAGGAGCCTAAATTTCGACCCAGCAATGCACAAGCTCATTAGGTACAGCAGTATTTAGGAAGCCACCTACAATAATGTTGTGCAATTAACTTGCTGTTTATGCTTTTAGCCAACTTTTGAAAAGATTTTCAATCAAAACCTCTCTGTCAATATTAGTAGACCCTCTTTCCAAATTCGAATTTCTGTAGGAGTTTATTAACACGTTAGGTGTGGCGGCGTATTATAAGGGTATCCTGAATTGAACAGTATTGGTCCCCGGGGTCCGACTGCTGGGATGAGCCACAGACTATATCGGGTGTCGGGATCCGATGGGAATGCTTTGACGAAAGCGTTATCTTTTGAGTAAAAATGAGCGTCTCAAGGGCATTATCTCTTAGCATGTTAGCTGCGAAGCAAATAAACTGGGATTTTCGTTAACTGCGACGAGGGGTCAAATGACCCCATGCTACCACACCGCTAAACTGCGTCAAGGGGCTGATTGACCCCTTGTCCCTTAGACATTAAAATTAACTCTCTTTAAACATTGATGAATGTTTTAAAGTGAAATCCATTTTTTTTACAAATACCTGACGTACTAGAATTCGTAACAGAAGCAGGGTTGAATTCTGTTGCTTCTGAATATATTTTTTTATTACTTATTTTTTCCACAACATCTGTGTTATACCAACAGTAATTTTTTTCTTTCCTTTTACGTTCAATCATAAAATGTTTACTATATGGTTTTAATTTACTTAATTGTCAGCATATATAATTCATGAAAGGAAGAATTCAGATATCAAAAATAAAACCAAACCTATGTTTTTATTATAAATAAATGAACATAGGTGTAGCTTTTGTGTATTTAAAAAAATAAACCTAATTATTACAAATTAAATTATTAAAAAAAATAACACGTGAAAACTACATTTTATAATGTTTATCATTGAAGCACTGCAAGCAAAGAGACGGTTGTCGGCACAGTCGTCAAAGTATGTCCGGACCTTCTTCACCTTTTTTTGGGCTTCTGCACTGCTCATAGCTGTTCTTAGCTTTTCATAACAGCCCGAACATTTCTTCCTTATATGAATCATAACTATCTTCAAAACTTGAACTAGTTCCTTCATCTTTGCTTGAAGTTGAATTCCGCTATGAAAGGGCTAAATCGGCAAGTTTCTTACCACGTGAATACGTATCGAAATTATTTACTGAATCGAGACAAATAAATGAGAGCTCAGGTGTCAAAAATACTAAGTAGAATCAGTCGGAGAACAAGAAAGGAAGGTGAATCTGTGATTCACCCTTAGATAAATGTGATTCACGGAAAATTACTGTCGCTTTCACCGCTTTCAAACATTTACGGAAATAGAAAAAATATTTTTTATTTACATATTCATTAATATTTGATATAATATGCTAAAACAATAGTAAGATGAAGTGTAATGAGCATTAAAAGACCAAGGGGTCATTTGACCCCTTGCCGCATTAAGGAAAACATTTAAACTATAATGCGACAAGGGGTCAAGTGACCCCTTACATTTTTTTTCGATATATAAGTAGTATTAAGTAGTGCATTATAAAAAAAAAATAAAAAATCTGAAAAATATTAAAACAGGATGCGTGACAAGCATCGCAGTTAACGACAAACACACGTTTAATGGCTCGCAGTAAAGGAAGCCACCGCAAGGGGTCAAATGACCCCTCGTCGCAGTTAACGTGTTGGTAAGGATTGGAACTAGACATAATAGGCGCAGGACAGGCTGATAGAGGATTTACACCATACTTTACCGAAAATCGGACCTCAAAGTCTGATTCTAAAAAACAACAGAATTTCAGCACTAAAATGCAATAATCTCATTAAAAATTGACTAAATTGAGTATTTGAAGTGTTCAGCCTTTCGGACATTTTCATGTGAAAATCAGCTGTTAAGAGGAGAATATAAGACATCGGACCCCGGGGACCGATGCCGCACCTAATGTGTTAATAGCATTTTACTAATTTGCCAACTAAATTCCCTATTAATATAAGAGATCAAATTAAATTTAACCAAAATTTCATGAGCCTATCACAAGGTTAAAAATAATTCCCAATACTTTTTTTAAATTTTTATTTTTTTTTTTATTAAAAAATGTTTACACTCTTTCTTAAAATTAAGAATTTCAAGATTCTTATTCTCACTCATTTTTAATTTTCCCAATGCTGCTCTCGTACCAAGTGCATTTCCCTAAATTTAATGAACTTTCAATTGTCATTATGTTAGGTTTTTGTTGCATATAAATCCAGGCTATCGCTATAAAACAGGCTAATTCGTTTATCCTGACTAGCTGGGACCAATGGCGGTCCGGTAATCGAAAACCCTGTTGATCCGGATCATTATTAATGATTATATTTTTTATTTGTGATAAAAAACATGTCTACATCAAAATTACTTCAATTTAAAGCCCATCACCCCATCTTCGAGGGTGGTGGGATACTGGAATTACATGGGAATTTTGTATGCCATAACTGCTTTCATTTTACAAAGTGGTATTACACCTATTTCCAGATATTTTTAATAGTTAACTATTTATAAGTTGTTTTCTTCCATTTTCCATTTCTCATCCCTTTCTAGTTTCCCTCCTATTGGAATTGTCACTCAATTAAAAGAATTTTTATTTTCCAAAATTATTGACCAAAGGATTCATTCTATTCAAAGGACAATAGACTAACCTGGAGAACCCTTGAAAACCATATTGTTCTCACTCATTAGGCAGCGGATGTTCACTCCCCCAACTGTAACACTATCACTAATGAATCAGAAAAATCGATAATGGTCATAAAAAGTGAAGTCTAAAGCTGGTGTTAGCAAACAGCCCTGCTTCAACCCTACAGCTTAAAAGCCCCCTAATTAAAATTCCCTTTAATGCTGTTATTAATTTAAACACAAGATTTGGCAAATTTTTGCATGGAGAGAACTTACTGGACAAACTTTACTTACAAATTTTACCTAACATAAAATTTATAGCTGATTGAATCTCTGTAAGGTGAGTCAAATGCCGTTTTAAAATAAAAAACACACAATACAACTTTTGAAATTTCTTACTTGTTTAAATTTTAATAATATTAATTGAACTAAAAATATTATCAATTGTGGAATATCTCTTTCGGACCCTGTCTGACACTCATGAAGCATTTGATTTTGCTCTTTCTGTTGTTCTACTCTTAGTACAATAAACCAGTAAATAGTTTGGCTATGCAATCTGAAAAATATATTCCCCTGTAATTATCAACATTTAAAGCACCCTTTTTATAAAGCGGAAAAATTATCGAATGAGAAAAACTTTAGATGTTTAATTTTTATATTAAATTACAAAAATTAACAGACTTTGCAAACAAATCATCTGGCCAACCCTTACTGAACTCATGCGGGACTCTATTGTACCCTGTAATACCCTGACAAACTGCGTCAAGAACACAAACCTCCGCAGCTAACGGTGACTCAAAAACTGCGCCATCTCACCCTGCGGCTCAACGTTCGCTCCTCCTTTCTATTCTACTGAACACAAAAACTCACTTCATGTCACCTCACCTCACGTCACAGAGCTGCGCCAAAAATTATAATGTTTTAAATAAAAAATTATAGTTTTTTGTTACAAAGCTTCGCAAAACTTGCGAGATCTTGGGAGAGGTGTCAGTGAAGAGGAAGGGTTTGGCACCGTTTGGAAGCGAGCTCTGTGGTGCAATGGTTAGCATACCGCGCATGTCACGCGGAAGACCCTGGTTCGATTCCCGGTGGAGCCAAATCTTTTCTCTTCATAAATAAATTAGTTTTAAATAAAAGTATATTTTTTGGTAAAATGAAAAAGTAATGGGACGATAAATACAACAGAATAAATAACACAAAAAATGTATACTTGTTTTTATTCCTAGTTTTATCTACAGTGACTTTAGTATAGTGTAGTTTCTTCAAACATAATTAAGTACCATTATTAATAACCTTATTCTCATCTGATCAACCCTCACCTTAATATGACCACCATTATCTTTCAGCACCTTAAAGAAATGTATTGAATGGCGAGTTACCTCAAGTAGAGATGCACTTGATACTTGGTTCATTAATTAACTGGTTAACTAAAAATTGAAAATTAAAAAAAAAAAAAAGTCCATGTCTGTCCCAGATTGCTGATACTTAATTAATGTTAAATAGGTTTTGAAAAAAAAGGAAGGGGCTAATATTTTGCAAAGATTTGGTGCATTGATTTGTTTTTTATATTTCTGTATTTTATGGTTCATATAATTTCTATTTTTATTACATTTTACATTACGAACTATGGTTATAATTTTTTTTTTTTTCCTGCGGCTATTTCCACCAGGTTAACAAAATGGTTCTTTAGTTAAAATTAGCATATTTTTTTAGTTAATAAATAATGTTATCAATTTTTTAGTTTAAACAAAGGTAGTTCATCATCAAATTAATCATTATTGTTGTTATATATTAAATTGTATTAATAGTAATATCCATTAATTTCATTCTGTTTCAGAAGAAAATATTCCAGCTCGCTATACTATTAGAAGGAAGTCGGTGTTTGCTGAAGCTTACAATCCAGAAGAAGATGATGATGAAGGTTATCAGGTATTTGTTTGTTTTGGGTTTATAATATATCTTTTGTTAATTAAGATTTTAAGTATACTTTTAAGATGAATGGAAGTTGTATGATAGTAATGATGTTATCCTACAACTCATAGAGGGTCTCGAGTTCAGTATTTTGTTAGGAAGTGTTGTTTCTCGGTCAACAGTTGTTAGTGTGAGGAGGTGATCTGACTGAGATTTCCTGCTCATCCACCTGGTTTCCTCCTTACCTAGTTCTATTCTAATAGAAAGCCAAATAGCACCTGTCACAGTCGAGCTCAAACCTGGGACCTTAGGCAGATTTAAAATAAAATGGAGAGTGTCTTTCCTAATTCCATTACAGGGTGAATTATGATAAGCATTAGGATTATCTAGGTATCTTATGAAAGGATTAAGGACATAAGAAGGCCATTTTTCAGTGATATTCCACACATCTCATTCAGTGCTTACATGTATTTCATTGTTTGACAGTGAGTACGGTCATATTTTGAATAATTTTGGCCTAGTGACTGTATCCAGATATTAAAATGAACAGACCTATGCATCTCAGTCCAGATGAATCCATTAATATTGTCATGTTAGCAGAGCGGGGCCTTTCTGTATGTCAGATCGCGTTTCATATAAATTTCTGTTATTCTACAGTCCTCAGATGCATCAAATGGCACAGGGAGACTGGAAGGCATTCAAGGAGGCCAACAGCAGGAAGACCAAAGGCCACCAACGCCATCGACGACCGCTTTCTGTAGGTTGAATTACTCCGGAGACGGGAATCTAAGAATCCAGAGCTCCAAAATCTACTCCTTCAGGTTCGTACGTTACGCATATCAAGGCGAACTATCGGGAGGAGGCTTAATAAAGTTGGCCTTACCTCGAGAAGCCCAGCAGATCACCAGGGAACATCGTGTAGCGAGGCTAGCATTTGCAAGAGAACATGTGAATTGGACCACGGTGATTGGAAGCTCGTACTCTTCACTAACGAAACGAGAGTCTCTCTCCATAGTCCAGACGGTCGAGGCAGAGTCTGGAGAAGGCCTCAGGAATGGTTTACCCAAAACTGCATCTGTTCCAGTGTGCCTTATGGAGGAGGCTCTTTATTGTTCTGGGAGGCATCTCCTGGGGAGCTTGTACAGACCTTCTCGTGGAGTGTGGTGGGGTTCTGACGGGCCCCAGGTATGTGGAGGAAGCCATTCAAGAACATGTCATGGCTTTCATACATTTCATTGGCCCAGACTCACTTTTTATGCAAGGCCCCATACTGCGAGCTGCGTCACAGACTAACCTGATAACGCTGAAATCGAAAGACTTCAATGGCCTGCAATGAGGCCTGATTTAAATTGTATAGGGCATCTTTGGGACACGCTAGTAGAGTATGGTTAAGGCCAAACTCCTGCACCCACGACTTTGGCAAGGCTGGAAACAGCAGTTCTGGAGGAATGGGAGCAAATTCCACAGGAAGCCATTCAAGACCTCGTTAGAAGTATCCCAAGGCGCATAGAAGCTGTAGTCAGAGCTAGAGCAGGAAACGTGGCTTATTAAGAACATTCTGCATACAATCCAAAGTTTTTTTACTTCAATAGTTCTAATTTAATTTTAGATGCGTATTTAGTTTTTGTTTATGAAAAATACTTTTTTATTGGCCCAATTTAATTAATAAACCTTGTTTTCTTCTTCTAGTTTGTTTTTATAATTGGCCCAAAACCCTAGATGCCAAATTTTTCAATTAAATTTAGAATATGCAGGTGTTGCGATACTTTTGTCCGGGAGTTTATATATATATATATATATATATATATGTTCTGCCCTGCCGTGTGCTTCTGGCCCTCTCCCCCTACTTTTGTTCATCACAGTAGTTTCCCCTTGGAGGCTGTAAGTTTACGAAGTTTTCTTCTTCATACAATTTTAAATAAATGAATAAATATAATCTCCTGAGTTAGAACAGGTGTACTTTTGATATTGCCTCAATAATGGCTTTGAGACTTTGAATAGTCCTATTTAGCCATAAATCTATGTATGTGTAAAGAGTTTTTTCTTTAAATTTGTATTTTTATAATTCATTATTTCCAATTTTTAATTGGTCCTCTAGTTTCCTGGGATTAAATTGTTTTATTTCATTTAGTTGATCTAAACAACTAGGTTGGAGTAATCACCTGGACAACTTTTTCTTTAATTTCATTGATTAAACCGTTGACGTTTTGACCACACAGCCATCAGTCTAAATCTGATAATGCTTGTATTCGTCATTATCCAGCAATTGTACCAAACAGATTGCTTTCATTAAATTAAAAAAAGAAAATTTCATCATTTTTTGGTGTTATCAAAACTTATTGAGAACTTACATGAAAGACTCCAATCTCTTAATGTTAGATTCGGTTTTCAGGCTGAAACCGAGACTATTTATTTATGTGTTTATATATCACTGTTGTTTGGTCAAAAGGGGTTAAGTCATCGAATGTGAAGCTTATAAAAAGACATTATTTGAACTTAATTATTAAATTAAATTATTATATATATTAAATTATTATAAATTATATGTATTAATTAAATTATTAATTAATGAATTATTAAAGACTTGATTTAGAAGAATGGCATATTGAAGTCAGGTGCACTAGTTAGGTTATAGGATCGAATCCCGGGCCCAACTTCCTAGTACTGCTGATCCACGCGAGAAGTTAGTCTATACCCCCTTAACTAGCAAATAAAAGGTGAAATATATTTGCAGTATCAGTAACAGACTAATAATATTTCATATTATCATATCTAAATAATAAATAATTTAGTAAATCTCTGCCAGATGGAATACAAATTGGTGGCATTGTAAATACGTAAACCTGTCTCTCTGAAGCTATTTAGTCTGCTGTTTTTTTTTTTTTTTTTTTTTTTTTTTTTTTGGAAAACATGCTTCTTCATGGTCAAAACGG
This sequence comes from Aelia acuminata, assembly GCA_911387785.2. NCBI lineage: Eukaryota > Metazoa > Arthropoda > Insecta > Hemiptera > Pentatomidae > Aelia > Aelia acuminata. The sequence goes on from OU426980.1 coordinate 14,998,454, forward strand.
AAGAAAGTTTTGGGGATGTTATTAGTAATCCTGGGGGGGGGGGGGCTGGCAAGGTCCAAAAATTGGTTTTTGCATCTGAGTCTGAAATAACTATGAAAAAACCCTACTACCACCATTTGATCCAACTTGAGCCCCCCTTACTATGACATGGTTACTGACTAAAATTTGTTTTCTCTATTGGTTTGAATGTGTCGCACGTCGGGTTTCTCCTACGACCAATTTAAATTTAAATATTTATAAGATATTCTTATTTAGTGTTTCTCTTATGTTTTTAGTAATCAAATTTCATTATTAGTAAGGAGATAGTTAAAAGTAAAAAAGGTTCTTAATCCCTGTTTGTCATTATCAAATTTTTGTCACCACACCTGACATAAGGTTTTCGATCAATTAACCCTTAAAATCAATAATCTAGAATTTTAATTTATTGAAATAATGATAAAGGTATTATATAATCATAAAAAGCAAATAGAACATTAAGAAATAGTCGGAAAAGGTAATGAGGAATTAAAGTAGTTGAGGCAGTCAGTGGCAGAGGGTGGCCTACACTCCTTAGCTTCTTGAAGAGGGTAAAGGCAGGCTGACCCGTTTAGCTTCTCAGTGCAACTTTCGTCCAGCACCATTAGCTGCTAAAGGGTTAAAGATACCAAACATATGAGAGATATGTTTTATCGAATGACAACTCTAGTGAAATTAACTAAAATAACAGATAATACACACTATTAAATTCGGTAAAGGTACTGAAGAGCGGCTGATGGGTGTGGCCTGATATGAGAGGTTATGTGACCTTGATGATATCGAACTCCCGTCGCCTTTGTTTCAGTTTAAAAGTGCCTTGATTGGCTTTTTTAATAGATTCTAGCTTTCGACTCCCGCTCGCTGCGCTCACTCTTCAGATATAAATAAACCCCCAAAAGGGTCCTTATCAGTGGAGATCGCATAAGCCGAGCGTGTTTGAGCACGACCCGCTTTAGCATGCTCGAACCGAACGGCGGCGGTTCGAATCCGCCCTGTGAGGGTCGACTTCTATTTCATGGATGCCCCACGGAATAAATCTCGACCTACCCACCCTGGTTAGAATAGGTTGGTTACACCTGTAGAATAACCCCCCGTATGCCACACATGGCCAGGTAGGGGTACCGGACAAAAAAAAATCTTCAGAGATGGTTGTGCCCTTTCAAAATTATACAATTCAATTGTATAGACTTTAGATTGAGATATATTTTTTAATTGATTGTCAACTTTGGCTGTCTGATTTCAACAGTATATATATATATATAGTCGGTGCACTGGACGAACCAAAAGGTCAAGTGCAACCAAATTCAGACAGCAAGTAGTAAGGGTGACTCCAAACAAAGTCAGCATATTGTTCCCTTTCGACTTTTTTTTGTGACAGACTCCACATGCTGAAGTGCGGTTTTGTGTGGGGAAACTAAAATTTTTCATCTCTAGTCAAGAGTAATTATTTTATTCAATCTGTTCTTACAACATTTAATTATGCATGTATCTCTTTAAGATTTTGGCCGACATTGGCTTTCCTACCTCTTCACGTTTATTGTAGGAAGTGAAAGACATCCAAATGGCCCGTATGGGGTTCCTTGAAACAGGGGTGCAGTAAGCAGTCGGTTTTTTAATTATCTTACAGGATGCTGCGAAATAGAGAGTGGAACACCAAAAACACTCTATTAATTCATGACAACTTTCCTCTCTGACAACCAAGTCAAACTTTCCTCTCTCTTGAAGAATTTCATGGCTATCCTAAACCAGGAGAACGAAAAACCGATCTGCAGCCGAAGTTTTTTCGTTAATTATGGTGTTGTTTTTTTCAGTTGTTTCAAAGTTCCCCGGACAAGGGGCACTATGAATTTCTTACATAAATTAGATCCTAAGGTAAAATTGAAAAAATACAAAATTGACATTAAAGTCTCAGGTGGGGTGGTATGGGTAAAAGAAACTTTTGTGTTTCATTGTGCCCTACCTCCCCCTCTATATATATATATATATATATATATATATATATATATATATATATATATATATATATATATATTTTGTCTCTGCTTTACTTGAATTTTATAATAAAATAAATTTTTTATGGATAACCACTTCTTATTTTTAAATATTTTTATTTTGAAGCTTGCTAGTATGGTGCCCTAACCACTACGCCACCCGTTTTGTATCCAATTTATGTCAATCTCCTCCTTCCTTTACTGATCTTTTTTCAACAACTCTAAAACAAATGTTAACGAAATCTTCCAAATAGTAAGATCACTTGAAGAATCGTCTATTTTAATATTTATTTCTTATATGTAATTATTTTTCTTGTGAATAACCACTTATAATTTTTAAATATTTTTATTTTGAATAATATACAACTATAAATAATATACATAAATATAATGGTTTTTTGAAGAGAAAAGATCATCCATGGCCGGGATTTGCACCTGGGTTTCCATATGCTAGTATTGCTAACCACTGTGGAGATTTAGTTTTGCAGATATTTTAAGATTTAACTCTTATTAAAAATGCTTTGAAATACACACATGCAAAGTCAGTATAGTGTAATTAATTGTAGTCAACAGCATGGAGGCTTAACTACATCATGAGAATCGTCCACGATTGTTATGAACTGAGCTTAGTGTTTATTTAAGTGGAGCAACTGTAAGGAAAAGACTTGCTAAAATAATATGAGCCTGCATCTAAATAAGTTTGACCACTTTGTTAACTAATTGTCATAGTTATTTATTTATCATCATAGATGTTTCATCTTGCTCCAGGAAGTCAGTACCCAAAATTAGGATTGAATAAACTTTTAATGTCTCTGAAAAGCATGAAATGTCTTAATGTGTACTTAAAATACATATTAACTTAAATCAAATATCCTTTAAGAAGTAATAACTAAAAATACCTTGAGGTTCTTATCATATGTTTTTCACCAATGACTTCCAGTTTAGAAAACAGAAAGACCTTTTATTTCTTCTTAAAAACTATTAATCTTATGGTATTATTTATATTCTCAATCAGTATGTATTTTCATGCTATTTATATTTTTTGTTCTAGCCCCAGGTACATCCTAAAACAGATTTACAACGGAAGAATTTAGCTGAGGCTGTTAAAAACATCCTTCTATTCAGATCTCTTGATTCAGTAAGCATTGCCCTTATTTTTTTTTTTACCTTGATATTTTTTTTTCTTTTAAAATTCAATTAGCACTTCTATTCATTTTTAGTTTTAATTTGAAATGTTTTGTTGTGCTTTTGCTAAATAAAATGGAAATGAGGATTAATGTAGAGATTTAGAGAGATTTAAATAAATATTCATATAGAAAAAATGAAATAATATTACAGTTGAAGCAGCTTAAAACGGGAGGTTATGGTTATCGCAAAACATTTTTTTGTATTACTAGGTCAAATAATGTTTGACCCATGTCTATAATTTTTTTGGCAATTTGCGCATCCTAGGGGATATAAAAAATATATTTTATATGATTTCTTCAGTTTTTTATATAATTTGTCTCTACCTGTGCTTTGGAGGGATGGCTAGGCAATATAAAATAAAATGTCAATATATCATTTTTTTGCTAATAATGAGACAAAATATTGCTGAGTGTATTAAATTAATTGAAATCCATGAGAACTGCTTTATTTTCTTAGCCAGGTACGCCAGCGATAACTTTAATGTGCATGAACCAAAATAATCAAAGCACTTCATAAAAACTGAGCTCCAGGAATAGATAGCATACCGAACGAGGATCTGAAATATGGCGGTGAGACAGTTGTGGAAGAAATGTATAACTTCATTTTTGATGCCAGAACCGAGATAAAGATGCCGAAATATGCTGCCGGTACCAAAATATGCCGAAGCTGGCAGTTTTGTGCCTAGTACATAATAATGGGGACAGATTTCTTTACCAAACTATTGAGGTATCAGCTTACTATTTGCTGTCTACATAGTTCCTCAGGGTGTCTAGTATGCAGTAAATGCGCGAATTGCAGCAATTATACTGAAATTTTAGTTTGTGGAATCCGATAGTAGGAATTAATATAGTATTATTCCTTGGTTCAAATAAAACCAAGGAATATCCGAAGATTATTTTTAAAAAAAAAATCAAAAACAATAGAAACAAATTGAAAAGAAAACCAGTTTTGAGTACCTGTCACAAATTAACCCGGATGGCCTTTGCTTGTTATGTGATGTCATGGACTGAGGAGAGGAAGATAGTCATCTTTAGTGATGAAAAAAAAATTTAATCTGGATGGACCAGATGGATTTTCGTATTACTTTCTTGACTTAAGAAAAGATGAAAAAAAAAATTCAAGGAGTCAAATGGTAGGAGGAAAATTTATGGTTTGGGCATCAATTGGTTTCAAAAAGAAAGGAAATTTGGTATTAGATTCGTCAAGAGTAAACTCAGCTGTGTATAAAAAGTTGTTAGAGGAACAAAAGCTGACCATTAATGACATGTCTGAAGGTACACCAGTAATTCTGGCTTCATGGGAACAATTACCTCTAGAAAAAATCAAACAATTGTACAATTCATTACCAAACAGAATTAAAAAATTGTCTGTCCCTATTGCGTTTCTTTTTTATTTGCCAGTTCGAATTACTGGACTCTTCAGACAAGTGAAGATCAGATTACAGAGATTACTCTGTATTCTTTTTTATTTTGGCAAATTCATGTAACTTGCCTACAACAAACTTAACATGTGTAACCTATAATCCACATATGAAGTATGCTGCTTTACACTGAATGTGCTTATGAGCAATTGTTTGGGTAAAAAATTTGGTGTCCTTGGGGGACTAAAATTCTGATCTATTGGTATTTTAGAGTCTCATACTGGTTAAATTAGGTTGATTTTTGTGGAATAACCCCTCCACACATGCCATGAATTGGGTAATAAAGAACAAAAAAATAAAACAGAAAATTAATGGTTTCTTTAATAAGTAGCTAGACTGAATTTATATGTTCTAATTTCCAGGTACAAACTCGCCAGGTGCTTGATGCGATGTTTAAAAAACAAGTTCAGAAAGGAGAAGGCATTATTAAACAAGGAGATGATGGTGATAACTTTTATGTCATTGAAAGGTAAAGTTACTAATTTATTTCTAAGGTTCATTGATTTTATCGGAGGATTATTATTATTATTTAGTATTCTCTTATTAATATGGATTTCATAAGATGTGAAAAAAAAACAGCATTCGCATTTTTTTTTCTATTTTTGTTACATATCTACTTTAAAAGTTGTATATTAATTATATGTGAATCGTACAACAAATCATTGCTTAATTAGTTCCATTTACCATCTACCCAAACCTAACTTCACTAGATCAGCGTTTATGCAATCTCTCTGCTTGCCTCATGATTTTACACTCCCATTTCTACCCCCATGCTGCTATAATGCCAATTATATTTACTGGTTACAGTTCATTTAATATAGATGTCTAAATTGTCGAACTCATTCCTCTTGGTTAAACTATTCTGTGAAGTACTTTATTCTTCTACTTACTAGTACTTTAGTTCAAGGCCACGTTTAGGATCCGTAAGGGACCTTTTTACAATATTTAGTATTTGGAATTCGTACAATATTCGTACCCACTCTTACACCTTCACAGTTAATGTATTGATTAATTTTCTCAATTTTACATATTATTTAACTGGTTTTCATTTTTGTCTGTATAACTAATAATATTGTCTAATCTTCATATCAGAATATTTTTATTTATGAATTTTGGTTATAGCAGACAAGGAAACATTTATAACAGTGTAAACTCATTAATCCGCACTTCTGTAAACCACCAAAAATCTGGGGGAAAATGAAGGAAGGATAGAGGCAAGTTTTGTTCTGAAAAGGGAAAAAAGTAGTGCAGATAGCAAGAAATATATTTTTAAATAAAGATGCCATCTCCAATGATCTAGAAGAGTGAATAAAAGAGTTCTATTAATAAATATAAGTTCTTTTAAAAAAACTTAACTAAATGAAATGATTTCAGCACATATGAATTCAAAGTTTTCAAGTGAGCATACTCACTCACTTATTGGCACTATAGTCCATATATAGGATCTTAGCCATCTTAAACTGCTTGCTGCATTTGGCTCTGTCTACATATCAGATGTTCTCTACTAATGTACATCAAATTACATAAAGACTGGCACAGGTAGTCTTTTTCAATTAGGAGCTAAGTTCATTGATACCAGCACAACATCCTATTAACTTTCCTTGGCCAGAGTGGTTTAAAAGGCCCTCCCATTAGATTAGCAATAACACTAATTTTATTGTATATTCTTAATTGTGAATGAAATATTGAAATAAAAATTAACAATAAACAAAAATTAGTCGCTATCTCAACCTCTGATGGTCAATGACCAAGAGTATGTTGTCTTAAAGAAAATGTATTTTTGTAATTTTGTTCAATAAAAAAAGGCATTAAATAAAAAAAAAAAAAAAAAATATTGAAATAAAAATGTTTGAATATTTACAAAAGAATATAATTTTTTTGGAAGTGGTCTCATGGCACTCACCTAGTTAAACATCATCTTTATTGTTCCTGTTTTTTAATACTAATAGTCTATTTATAAATCCAAATCCTTTTAAGTAATCTAATCAAAAATCTAAATTGGTATAATTTACTATTTGATTTATTAACTTCTACAATTTTTTTTTCAGTGGTATTTATGATGCTTATGTTCTTATGGATGATAAAACTGAAAAACTAATCCATACTTACAATAACTGTGGAAGTTTTGGAGAGCTTGCACTTTTATACAATATGCCTAGGGCTGCTACTATCAAAGCTGCTAGTGATGGTGTTTTATGGGCACTTGACAGAAGTACTTTCCGTAGAATCGTTTTAAAGAATGCCTTTAAGAAAAGAAAAATGTATGAGTTGCTTATAGAAAGTGTTCCTATGCTTTCAGCTCTTGAGGTAATAATATCTATAATATCATTTTATTATATTATCACTACATATATACATATGTATGTGTGTGTGTGTGTGTATATATATATATATATATATATATATATATTTATTTATTTATTTATTTATTTATTTATTTATATAAAATCATTGCAATACAAAAAGGTCCAGGAAAATTTAACTATTTTTGAAAGTGGTTACATTAACAGGATGTCTAGAGTGCGGGAGATGCATGAATTGTGGGAATCATAAAAGGAATTTCCGTTGCAGGAAATATACGAGAATATTTAATTTTAAATCGAAAATGCTGGAATTCAATTCAACAACTATTTTCTTAACATATTTTCTGTTTAAACTATTAGGAATTACTGTCTAACGTCAATCCCATTTTATAATTCCTTTAAGGATTAGAATACGAAATGTCAGAAGAAAAAATTGATGTTTTGAAACATTTAAATTTGGACAATGTGTTTTTCCTAATAAGCAAAATAAATAAAACTAAAAAACAAATAAAACTTGAATAACAAAAAAATATTCACAAATAAGGAATGGGGTCTACAGCAAACATTTAGGTTTTTTGTTTTGTTACTAAAAAGCTCTGTTAATCATACTTGATGAGATATGAGGATACTTATACCTGCTATGAGGTATGAGGAATTACACTTTGTTAACCCCATTCTGAACTATTTTTTTTTCAGTGAATTTTCCTAATGCGTTTTTCTGGCATTAATTTTGAAAATGTTATTATCAAAATGAATAAACAGCGATGATTAGGGCGGCATGGATAAATATTCTAGCATGGTTGCCACTATCTTATATTTTGTGTTACCTCTCATTACATGAATCCTTGGAAAAAAAATTTTTTCATCATCTTGGGGGGAGGGGACCTTTGCAAACGTGTGGATTATTTAATTTCAATCAATGTCAAATACCTTGAAAAAGCAATTAATCATAATGTAAATTAATGGTTATTCAAAATGGATCATCAAAGATAGGCAGTTATTACTATTTCAGCAAAAAAATTAATTACACTTATGTTCCGAAATCTGCAACTTGAAATGGCTCTCCTAATGATATCTTTATGGATAAGACTTGTTAAGCATAAAACTGCACTTTGAATAACTTACTCTAAGTTTAACTCAGTTCGATTTTTAGCCAAAATCGATTATTACAGTTCAGCAATGTTTACCATTTTGACGGGGAAATGAATTATGCTCATGGTCTTATACTTTCAACTCAAAATGGCCACTTCAAATTAAAAATGTCTCAAATAAACGTTACTGAGCATCAGATTCTGCATCAAGTTATCTCCATTACTATAAAATGCGTATTATATTACCCATAATTTTTGAGTCATACGGAAAAAACTAAATAAAACTGAAAAATTGCGCAATCTTTAGGCCACAAGAACTTTTCCTAAGGGAAACGTAGTTGGAAAACCTGGCCAATCCATCCTAGTTTAATTATGTACAACTTACAAATAAAAAAAATCTTTTACTGGACCTTTTGCTAGGTAAAATGTTTATTTTCCACAGACCATATAAGATAGTGTTAAATTTCCTTTTAGATGATGTAGTGTTCAATCCTCAGAGCACATTAAAGTATTAAATGATAGTTTCCCTATTGCATTTTTTGAAATTTTGTAAAGTTTCTCTACCAGAAAATTATTTAATTTACTCTGAGGACTAACAATTAGATTATCTGAAAGGAAAAGAAGGCTCTCTCATAGTTAAGCAGAAGGTTATCAGGAATTACAATAGCTTTATTATGAAATATGATGAAAATTTTAAAAAACATAAAATGTGAAATATCTCTTTGAAAAAACATAAAATGTGAAATATCTCTTGTACAAAGAACTTGTACAATTGATTATCATAGTTTGAATAGTAAAAACCTATAGTCCTTGAACATCAAATTTATTTATTATCTTAGACTTATTTGAGATTAATTTTGTATTCTATTAAAAGTGTGATCCCCTTAAGAAGACAATAAAATAGACTTTACCCCTTAGAATCGGTCATTGCATCAAACTCACTTGTTGGAAATTATGTCTAGAATCAGAAAAACCTCCCAGGGTTTCTCCATCAAACCCTGAATCACACGCGTGTGTGTGTGTGTGTGTGTGTGTGTTTATATAATGTCTACTTTATTCATTTATATATTTATTTTATTTAGCCTTATGAACGAATGACATTGGCCGATGCTTTAATACCACAGACGTACGTAGATGGACAGAAAATAATAACTCAAGGAGATGCTGCTGATGGCATGTATTTTATTGAGCAGGGTTCTGTTAAGATATCTGTTAAAGACGAAAATGACCAAGATGTTGAGGTAAGGTTTAGTTATGTTACTTATAAGGAAAAAAGGGGGGGGGAGGCTCGAAAAAGGGCACTGAAAAAAAGATTTATTTTGCTAGATTGTTTCCCATATATAAGGGATGCTCAGTTTTGCCATCTGTTATTTTAGATACCCATTGGAATATAACAAACGCTTTTGTTTGATTAAAATTATTTGATAAATCTCACATTTCCATACAAGATTTATTTATTTGTATGCTTTACATAATTTTTTCAATTATTGCTAATACTCGTTTTCTGGTTTGGATTAATGAAAAATTGTCAAGAAACATTTATTGTGTTATTTTATATAAATTCACAAACTTTGGGTAAATGATTGCTGTAATTGATCCTTGGTTTTTATTTTGTCTAAAATGATAGTTAATTGAAGGATATTGATGATGGGTAATATTGGAAATCAACAAAATGATAATTATAGCAAAAAAAAAATCTGCTAATGATTTCAATATCACAATGTGATCTGACATTTTAATGTCTTATAAAGGTTTTGGTAATTTTGAAGACAAATTATGTATATGTATACTAGGTTTGTATTCCAGTATACAATTATATTATATATACAGGCATTTGTTTTCATAAGTTTTGTTTCAACAAGCCCTCCCACTCTTTGGGTTTTGTTACTAGATCGGTTGGTTTTCCTGTTCCATTGGCTCTTTTTTTGGAAACCTACCAATTAAAAGAGTAGGGGCATCACAGTTAGTCCACATCTATGTGTTGGAACAAACCTATAATTCTTTATGTGGTCATTATTTACACAGAAATATTTACAGATGGTAAATGATAGATAACAATGATCTATAACAGGGTTCATGAGGCTCAGTCAATAATAAACAACTATATTATGGTGACTGTTCGAGACTATATTATTCTCATAATCAAGCCCTACAATGAGGTTATTGTAGGAAAAAATAATAAATATATATATATATATATATATAAATATATATATATATATATATATATATATATATATATATTTTGTTTTGTTTTGTTTTTAGAAAATTTCAGTTTAATTTTTTCTAAAGTACCACCAGCAAAAATTTAATTATTCTCATTAGATCAAATTGTTATCTTTATAACTGTTTAGTACAAAGTACCCTATTATACAACTGAATCATGTGCCTGCAATTATGCTAATTTATTAGAAAAGGATCAGCTAGGCTTTCTGAAAATACTGGTACACATTCCATTATGACACCCAATGCGTTTGTGAAATAGAGTTCACAAACAATGTATAATATTTGAAAGGATTTTAAAATGGTGAGTAACTATTCTAAAAATTCCATATAAGTTGAATGAAGATCTGTTTTTATAGTTGACTCAAATTTTGTGGATTATCAAAATAAACCATTCAACTGGAAATTAGGATTGAAAAATTATTTAGATCAAATCGGAGCATAGCATCTCTTGCAAAACAAAAATGTTTACATTATTATAAAAGACTTTTATAATTTGATTTCATCCTTCAGGAACAATTTAGTTTGTAAAGATTTAAAGTTCTTAACTCTTAATAATAATTTGTTTTACTATAAAAATCTATAAAATTATAGACTAATTTGCTCAAATGCCAGTGATTTTTCTGCATTAATTGTAATTTACATATTGATAAAATTAAAGTTATTTGTCAAATGCATTGGAGCTTTATACTTTGCAGTAGATTATTGATTAAAGGCACGAAAATTAATTTCGATGAAGATTCTCTCTCTGAATATTGTTTGTTTGTTTATTTTGGCTTCCAGGCGTAAAACCCCAAGGCCATCAACGCCCTTTATCTTTGTTTATACAAGGTAATCTTAATCAAATTAAAAAATATTATTAAAAATGAAATAATAATAATAATAATTTTTAATAATAATAATGGTACTATTTTAAAAAGTATTATATATGAAAAAAGAAAAAGAGGAAGATGTTAATAAATATAGAATAAATAATTGTGTATTATTCAACAGTGAGATTATTAATTATTGTAACAGAAAAAAAATAAATGTTTAAAATATAAATTAATAAAATAATTATTATTTTTTTAAAATATCTATGAGATATTTAATCTTTGAATAGAGATGAGATATTTAATCTTTAAATGGAGATGAGTAGAGACATTAGATAACTAAATGATGTTGATCAATTTACAGTTTGTTATTAAGGTGATAACCTTTTTGATTATAGACTCATCATCTCTGAGTGCAGTTTTGATATCAGAAGGTATGCCAAGCCGGTTGAGCATTGATTCGTAATAATCACACTCCTCGAAGATGTGTCTGACGCTAAGGCAATTATCACATTTTGGGTATATAGGGGGTGTTTCCCTAGTAAAGAGGTGTACGTGAGTCATACGGGTGTGACCAAACCTAAGACGGGTAATTGCAACATCTTCGCGGCGTTTAGTGCGGTTCGATGTGGCCCATGGCTTAACGTCTTTCTTTATGTGCTTTAATTTGCTGGCTGGGCTTTCCTCCCACATTTCTTGCTATCTTTTATCTATAACTTCCTTAAGGGGACACGCAAGCTCTTGGGGAGTTAGGACAGCAGTGTCTCTACCCAGTAGGGATAGAGCTGCTTTGGCAGCTTTGTCGGCCATCTCATTCCCGGCCGACATGTCCCGGGGCCCAAACAAAGTGTACTGTTTTGTCTATTTGGTTTAACATAGTCAAGTATTCGTGTATGCGTTGGACAATGGGATGGTGTGGGTAAATCTTGTTTAATCTCGGAATTAATAATTATCGAGTCTGAAATTATTACAGTGTTGTCTGTTTGCTGATTTTTCATCGAAAAATGTAGGTCGGGTGCTATGGAATTTAATTCGGCAGAATAGATATTGCAGAGGTGGTCTAGTTTTTTCTTATGAGTCGAATTAGGTGTAATGAATGATGAATGAAATGGTAGTTGAGAATTTCCTATGAATAATTCGAGTGGCGGTGGATTATTTCGTTTTCTGCTAAAAAGAAGACATTTGGTTTATTCTGGTGAAAATTGGAGGTCTATGGAGAGTGTCTATTGAGTCTATTGAGGGATTCCTGTAGTTTATTTTGAATGTCTGTAGTGCAATGAGACCGATAGATAATTGCCAGATGATCTGCAAACAATAATGGTTTTACCCTTCTTGGGAGGTTGAGCCCTAGATTATTTATTTCGAGTGAAAAGAGGGTTGGATTAACACGTTGAGCGCCAGGGAAAAGATGATGTACTTTTGCCTGGGGCCAAAGCAATTTTTCCTAATTTATAACTTTAATATGATTAGAATGATACAAAAATTGCAAAAGAAATAAATAAAAAGTTTAAATTTGGCAATTAAACATTAATTTTGTGAGCGGTACGTATGTACCGCCCGGCCCCAGGGTAAAGCCCGCTACCTATAGTAGTACGGGGGCTGCCCGGTTATGACCGCGACGTCAACCCTTGTCCCCTTAAAATATGTTATTTTAATAAATAAGATATTTTGTTTTGTAAAAAAATAAATAAAATTAATTTATTTTATTTATTTATACCCCCCATATTAAAAAAAAAAAAAAAAAAAAAAAAAACATTTGGGCCAATTGCATTGGCGAATTGTTCGGGGCCGGAGCGGTCCAATATGCCTTGAAATCACGCTCGGCAGGCGGCCCCCTGGCCCAGAACAATCTTTTAGCTGGCGGGAGCGGGCGGTACCTGGGGACCGCCTCGGCCCCAGCCAATAGTCCAACAGCGGTACGATCGTACCGCTTGGCGCTCAACGTGTTAAATACGCAGCCCTGGGGGACACCGCTGTTCTGATTGTGGTCTTTAGAAAGCTCGCAACCCACCCTAAGTCGGAAGTGTTGATTAGTTAAAAATTGCTTTATGAAATTAAACATTGGTCCGATTATTCCGATTGACATCAGTTTTTGCAGGATAACTGAATGGTCAATGCTGTTGAAGGCTTGTATCATATCAAAAAATACAGCACCCATTTCTTGACCATTAACAAAGGCATATTCGCTTCAGCCTCTAGAACAACTAAGTGGTCCATAGTGGATCTACCTTCACGGAACCCGGATTGAAAGGCTTGTATTAGTTTTTTCTTTTCTATCATTCACATCAGTCTCTTGTTGACCATCCGTTCCATGGTTTTACTCAGGCAGCTGGTAAGGAAGATCGGGCGGGTGCTGGTTGGCATTCGTTTATCTTTTCCACTCTTTAGTATGGGAATCACAAGAGAATTTCGCCAGCTATTCGGGTATCCCCCTGTTTACCAGATATGATTGTAAAAATCGAGGAGCCATTTTAACGTATTATTCGGTAGGATTTTGATCATTTCATAGTGAATATTATCAGGCCCGGGTGAAGATCCTTTAACTGTGTTTAAAAGATTTTTTAATTCCCATATTGTGAACTGAAGGTTATATTGTAAAGTCGAGTTGTCCGGGCTATTACAAATTTCTGAGTCTTCGGGAGAGGTGTGGGCATCGGAATGATTTCTATTATTTTCGTATATTTTGGGGAAAAAAATCGGCAAATGAGTTAGATACCAATGAAGAGTTATCAGTTAATTGCCCATTTACTAATAATGTGATCCGGGAGAACGAGTTTTTAGTTAATTTGCGGACCTTGTTCCAGAATAATGCGGAAGTTGTGGAATTTATGGAGTTGACGAATTTTTTTCCAGGATTCATTTTTATAGTGATTAAAAGATCTCCTAAATATAGCTCTATATTTTTTATATGCGATAAGATTTTCGGTTGTCATGGATTTTAAAAAAATTTTATAGGCTCTACGGCGATTTTTAATGGCTGTTTTGCATTCATCATTAAACCATGGAACTGGTGGTCTTTTTGGCATGCCTTTGGACATTGGTATTGATGCCTGGGCTGCCCGCATGACATTCGTAATAGCCTCACATCCTTCTTCAAAATCTAAATCATGAGGGGAAACCTGAGGGGGTGAGGCCAAGGATGCAAACAGGGACCAGTCAGCTTTATCTATCAGCCATTGAGGGTTCACGCGGATTGAAGGATTTATAATATTGAATTTAATTAGGATTGGGAAGTGGTCACTGCTGTAGAGATCTGGTAAGATGGTCCAGTCTATTGAGGGGTAGAGGATTGGGGACTCAAAAGATGAACTAAGGAAAGTCTGAGCTCCCGTATCGAGTATTTGAGATTTTCCCGCTTATATTGATATTGTTGGAGCCCCATAAGGGATTATGGCCGTTGAGGTCCCCAATGTATAAAACCGGGCGACAAAGTTGGTTATATATCTCCAAAAGATGTTGGGTTTGTATTGTCCGATCTTGTGGGGGTAGGTGAATATTGCATTCAGAGAACGTAAAATTTAGGTGACTTGTAGCGGCTATGACTTGAAGGTGTGAATTGATTATGATGGATTCCGAGTAAACTGATTTATGAATAGCTAACAAAACTCCATGGTGACTATGATCCGGTCGGGGCTATCTTTTCTGTAAATATTAAAATCCTTTAATGTGATATTATGATGTGGCTGTAGGTGGGTCTCTTGTAGTCCAATTCAAAATGTATTATCATTTATTAATATTTTAAATCATTAAAATGTGTTTTTAAACTGTTGCAGTTCCACTGAATTAGGGCCATATGAGTAAGAGTAGCGAGTAGAATTATTCTTTTGTTTCTATTTTATTTAAGTGCTAGTCACTATTTATATTATATTTCTTTTTTGGCCTTCCTCTTCTATTTTTATGAATTTGAAACCCTTCATCGTCCGTTTTAGCTATGTCCTGGTCTTTAGACATGGAGCTAGACAAATCTAGGTCGATTTCGAGACACCGATCGGGGGGGATATCGGGTGGAGATGAGGCTTCGGGAGGAGCAGATGTCTCAGATCTGCTTGCTGAGGCAGCTAGGTCAAGAGTAAGTAAGGATAGGAGGTGGTGAGGAGTGGGCAGAGTTTGAGTGAGTGGAGAGAGGTTGGGAGACCGCGGGCACCGGGCCGATGGAAACCGAAGCAACTTCGGTTTGTTTTTGAACTTTGTTAATAGGCAATGTGTATGCCGTAGGTTTAATTGAAGGATAAGTAAAGGAAGAGTATACTTGTATTCCTACATCTTTTTTATTTATTATCGCCTTTTATTATTAAAGCATATGATTTTTGAAAAATTGTAGGGTTTTTGGTTTTTAAATTTTTTTTCTTCTCAGTAAAAGATACTTTTTGATTCGCCTGGATAGCCTTTATCTCTTTTTGTAAAAGAAAAGTTGGACATTTTCGATCTAAGGCATTATGATCTCCATTACAATTAATACATTTCGTGGTATTTTCACAATTTAAATTTTGGATTGTCGTTTTTGGCCACAGTTCGCACAAATAAAGGCTTTTTTACAATCTTTGGTTCCGTGAGAGAAACCTAAGCAGTTATAGCACCTAATGGGATTAAGAATATACGGCTGTACATTCACTGTTAAAAAACCTATTTTTATTGTTTTGGTGGCTTGGGAGAAGTAAATGTTAGCATATAAGTATGGGTGCATTTTTTGACACCGGTCTTTTTGATTTTGATTCTTATGACATCGGTGATAATTCCTTTCAATTCATCTTTTATTTCTTCTATTGTTGAAAATTGTAAATCGAAACATCTAATTACGCCCCTCGAATAGTTCAAAGAGCGATGTGGACTGGCCTGAATCTCAAATAAATCACCAAATTTGGTAATCCCTAAAAACTTTTCCGTTTGTTTCGTGTTAGACCTTTCAATTACAAAATTGTCGTCTCTTAATTTATTAATATTAATTACTTGGCCTATAGCGTTCGTAATAAATTTGTTTATAAAAAAAAGGTGAGATATTTGTGACTTCTTCTTTCCTAGAAACTACAATATAAGTAGGACTTATTTTAGTCCTGTCGTCCGGTAAAATGGGGGGTTTGTGATCTCTTCTGCCTTGTTTTCGAGGCTGAACACGAGGACTAGGAGGTGTAGTCTCGTTCATGATTAAGGAACAAAATAAATCAATAATCAATCTTCTATGGTAAATAAAAGAGATAAAATAAAATAAATAAAAAACACGAAACATTGAAATTAATTAAATATTCATAAAGAAAAAGAAATAGATGGAATATTATAAGTAAAAACGCTTATCTGAGTAATCCTCTGGAGCTCTTCTCTCTTGGTGTACACAAACACAACTGTGTCTCTGTTTATTGTGATCAAACTGAAAATAATACCTTTATTCATTTTTTAATTTCTATAACTAAATACAGTGAAACCCTTCTGTAACAGGCACACTTGGGACTAAGTGCCCCGCTACAGAGGGGTGTTTGATGGGGAGGGGGTTTTATGAGAAAAATCTGGTTGTGTATTCAAAACAATGCCATTTAAAGGTTCTGCGTAAATTTCAGATGTACTAATCTATTAGAAACACTACCGAAAATAATATAAAACTGAGAATATATTAATATATTTTCAAGTATCTTAATAGTTAAATACAATAATTATTTACGCACTTTAATAAAATTAAAAAAAAAAAAAAATTTATAGTCGAAGTAGAGACGTCTTCCCCGGCCTTTTTGATCCAAATTACTGCTTTAAGGTCGTTCTGAATTTGGATAAATCTTGATTTTTTTTTTTTTAAATTAGCTATCAGATGAGATAATGCTAGCCGGCGATATTTAACTTTAAAATTTTAGATGATTTCTTGATCCATAGGTTGTCATGTCGAAGTTGCATTAGAAGGAAAAAGGACAACTTTTATATTTTTCATATTAAGGTGGACATAGGACTTTGCATTATCCAGAAACAAATCAATTTTTCTGTCCATAATATGAATTTTTTTCTTAAATTGTTCCAACCATGGAGTCATTACTTGACCTAGCTTACTTAAAAGTCTACACCTTTTGGGTCAAAATGTGTCTCAAATGGATACTTAGCATTAGGTTTAGAAATGATTGGAGAATAATTCTTCCCTCTTTCCATAAATGGCCCAAGAGGCAGTCGAAGGGAAAAACTGTTATTAACAATTTAAATTAAAAATCATGTTTTGTTATAACATGGAAAGATTGAATCACATAATTAATGAACCCATTGTTTAGAGGTATATCATAGGACTAAGAAAAGGACATATTTAAAATCTAAGACAAGGTTTTAAAAATTATAAAGCATCAGACAAAATTCCTAGATCACCTTTAAAGAAACTTGATATAAACTGAAACCTTTTATAGAAAGATGTTAATGATACAAAATAAATCTCAAAACAGTTTTGAACATAAGTAATTTACTAAATTAACACTGTTGCTAATTCATCATTTACCCATAGACAATAACTAATACCGACCTATACACCCCTGCAAATATCTTACACATATGCCACAGATATATACCTGGAAAGAAAGTAAATAGATTCTAAAAAATATACGTACAGTTTACTTCTCGGTAGTTTAATTTTCTTTTGGTATTTTTTTCTTGAAAATAATTTTTAAAATGGTGTAACATAGATTCATGGGTAGACTTTAACACACTCGGTGCGGAGGAGATTCTGTAAGCACCTTGCCTTTTTCCCCAGTTACAGGTAGGCCTTTAAAAAGGATGAGCTGCCTTCACTTCCCATTCATTTGTAAATTTCTCGCACTTCAACTCCCGTCAGTGACATTTACGACCCACTGAGCTTCAACACTGTATGTTTCCTTTTTAAATCCACCTAGTAGAACTTTTCTTCAGGATTCCCCCAAATATGCTGTAATATCTGATTATCTTTACTGATTCAAATGTGTTTTTGCCTTACTCATGAGGCTAAGTAAATCAATCTCTCTTCCTAAAAATTTTCTATAAGCCAAGGGTGCCAAACTCTGAACTATTCTTAGTGGGACATCTCACCAGAGCCACGCTGCTTTGAAATATCTAGGATGCAAAGCTTTACCTTCCAATTAGGACCCTCAGTCGTCACACCAGATCAGTTCTTGTAAGCAGTTCTCATTCACGGCATATCCCAAAAACTTTAGCTCCCTTCTGCAAAACTGACTTTTCTCCCAATTTACCATTAAGTTGGCCGGCTGAGCTCTATCTTTATAAGACCTGCAAAATTTCTAAATGGGAATCAAAGTCTGATAAAACCACAATGATGTCCATCCAAGTAGACAAAAATGTTTGGTTCTAAATCGGCTCTCAACACATCGTCAATCAGTCTCTACCATGTTGCTGGTGCATTATGCAGTCCAGAAGGCATTCTACGATAATGAAAGAAGCTGCAGCTGGGAACATTAAGCATGGTCTTTTCCTTCCTTTCAGTCATGAAAACCTTTTCCTCACTCACTAGTGACCTTGAAGCTCCAGAATCCAGCAATGCCCTTTCTGTTCAGTACGGTCTTCAATCTCATTTACTTGCTGGGAATCTTAAAAGTTTGCTTTTCTTGCCAGTGAAAACTTCTTGGACAATCGACAACCTCTCTACCATTCAGCTTTCGTTTTGGATTTAGGGTTTCGTCCAGGCTCCCATTCATTTAAGCCTGACTCCCTTGGTCATCATTCCTTTCTTGGTCTTATTACAGCACTCACGGGTTTTTCTATCTGCACCCTTTATTATACATTATACTTATACATTCATCCAATAATTATTATAATCAAACTTAAACTCTTATATTAGATATCATTGTCATTAAGGTCATATCAGGACATTTATTTTCTGATCTGAAATATATAAGTGAGGATGTGATTTTTATTTATTTATGTGAAGAATAAAAGTCTGATTATGACTTTTTTCTCTGGCCAAGAAAATGAGATTATCTTTAAACCCTGGTAAAAAAGAAAGAAATTTATATATCCAAAAAGTATTTAGGCCACAGAGCATGCAGCCGGACTCTTAAGCTGCCAGGCCTGCAATATGCTCAAAGTACTCTTTCCCAATTGTATATATCATTAATTTGCTATTGATTACTGTTTTCAAATTATAAATGTTTTCAATGGTATCTTAATAACACATTATTTGTTTCTTTTTAACAGATTAAGCAATTGAAGCATGGCGATTATTTTGGTGAATTGGCATTAGTGACTCATAAGCCTAGAGCTGCTTCTGCTCATGCAGTGGGATTTGTGAAAATTGCATGTAAGTGTAATTACTAATTAATAAATGAATTTTCATTTTAAGATTAACCCTTTAGCAGCTAAGGCCTCTGGAGGAAAGTTGCACTGAGAAGCTAGGCAGGTCGGCCAGCTTTTACCCTCCCCAAGCTAAGGCATGTAGGCCACCCTCCGCTGCTGAATGCCTCAATCCTCATAACCTTTTCCGACTATTTCTTAATGTTCTATTTACTGTTTATGATTCTATAATACCTATATCATTATTTCAATAAATTAAAATGCTTTATTATCGATTCTAATGAAAGATTATGTGATTTATGAAGATAATAATGAGCAATATTATAATAATTATATTACTGCTCAGTGAACTCCTTTCATGACATGACGAAAGCAACACCAAAACTAGCAAATTACTCACGAAATAGAGAGAAATAGAGACACCCCTGCAACATAGCGACCGCTAATTGTACTTATTTAGTATCCGAGGATCTGCTAATATGTGCCCCAGTCAAGACAAGTTATCTCGTGTGAAGCTGGGGGCATTAAATAAGTGAGAAATCGGTTGCGAGACATACTGTCTTTAGCTACTGGGGACGGACGGCCTGCCGCGAGTAATCTTGTCGTTTGTGGGCACCGTCTTTTTTTTCTGAGATATTTTGTCCAGAGCTATTAAAGGATTAACTATGGCTAAGCCATATACCTTGTCCTGGATGCCTACCAGCCCAATTTCCTTGGCAATGCATTGTAATGTGAGGAAGGCTTTGAATACTTATTGCCGGAACCTTACAATTATATTGAACCCATCAAGATATCCAAGAATTTGAACTGTTTTATTTAATGCAATGCATTGTAATGTGAGGAAGGCTTTGAATACTTATTGCCGGAACCTTACAATTATATTGAACCCATCAAGATATCCAAGAATTTGAACAGTTTTATTTAGAATTTTGTCCACAGTTTAGCATTGTGTCAGAAGTCTGTATTCCAGTAGTTTGTGAATTGATATTCCTGACCTTTTTCCAGGACCTAGCAGGGGATGAAAACTTCAATAATCTTGACTTACCTGGACGGAATCCACCTTAGTATTTACCAAGAATTCATTTAATATGGGAATGAAGTATTTGAGATAAAATAATGGAGGAAATTTATACGCTAAAGTGGAGATCCTCTATAATTTGAGAATTCCAGTTGGTCCCCATTTTTATGAATGGGGCATAAAATGAATTTATGCCATTCAAGTGGTCTCTTTTCTCCTTGCCAGATTCTCATTGATATCTTGCACACATAAATGTATCAGAGTATGTATGTTATATTGAGTTTTTGAGAAATTTTGACAAAGATTAAATTTTTTAATTGTAAAATTTGTTTATATGAAGTGATTGTATTACCCCCATTAGCGATTATTCTTTCCCAATGGCTCTGTAGGTCTAATCCCTTTTCTTCAAAAATTGCTGTCTTTATGTCCTAAGAACAATTGAAGTGCCTTTTGTTAGTCTTCTTGTGTTATATAAAAATTTCTTGCGACCGTCCTTGGACACACGAATCTCCTTCCTGCAGTTGCTCTTAATGAACTAATTATAGACAACTGTAGACCAAAAACAGTTCTCCCCGGAAAGAGGGTATATATTCAATTTGCTTCTCACATTAACCACACTTGATATCGTTTACCGCATCAGTTATAACAACATCTAGAAGCCTTGATAAAACACAATTTCACAATGTAAAGGTAACATCTATTATAATGTAGTTTTTAATGGATATAGTGACCGCTGAAAACAAAATGATTTCTTTTCACTCCTTATAAACACAGTAATATAGGTTCATCAAATTTATTTGTATACAAACATATTTAACTTTTTTGTTACTTGCTATGTACCAGATTGTTACTCAAATCTAGAAAGTAAATACGGAAAACTGAGTCAGAAAATAAAAAAATCATTTACTGGTGTGTTGTATATTTCAACAAGAAACTGTTTTTAGTTGTTTTTATTCAGTTTATTTTTAAGTTTTTCTGCGAAAATCCAAAAATTTTAAATTAATATCTCTAGGTAAATCAAGAAGAAAGACTCATTAAATGATGAAAGGTTTAGAGAAAATTAAAAACTACACACAAACATAAAATACACAAAAATACAAGTCGTAGATATCCATAGAGTGTCATTTATGACCTACTAGTAGTAATTATGTTGGGTTGAGAATAATACAATATAATGTTAAAATATAAAATTTTATTTTGATTATATTATAGTCCTTATACGACTAATATAAGGAGTGATGGACTGAAGAGTTAGTCTTGTTCTGAAGTCATATGGTTATTTCATTGATTGTGTGGCATTGTAAATTATTATTTTCGTTTAATAAAAATTTTTTAACCCACATAAGTGTAACAATATTATCAAAATAATAAATAATACGTGATGCTCAAATTATTTAAGGCAGTTTACGCTGTGAAAAAAATATTCTACAAGATAATCTTAATTAATTTTTAGTTTACAAACTTCAGTTCCTTAATAGACTTATTTCTTGATGCGATGTAAAGTGGTTTCAGAGGAACAGATATCTTTCTCGGTTTCCGGAAAGGCATAAGAGACAAACATTTTAAAATTAAGTTTTAATTTCCTTTGAGTCGTAAATACACCTTCTTTCCATTCACCTACACAATATATTTACAATAAGCAACTCGCAGAATAAAACAATCAAGCAGTAAAAAAAACTCAACTGTTAATGAAATTGAGATTTTTGGGCCCCTTAAAAAAAGAAATAAACAATAATGTATCGAAAAGTACCGAGAGAAGTTTTTCAATACAAATTATAATAATCTATAAGTTATAGAGACAAACGAAAATATGCAATCCCATCTTAATCGTCCTCTATATCTGGTCCTGTGTATAATTTTTAGGGAAATCTTCCATACTAACCAGTTCTTCTGCCCATCTCATTCCTACAGGCACTAAGCTGGGGCTAAAGTGTTTCTTACCTTGGTTTATTTTTCGGTAAAAGTTCTGGGCATCATTTATTATGTAACTGCTTGCACCATCATTGCTTCTCCCTCTGTTGATCCACTCATCTGTTAAACTTTGAGGCAAGTGTTGCGAAATTCCTCTTTATGTCTTATTCTTATGCTTCAATCATCAACTGGAATACTACTTTATGTACTTCGTTCTCAACAGAGTGCTATTTGAGTAAAATACTCAGAGGTCTTTTCGCTCTTCTCTAACTAAAATTAAGACTTTTTAAAATCAAGGTGATAATAATCATGCTTTACTAGAAATATTTTAGTTAGTAAAGGCAGATAATTACTTGTAGTTCTGTTCTGAGGCCATGTTTTAGATGTTAATTTGGTAAACTTATGAATGATTTTAAAATATTTTATAAAAATGATTTTGTTCTTCTTCTAGTTTTGGATGTTGAAGCATTTGAAAGATTGTTGGGACCTTGCATGGATATTATGAAAAGGAATTTTGATGATTATGAAGCCCAATTACATGAAATATTTGGATCCTCTTATAGCGCTGCTGATGCCAGATCATGAATTAATCAACATTTTAATTTGTTATTCTCTGAATAAAATTTCACCTTTATTGAAGTATTTAACCCATTGGTAAATCCATTAAGTGCATGAAGAAGATTAAGTAGTATATCAACTCTAGGAAGAGGTGTTTTTTTATAATTGTTTCATGTTTTTTATTATATTTTATTACCTTATAAATGACCGAGCAAATAATAGTGTTGAATTTTTAATTAGCTTTGCTACCTCGATTTAATTATATGGATAAACAAAACCTTTATACTTGAAAGGTTACACTTGTCTTGCTGACTGTTATTTTAAGCTGAAATTTACTATCCATAATGTAGTGTGAGGTAGGATATGTCCCTTGATTTGAGCAGTATTAAACTATTGTGTAAAAGCACAGCAATTTAGTTGTGTTTTCTTTTTCTTTTCTTTTCAATTTTTATGTGAACAAGAAAAAGATGTGTTGTTATATTAACATAACTAAATTATGATATTGTTATTAGGGTCAGTATATAAATGTTTTATATTTATCAAATCTTGTTTTGAAAGACCTGTGATATTCAGGGTAAACAAAATTAAGTATATATAAAAGTAAATAATGGAAATCTAATCTATTTTGATGTTAAGATTATATTTGGTTTATTTTTATCTTTTATAGAAGTTAAGATAAAAGTGTGGATTTTTTTCCCTGATGTTCACGGGAACTTAGTAAATCATGGCAGTAATTATGTAAAAGATAAATTAGCGGAAACTGGAGACCATACCAATTTTTAATATTGTATGCCTTTATACTATTGTATAAATTGCATTTAGTTTAAAGAGTAAAGGGAATCGTTTACTCATTAATTTGTTCCATTGATTGTTAAGTATTTTAAGCATATGTACGTTTATATACATACCTGTGTGAGTATGTGTGTGTTTGTTGTATGTAGCAACCTTTTCAGATTATATATATATATATAGATATATATATATATATTAATTATAATTTCTATTTTCGTTAAAATAAATTAATTTATTGTTATTTATCATTTCAGTTGTTCAATTATTGGCATTATTTTTTTAATTAGATTCCTAAATATGTATTATCTTTTTGTATACTTATCTAATATATTCCCACGTCATGAACCCAGTGAATATTAGTAACCGAAATTTTAGATAAATCTAATTGATAAGTTTGCATTTTAAAAGTGTTATGCTGGAAAAGCTTTAGTGAACAACTGAATGGCTATTGTTATAAAAATGTTTTCTTTTAATTATAGAAGTGTTTTATTTGATGTTATGTTAAATTGGTTTTTAAATTTCAGAATTCATTTCTCTATTCCTTATAGTTAATTTCCTCCGCCCTTATCGAGTTATGAATGGAATGATACAAGTGTTCATATCTGTTTCGCTTCAGAAGAACTTAGGGTAGGCCAAAGTTTAACCTGAAGTAGGTTTTAGAGGAGATAATTTCCGTCCTTAAAACATTCAGGTAATTATTAAGCTGGGGTATTTTTGTAGAGCAGGCTAACTTTTATAGTTCGCTCTCTGCCTATAAAAATCATTTCTTCCCCCCAAATTCTTCTGAAATAAAATAGACTAATCATCTCAGTTTTTTAAATATAACTTATATAAACTGAATACCTTAAGTAAACTGAATTTTTGTTGATTGTTGACCATATGTAAATACATTCATATAATTTACTCTTATATTGCATCTAAACCTGGTAGGAAGATTACTTAGGAGCCTTTGTCAATGTCTTTTGCGCCCTCCTCCCCCCCCCCCCATTATATATATATTTTCAATTATTGTGTCAATTATCAATATTTTCCGTGTATTAGGTGTTAATCTTATCTGTAGCAGTTAACAGCTGTGTTTTACTTTCATTTCTTTGTTTTGTTTTTTGGAAATTGCCTGAGATCTTGGTCTGTTTAATAGGAATCAAGATCTCAGTTTGTTTTAAATGTAGGTGAGATTTAGTTGACATTTATCTTATTATAGTATTAACTTATGTGAACCTCTACTGTAGGATATATGCCTTTTTCATTTTTTTTTAAAGGTTCAATAAGGTCTATTTATATTTTTTTATAGAGACAATTTTTAATTTCCCAAACTAGCTCCTGTAACTTCATTACTTTCTCTAAATTAAGGAGTGAGCAATAGTAGAAATATTTCTCATATACTTCATTTAATTTCCTAAAAAGTGATTTATTCTTGTAATGTACAAGACTCCAGTTCATTTCTTTTATTTATACCTATAAACATTTTTTTTTTTTTTTTGCAATCCTTTAAAATTCTATTTGTTTGGTTAGATAAATTGCTGTCTTATTTTGATGAAACTCGGTCTGTCTGGAATAGGTTTTCTGAGCTTCTGAGACTGCAGCAAGAAAACTTTTGGAATTTTAGTTTTCTACTAATTGATGTCAGTTGTTAAAAAGAAATAGTGGCGTAAATAGGCTCAAAGAATTTAGGTTGGGTATGACCCACATCCTTTTTTAATTAAATATGAACTCAACATTGCCCATTTGGCTGTTGGGTACCTGACAAGGAGTGAGCATGTTCGGCCAGGCTAATCAAATTCAAATGCTTGGTTATATTACACTTTATAACCTTAAAGAAGCTCGTACTTTACATAATATCATATTCCTAATAAAATGTAAATTGCACAAAAATTAGTTGTTTTTTTTATTTGTGAAAATCAAATAATTTTTAGGTTGATCCTGTTTGAATTGTCTTTTTGATCTATTAAGATCTTACAAAATTTTAAGGAACTTTTATTTTAAACTACACAAAATGTTTCGTGTATTTTTTGTATGAGGTCAGTATTAAAACCATGTGTTAATTTTTTTCAAAACTTTTAAGATTTGGCCCTTTTAAGATTTAATGTAGGTAAAGATTAATGTTTGATTTTTTGGAATAGACCCTTTTTGTGTGGTGCAGATATAGACTGAATTTATTTTATTTATTTATTATTATTTATTTTTTCTGTAAGAGTATAATTAGTTATATGCACAAATGGTCGCACACAATTTTTTTTTTTTTTTTTTTTTTATGACAGCTTGTTCGGCTTACAATGTTTCTCATTAAAATTTTGTCAATTATCTAGTAAGCATAAATATTGTTTAAATGTTTGCTCCATTTATCTTAAATAAAAAATGTAAAAAGTAGGAAATTGCCATCTTTATAAGCATAAAGCCATAAGCTTTATGGTAAATTCTTTGTTCTATAGTATTTTTGGAGTCCACTTAAAGGTAGAGAATTTTTCATTTGTTTAACTGATTTTAAAAATATTTTGATCAACTTTTAGGATTTTCTCTCTTATATCTGTGTCATATAATCAATCATTCAATAGATTTATACACCAGAATTAGTTGATGTCCTTTATCATATAATTTTCAGTTAACCTGTATATTATACCTTCCGCAGTAGTTAGTATTAATCCCATTCCTGATTTTGTTCTTATATAATGGCCTTGCATATTTCAATGAAGTTTTGGTAAGTTTTCAGTATTAATGTTTTTGTGTTTAAAATACCTAATATCTTCAATAGTATTAGGTTTGACCTAACTTGCATACCTTTATTTATCTAAATTATATTTGAATTTTCCATATTCTGGTCAAATTATTTAGAATTAAAATTTTATAAAATGAACAATTGTTAACAATGTATAATTAAATTAATGTTGTATTATTCGTTTCTGTTATAAAAACATTTAAAAAATCATCATTAGTTTCTCAAGATAAAGGCTATAGAAGACTCGTATATTCTGTGATCATTGTTTGTAAGAGCTATTCTGTTCATGCCTTCATATGCTTAACTTCAATATTTGTTTTCTGTTCTTTGCTCATTCATTGAGCACGTAAATTACTTATAATAAGGAAATGTTACCATCAGCAATAATCTATAATTAAATTTATATTGTTCTGATTCTGATGCAATATTTAGACAAATATGTCCTTATTAAAAAGGCTTTGGCTGTTGAAATACTGACTAAATTAGATGATTATCAAGTGGAAAAATTACAAATTACACATTAAAAAATTCGACTAGTGTTTTATATGTCCATCAATTCGTCATTTAAACCTTCTATAAATTAATGGTTTTCTTTTCAATTTTAAAAATCATTTGGATACACAAACTGTTCTCATAATATTTTTTTAATAAATGCTATAATGAATTTAATTTATACATTTTATCTTCAATTATCAATAATACTTACTGTCTCGAGTATTTTTTCCTGATCATAGATTAGCCACTAGCACAAAAATTTAGTGGGTTCTGGTCACAAATATTGAAATAGATTATGAGTGGCTACTGTGGCCTTGAATTTGGTGGCCTACTCCTTTTCAGAGGAAATTCATTCTTTTTTCTTTCATATTTTCTTCAAAGATTTTATTATTATCAAAGTGTCCACATCCATTTGTTACTTAAGCACTGACAGTAATATCTAATTGAGGACATGTATTTCACTAGTGGTAAAATGAGGTGAGTTCTAACCATTTCAAGGCTCAGTTTGCTAATAGTTATTTTTAAAATGATGAATTTATACCTGTAGAATAAGTTTTCAATTTATTATTTATATTTTTTCACTTATTTACTAATTTTTTCTTCCCTAACAAAATATTTACTTATAATTATTTGATCATTTATAAGATTTGAAAATTATGGAGTATTATAAATAAAAATGTATTCATTAATTGTTTTCCTATCGCTAGAAATATTTTTAATGTGATTTCAATACTTCCTTTGAGTTTTTTAACCTTCAAATGTTGTACCTTTATTTTTTTTAGCGTTTTAAATTTTAGTTTACAAGTTTTGGTATTATTTGTCCTATATTTTTAAAGTCTAGTTTTTATTTTTTGTTTGTAAGTATTACTGATTGAAGAAAAAATGTATTAAATAATATTTTGTAAGAATACTTGTTATATTTAATGTCGAATGATTGATTCCATCAAAAAAGAGTTGCGTTTTTCTGAACTAGGCAACAAGATTTATATATTTGTAATTGAAAATATTAATTTAGAAAAGAATAATTAAACCTGAAATAAATCTCAGTTTTTTAAAAACATTTTTCATAGAATCAATAACTTTTATCAATAGATTTTATGAGTAGTTTAATTTCATAAATTTTTATATTTATGCTGGTTAATTATGAAATGTATAATGAAACAGGTTGATGTATTTATACGTACATTGAATTAGTGCCATTTTCATATCGTCATTCTATTAATGATAGATTGTTCTGTTGTTAGCTGTGTGCAGTCATTGCTTTGATAAGTCATAAATTAGTTTGTAATTTTTGTAGATCTCACTAATTACTTTTTTTTTTTTTTAGTTTACATAGCAGCTTATTCAGTCTTTGTGTTAATATTTTATAATGTTATATTGTGTACATTTTTATTTATCAATGTTGAGTATTAAAGTTTTATGTTATGTTTATTTCATTAAATAAATTTATCTGATGTTTTAATCTTTGTTGAAAAAATATTTAAAATTATTTATTTTAACATATTCCACACATTTCAGTGTTGTTTTTATGTGATTACTTCGTGATAGGAACATTAAAGATGAGACCCTAAAATGATTTTTATTGGAGCTAAGAAAATCCTGGTTCCATATGTGTCACTAATGTCTTAAAAATACATATTTTTGTTGTATAAACTTTGTTTAAAGTAATTTATGTTAATATTTTTTCAGTCTTGACTATATTTAAAAATAAAGTTGTTATAAATAAATATTATCAATTTTTTTCTTTTCTAACCACATTTTAGTCACTAGAGGCTCTTTAACTAGGTTTTATTTAATATATACTTTTGCCATTATAACTTTCTGACATCTGTTAATAATTTAAGTTGAATCTTATAATTGTGAATAATATAAGTCTCATCAATTACGATAAATTGTTCTAATTGGTTAACCTCAGTGATTATTTTGGGTCAAATATGGTTTTGTTTATTTATCTAATCAAGAATATTAATTCTTATTATATTTATATATTTAAAATGTGTATGCATAAGTACTAATAATGGAGAAACGCAATTCTTAGGCATTAAAAAATCTTAATAAGTTGTTTTTGTATATATATATATATTATTAAATATCACATTATTTGGTTCATTGCTGTACATGTTACCTAAAATAAATGATCATTTTATTACTTATTATCATTATTCTGGTGATTTCCTTGTCCATCATCTATGTTCTCATTTGTGTCAAAGAAAAGCATTATAAAATAAGCATTACTGCTATGTACTTTTGTAGTTTTAATGAACCTTGTAAAGAGATCATGTAGATTATTTTAAGGCATATTTACGTTTTTCCTAAATGCCACCAATCCAAACCTATGGACTCAAAAAGGCCTATAAACAGGGCTGTTCATACGGTTGCGGTCCTAGAAAATATATAGGAGACATGGAACTTCTATCAAACCATTACGTTTCTTTTGCTTTAAACTGCTTTTATTTTAAGCAATAAAAACAACCAACTATAATAAGAACATATTTTAAAAAATTATGTGGTGCATCACACAAGCTTCTTTTTAGTTGTGCTCAAAATTTACTTAGTACAGATCAGCTACAAACTTGGGTAATCATGCTTAATCTATGCCAGATAATCTATTTACACCCTCATTCTTGACATGATTTTGGGAAATATGTTAAATTGTCTTTAAATAAATAATGGAAAGATATTCTATTGTTGTGTGTGAATGGTTGCTTAATAAATAAATTAAAAGTAATTTGGAAAAAAACTTCTTTAAAAACCAATTCATATTGTAATATGTTCATTATTTAAAAATTATATGTGTGTAAATACATCCATTTTTAATTTATAGTGGAATACATAATATATTCTATTGAATAATAATTTCCAAAACTAATAGAGTTGTAAGACAACTTCCTCATATGAGCTCCCCAGTCTTTTCATGAGAAAATCCAAGTGAAATTAGGCTATGTGTTTTATAAACTTCATACTAAATTAAAGTCGTATTAAATTTATTAGTGTGGAATGTGTTAATAAAATGTATAAAATAACTTAATATATATTACTAAAACAAGAATAAATTTATAAGGCTAAGCTACTTATAATTAAGTGCCAACATTCCTTATTGACAAATTTATTACTTAAATACTCAAGAGATTTTTTATATCTTAAATTTATTTTTAAACTAGAATACAACAAGAAATCCCCAAGATATGATTTTTATCACTATCAAGATACTCAATGTTTTATTATATAAGGGACTCTATAAATTATAAGCATATCTTATATTCACAAGTATCTGATCAATTTTTTATGTTCATCTATCCACATTTATATATATATATATATATATATATATATATATATATATATATATATATATATATATATATATATATATATATATATATATATATATATATATATATATATATATATATATATATATATATATATATATATATACATATACATATTTAGTTCACCTATATTTAGTTGTATAATGCTAAACTAATACATTTACCTGTACACACACACTCATAAGAATGTATAAATTTGTAAAATAATTGCTCATTATATACCACATTTAGTCTAAAAAAATAAAATGTAAAATTAGGTTACTTATTGAAGGTGGAATTTTTTTTTTTTTTTTTAAACATTCTGGTATATTTAAATGTGCATTTATATGTAAATAAAAGTAGTTATAAGATTATTTCCCCTTAGGCACTTAGTGCTTATGAAAACAGTTAAGCCTTACAAATCCTTTAGTCAAGAAAATTAAAGTCCGCTCATTATTATTTTAAAAATTATTGTAATTAATTAATTGCAATTAATGTCAGTATTTCCTTGTGATTTTGCCTGATGAAATGTTATTGTTTATACATTGTTAAATTTTTCTATTCTGTGTGTTCCTTTTGTGTAGATATATTATAATATTAACGTATATACTAAGCAATGAAAGGAAAAAAATATATATATGTGTACAATATAAAATAGAGTGTGTGTGTCTTTCAACATTTTACTTAATTGACAATCAGGTATTATCAGTTAATACTATTTATATTTAATTATAATATATATTATATATAATGATATTATATATTATTTATTATAATTATACATTTATATATAATTATAATATATATTATAATAAATATTATATATTATTTAGAGGTGTGTAATGGCCAACTGTTTTCTTTACGAAAGGATGATTAATTGTCAGGATTTTCAGTCAAAACTTTTTTTATTAGGAAAGCCAACATTTCAATCCAAACATGTGGATCTTTGTCAGGGATTTTTGAGTCCAGAATCACAGAGAGAGAGAGAGAGAGAGAGAGAGAGAGAGAGAGAGAGAGAGAGAGAGAGAGAGAGAGAGAGAGAGAGAGAGAGAGAGACATACTTGCGGAGACTGACGTACAGGCAGTCTCTGTATTACTATGGATTCAACGCCTGACCAAGATCCACATGTTTGGATTGAAACGTTGACATTCCAAATAAAAAATTTTTTGACTGAAAATCCTGTCAATTAATAATCATCCTTTATTATATATTATATATTATAATTATAGCATAATATTTACATCACATTATGATATAATGATGTTTTTAACATTTTATTATGCTTTTTTTTTTTTTTAATAAATTTAACTGTTCGTTATGCTGCGATGTTGATTGATTATTTCATTATACTGCTTTGCTGATTATTTCTCTGTTTATCATAAGCCAACATTTTATTGTGATACAGTGATCTATATATATATTTATATCCCAGATATGTATTCATCTATCCAAATTTGTGTGAATGTGTCAGTGTGTGTTTACGTCCACACACACTCATACATACACCTACATATAAATATATTTGTATTAAAATTGAATCGATCTCAAAATTTTCTAAATATAGATACAGCTTTTTATGGTTATCAATCATTAACATCATCATTTCACTGTTTAATTTATAATGTAAGTACATTTTTAAACATTTCAAAAAAATGCAGTGATTGATAAACAATCCTAAAATATGTAGTAGGTTATTGTGTAACAGGGGTAATTAATTGTTAACAAGTATTTGGGTCCAATTTTTTTAATTCTCTATATTTATGAAAAAGTAATTCATTCATGTAAACTCGTTTTATTATGCTGATTATTATAATAGGTTGTAAGTATTTTTGAACAAATAAAATTTGTCCAAAAATCTCTTAATTTTCATGTTATAGGACGGTCCAAGCATTTAAGAAGTGTTAAAGTTACGTTGAAATTGTAACTCATGGCGTTTTAATAATTTATTGTAATTTATTTAATTCTTCTCGTAACAATAATTAACAAATTTAGTAAAGAATTAGTATAAAAATGTGCCTTTTCTGATATTCTGTTGTTTTTTTTACTACTTACATTAAATGTTGACATCATTGTGTACATGTGCATATGTATGTAAAAATAATTTAGTGCAATAAATTTCACCATTCCTGCTGAATTTTATATTACCAACAATTATGAACATTTTATCATCCCAATGCTTGGTGATTACTTCAACATGCCTTTCAGAGTATGTGTATGCTTGAGCTTTAATTAGCAAACTATGAATGAAAAAGCAAATTTGTTTTTAACACTTGTTTCATTGCTACCATATCTTTTGTGGGAGACTGTAATGTTTTAAAATTTATATTTATTTCGGGCTATGAAATTTAAGTCGCATTTCGTGTTCACTCGTGACGTTATTTAAAGGATTCTATTGAAATGTGCAGAGTAGAGTTTATTTATTTATGATTTTGATACAGTCTATTGGAAGGAACAATCCCTACATAAGAATTGATAGATTACGCAAAAGAAAATATTAAATAAAATACTCTTATGCTCTTATCTGATTTAATTTTTTGTTCAATTTACAGTCATTTTCAAAGTACAGTAGTTTATTATGTATTAAAATTTAAATAATTTATTTAATGATACTAAAAATTATTATCATCATTGAGACCTGTTGGAGCATAGGGCCTTTACAAGTGCATTCCATTTAACTCTTTCCACTGCAATAATTTTCGCTTCAGGCCAAGTCTTGCCACCCCTGATTATGTTCGTTTGTATTAAGGCTTCAAAAATTCCAAACACTTTCACATATGTATATGCAAATATCTTGTTTGTTTATGGCTTTTGCCATGGGAGTGTCTAGCTGCTTGCTGCTAGGGAATATTGTGAACAGTTTACTGATTATGTTGGTATTTTTGGTAAGTAGGTAGTTTCCTTATTTACTAAAATAAGAATTGTCTAATGAACAGTACATGAAATTTGATTCATTTGTTGTTGGTAAGCTGTGGATATATGGAAGTGGAGGATGTATATATGGAGGTGCTATTGAGTTGTAAAGAAATAGTGGGTAATGTCAGAATAAGAAGGAATAATTTTTGCAGTCATTGATAATGTTTCACGATACTGCGTACCAAAAAAGGGAAAGATTTTAGTGGATGAGATTTCCGACTAAGTATATTATTTGGTGGTGAGGATGCTGAGAATGGAAGTTCATAAGTCTGCCTGATTATGTAACAAAAATATAATAGCAAAATAATATCACATTAAGATCCTTTATCAATATAAATAAAAAATAGTGAGCCTGTTTGTCCTTAATGCATTATTACACCATTTTTCCTATCATTATATATTATTTACGGATCATTGTTTTTGTGAAGGGGGGTACTTTTTTTTTTCACTGTTTATCAAATTTCTACGCAATTTATTTTATTTATTATTCTTAGGCCAAATAGAAATTAAGGAGGTTAATTCCACATAAATGATTTTTTTTATTTCTGGGTTTAGTTATTAACTTTTTACCAGGTATTGACAAACTGGTTGTTCATAGGCCAAATATAAGTAAGTATAAGGGTTTTTTCCCCATAAAATTTATTATGGAAAGGTAATAGGGGGTTAATTATTAACTTTTGATAGGTTTATCCAATTTTAATGAATTGTGACACTCTGGCTGTTCATAGGTCAAGTAGGAGTATTTTTCTTCTGCTTCTTTCTCCTTGGTGCCTTCCAGTATGGAGGTGCCTCGTTCAAGTCATGCCAAACCTTCTGATATATGAATATTTGATATTCAATTATGCTATTTACATTTCTCTCTTCAGCTGGAAAAGTTATTTTATGTTCTTTCTGGAGAAAGAATGAGATGCCGATAAGCAGGTCATTCAAAACAAAAATCTATTAGTCTTTGCCCATTAATATCTTTTATTCGTTCACCTCTTTGTGGACCCATCACTCCATGCGTTGTGGGGTAGTCACAACCTATCCTATCATTGAAGTCGCCTATTATGATTACCTCTCTATTCTTATTCTGGCTTTTAATGATTTCCCTTTTTAGGTCAGCATAGAATTGATCTTTGTCCATTCAATACGTTCACATCTTCTGTTGGAGCATATAATTGTATTATAGCTACTTTTCCTATCGACTCAATGTACATAGTAATTATACTGGGTTGCAAAGACGCTATCCTTCATAATTAATCCAACCCTTTCCTTTGCTCCCACTCCTACTGAAACTCCTGAGTATATCAGAATATGCTGCTTATCCAAAAGTACTTCCTAACCCTTCTTTCTTACTTCTTTGCTAATGTTCAGAAGATCCATCCACTTTATAATTCTCCATTTCCTTCAGTATCGATTTCTTTGCTATTCAATGTCTTAATAGTCCAAATCTGATGTCTGAAGTTACTTAGAATCAAATGTACTCCACTAAGGGTGATTACCCCCGCAGAGGAGGCCCCTTAACGTCAAAACAACTAGCCTTTTGAATTTTTATGTCTCCTTAGGGGGAAAAGTAGCTGAGCTATATCTCCCCTTCACCAGCACTGTTACCTGTTGGTCTTCGGATTTCTATTCAATATATTCTAAACCTAAGAGGGATCCCCCATCTGCTACCCGGAGGACTGGGTCAAGTTCAGAAGGCAAGGACTAAAGCAGGCAAGTTATGCTGAGAGCAAGTATAAGGAGGTTGAATCCTTTTATATGATATTATATATTTAAATTGTTAGGCTACGGTGAGGGAGAGGATATAATTACAACTTTTTAAATAACTTGCCAGGCATGAAACCACACATTGTAACACTGAAAATTGGTATTATTTTCCGAAACATCAACCTACCACAACTCTGTATCGGTACAATGATTCTAGTTGAAGAATATGAACAAGCAACAAAAAAAAAAAAAAAAAAAAAAAACAATACTATGATTTGTTTACCTAATGAAAATGAATAAGCTTCAATAAAAAAAAAAAAATGAAATGCAAATTGAATGTTATAACGAGTTTCCTTGAATACATTTCTCCTGAGATTGCAGCAATGCAAAACAGGTAAGCAAGTTTCTAATAAAAATTGATGTGAGGGATTAATAAAAACAAATGGAAAAAATAATGATTTTATTAAAAAAATATAAGCAATACAGCAATCACATTATTATTTTAATAATTTAATATTGATTCAGGAAATGAATATTACCAAAACATACGAGAGGAGCTAAAGGGCCATATACGGCATAAAATACGCCCCTTAATTAGAGCTAGGGGAACTGGTCCATAGTCTCTAGAATCATTAGAATTATCTCTATTGTCGCCTATTAACCAAACATGCCCTGTGGGGACCTGAAATAAATTTTCTAAATGGACATTTTTAAAAAAAAATAAAATAAAAATACTAAGGTATCTTTATCTATCATATTCTATACTATCATATACTAAGCTATCTATCATATTCTAGTGCCAGAAATTAACAAAAGCAGCATATTGTTTTATCAATAAACACAAAAACAATACCTTCATATTTTATTAAACTATTCAATTAATTAAAAACAAACCTGTAGAATAACATGATTGTAATTATAAATATATTAAAACCATCATCAACAAGTGTTTCTCCTGGGTACGGTCAGAATATATATCAGGGACCCTTCAGATTTTTCTTTTTCATCTTAAGGAAACACAAAATGGTTTAACTCTGTACCATCTCAAGTTAATAATGGTAGTAATATATATTAAAGTTAAAAAATTAAGGTTTCAAAGAGTCGTGTAATCAATAACATGAATAAAATAAACCTTTAAGACCCGTAAC
Organism: Aelia acuminata; assembly: GCA_911387785.2. Classification (NCBI taxonomy): domain Eukaryota; kingdom Metazoa; phylum Arthropoda; class Insecta; order Hemiptera; family Pentatomidae; genus Aelia; species Aelia acuminata. Next base: position 15,034,287 of record OU426980.1, read on the forward strand.
CCAGAAGTGTTGATTTTGATAGATACCAAGCAGGATTTTAGGGGGGCTGTATATTCTACATACAGTGGTGATCAAAAGTGTCTGGCCAGTTGAGTTTCTTTTAAATAATGAAATTAAAATGAAATTTTTTTAATTAAATAGTTAATGGTCAATAGGATGGGTAGACGAATGAAAATTAAAAAATCAGAAAAAATATATCTTTGTTTAATTACAGAAACTATTACATTTTTACAAATGCATGAATGAAAGTAACTGGCCAAAAAAATAATAAATATTTTAATATTTGGTAGCTATACCCCTAGCTGCAAAACTTCTTGGCATTGATTTCATTAAATTGGTGAAAGTGGTTGGGGGAATGTCAAGCCACTCATTTTTTAAAAGCAAACAATTCTGTCTTATTTCTGTGCCTTTTGCAACCATTGGTGGATCCAGGGGGGGGGGGGGCTGCAACCCCTCCCTTTGGAAATTTTTTCGTCATTTAAAGATAGAATTTGACTTTCCTTAAAGCAATGAAGCAAGTTAAAGAACAAATAATGTGCAAAACAAGTAGAATTTTAGTCTTGGGAAAGGACCATAAAGGTAAAAAAACTGATTGGCAGATCCAAATAAAGGTCTGTGGGGCTGTACCCCCCCCCTTTACAATCGGCTGGATCCACCCATGTTTGCAACCAACCCTCCTTCCAAGTTCATCCCACTAACGTTCAATCGAATTCAAATCCTGTGATTGCGCTGTTAGACGTTAATTTTTTTTTTAATTAGCCATTTCTCAAGAACTGCCGATGCGTGTTTGGTGTCGTTATCGTGTTGAAAAATCTAGGATGAGCCAAATTTAGCTGTAGCATGTTGAAGGAGGTTGTTTTGCAAGATTTCTCGGTACATAATACCATTTATTCTCCCCTTAATTTTAAGCAATGGTCCAACACCATGAGCTGAGAACGTCCCCCAAACCATCACGCTACCGCCACCATGTTTTACCGTGGGTATATGATACCTTGAATCAAATCTTATATTCTTAGGACGCCTAATATATTTTTTTCCGTCATTTCCAAATAAATTAATTTAAAAAAAAAAAAAACACATTTTGCCACTGTTCAAATTCCAATCCCGATATTCACGAGCTAAGAGACAGCGCGCCTTTTGATTTTTTTTTACTAGTGGTTTCTTGACTCCAACTCGACCAAACAATCAAAATTCATGCAGCTTTCTTGATACCGTCTTTCGGCTAATATTTAGCCCAGATTACTCTCGTAGTTCGTTGGCAATGTCACTAGCCGTCTTACGAGGGTCACAATTTGGCTTTCGTTTAATTGCATTGTCGATCCTGTGACTTGTTATTCTTGGACTTCCAGATTTTGGCCGATTCTAAAGACCATCTCCTGTTCTAAATTTCTTAATTAAATCATTGACTGTCGTCTTTCCAACACCCATTATCAACGCTATTTCTCGAGAAGATTTTCCTTATGAAAGACTAACAATATTTTCACGCACTTGTATGTTCGTATAACGTGGCATAATCACTTTTAACAGTACTGTTAATAAATTATATAAACCTCACGTGAGTACTCTTTGTGAATAAAGTCAATAAATAAATGAAGCAAAATTATAAGCAAGTTGGATACTTTTGAACATAACAAATATTTATGTTATCTCATTAATCCTCTAAAACCGATCACCACTAAGTGGTAATAGCTATGTTTTGTTACTATAAACTGCTAACTGAAACAGCAAAATTATTACGGTTTTGTCAAATTCATAGAAATTATTTAGATGGCTGGATACTTTTGATCACCACTGTATATAGCCGAATCTTCTCTATATATTATTATCTTATATATAATTGCTTGACAAGTTGAAGAAGTGTGTAACGTGGATCGGCTATCCTTTTCTTTACACAGATGATCGGAAGAATGTCTCTCAGCTTCCTGCTCATACAAAGTTCTGCTGGCCGTTTCCAAATCTGTCTATGGGACACTTTCGGTATCAGAGGAAGCCTAGAATGGGTCGTTTTTCGTAAGTAAAGTTTTCGTCATCTTAACGGTTGCCTTAGCAGAAAGCACTGAGGGAATTAGTGCGAGCTACGAATGAGTCTAAATCCGTAATCTCACGCAAAAGCTCAATATTCAAACGAGCATAACGCTTAAAATTGGGTTCCTGAGTCTGTTCGAAGGGTCTCTGGAATAGACCGGCCTAAAAACTTCAATTGTGCGGCGTTGAAGGAGAACTGCTCCGAGACCTTTTGTTGAAACATCACATTTAATCTTAGTCTCTGAGTTTACATCGTAGTGCGCCAACGAATTTTAGCGGCTGATTAAGTTCTTTATCTTCTTAAAAGCTTCTATTTGATATATTCTTCAAAATTTTGAACCAGCAGGGTGTCAATAGTGGTTTCAAAAGTTGGCTACTATTTGGTAAAAAAAATTAAGATGAACTGAATGTCCCTTCTGTTCAGCTAACAATAAATAGCTGCTACTATATTAGCGTCAGGTTTCACACCATCACGGCTTATTACATAGCCTTTATTTCACTTCTCGATAAAGTTGAAGTGAGGTTTAAGCATAATAAATATTTTTCCGTTTGCCTACAAACATTTACGGCTTTTTCTAAGGTTAAGTCTGGGTCAAGTAACAAGCGTTCTTGTTATAAGAATGCTTGATCACGGATTCCAACCACGATCTGGTTCTGAATTAATTCATCACGTAATTCTTAGCACCCGCTATTTCGACTCAGGATGTAAAGGTCGGCTATGAATTCCTTGAACGTTTCACCTTCGCTTAGGTTAAAACCGACGTTAATCATAGCTTTTTCGAAGATTTGAGAATATAGTGATTTTTTAATCATTTTATTATTAGATCATAATTATTAAGTTGGTCTGCGTGAAAACTGAATGATTCCAGAACATCTTCAGGAAAAGGACCTATAAAAAAAACAGGGAATTTACCTATATATATTTGATTCGCTTTTCAAACCCGATATACTTCCGTATTTTGTGAACCTCTTAAGCCACTTAATAAGAAAATCACCGCACTGCCTTACCCAGCAGTACTCTCTTCTCCATTCGGTATGGCTGTGGGTTGCTCATTTTTCCTAGCAAGAAATTTTATGATTCTACAACCGCTATCACCGTGTTTAGTAAGTAGAAGGAATGTGAAACGAAAGAAAAGGCTTTTAATTAAGAACTTAAATTAGCATTTTTTTTTTTTTTTTTTTTTGTAACACCACGAGCACATCACAACAATGCAATGTTTTTACAACTATGCATTGTTAGATCGGGGGAAGGGGATCAATGCAGAGAGAAGACCCTTGGCTGGTATTAGAAACCGGGTTTCCTGGAGTAATAGTGCATAGCGAGTGGCAGCGCCCATCCCATTCTACTGATCTTGCATTTATTTTGCGAATTTATACGAGGGGTGGATTATTTTGTATAACTTACAGGATCTCTTGAACTTTCGTCAATCATTAATTTTTTGTATATTAATTAAATTATTTCGCGTGGGTAACCACTTATTATAATTTTACATTAATTTTAAATATTTTTATTTATGAAGAGAACTAAGAGGACAAAATAGTCTACCCTCATATAAATTAGCAAAATAAATGCGAGATGGGGGAAGGGGATCAATGAAGATTGACTGGGCTTGGAAGCGAACTCCGTGGGGCAGTGGATGGAGTACCGTTCATGTTACTCAGAGACCCGCGTACGGCTGCCTGCGGAGGCCGATCTTTTCTCTTCAATAATAAAATTTACATACAATTATAATAAGAGGTTGCACACACGAAATAATTAAATTATTTCTGATATTTGAGAACAAGGAAATCTGCAGGAGCCACCATGTTTCCCAGTAGATTTTCAGCAATTTAAAAAGTGCAATTGCATAAAAAAATGTTTCCAATCATTTGACACTTTCAATGTAATTTTTTTAGACTTTGATCCCACAAACCTGATGGAAAAACTGCCTACTACCTTTATTTGCTTTTGTTTAAATGTGTCAATACATAAACCATGTTTACAAAAAAAAAAAAAAAAAAAAAGGTTATTAGTATTGAAAGTTTAAGCTTTACTAAAGGCAAGTGCAACAGTTGAAGGGTCTAAAATGACATTATCTAACTCTAGGGGCCATCCAAGTAACAAACAGGAGCCCCTTTCATAGGAGGTAAATTTACCTCTCTGCATGAAAAACGTTAATATATTTATCATGCATTGATACCCAACATAGATATAATATTGACTCTTTCAAATCCATTTTCTGCAAAGTATAGGAAAAATTATTCACATTGCAAGTTACTATGGACTTGACCAAACAAAAAAAAATCCTAACTGGAAATCAGTGAATCTATAAATGGTAAAAAAACATAAGGAGAATCTGAACAAACACAATTAAAATTATGGCACCTTTGGGAACAGGCAGGTTAAAACAGCTTTATGAATTGCAGCACAATGTCTACAAACACAATGAAAGCCATAAACAATGGGCTCCTGATTTTGAGTTTTCATGTAAACTTTAAAAGCCTTAACAAGTTCTAGTTAAATTTATGAGATGCAAACGAAAATTAGATGTGGATAAAAACAAAAAGTAAAGAAAACTATAAGTAAAACCATATTAAAATCAATCGATAAAAAATAATTTGCTGATTTAAATAATCAGGAATCATGGGATCACAAACACTGATAGAGCATTTGGAGGAACATTTCCTAAAGCTCTTTAGACATGGGCTAATGAAAATGACTTTTTTGGTAAAGCATGGACTTGGGCAGAAAAAAATAATGATATAGGAAGTATTTTTACCTCATAGTAACATTCCAGCAATACTATCATGTTAATAACTCACATTAAACAAACAGACATCCTAAATTAAACTATCCATTGTTTTTAAAAACCTAAAACAATATCTTTGATGTCGACCAGTCATAAACAATAATTTTAAAAGTAATGGAATTCATCAAAATTTATACTTACAAGCACATATCTATTGTAATAAAGCACCACATCACCTTCCAAAGCTATAACTCTTTTACACACCATTATCTTAGGATCATTAACTGACTTGGCAACCACAATGTCACCATATCTGACTCCTCTTATTCTTTGGGAAAAATTGTCAGAGATTACTACATCATTATGATTTAAAGTCGGTTCCATTGACCTTCCTGTACACTAAAAAAAAAAAATAAATAAAGAATAGAATTAACAGTAGTACTACCTAATAGCAGTAGAATGCTAATCAGAAATTAATATGTATATATATTGAAATAATATATAAAAAATAAGATTAAAGCTCAATGGAACACTTAGGGTCTTGAGACATATACTATGTGAGCAAGCAACAGGCAAATCAATGCTTTTGGACCTAATATTGTCATGCATAACACTAAGGTAAGCTAAACTTATTTTTGCCTAAAAATGAATGGTTTTTTCCTTAATTAAAGATTGTGGACAATCCTCCAGATGCTTATTTGATAAATTTATTTAAGTTATCTTGACGATTCAGGCAACTAGGTCTCCATCATAAGAAAATCTTTCATTTCAAATTTGCATACACATAAGTCCTATGGAATCAACCAAACAAAAAATAATTCTGACTGGAAATCAGGGAAATGGTGAAAAAACATAAGGAGAATCCGTACAAACACAATTAAAATTATGGCACCTTTGGGAACTGGCAGGTTAAAACAGCTTTAGAATTGCAGCACAATATCTACAAACACTATGTCCTAAAAACAATAACTGTCATTTCAAATATAATTTATTTAGTGATATGTTGGAGTAAAATTATTTTTAAAAGCCAGTAAAATACCTAGTTTTAGTCCTGAGATAGATTTTTTTTTTTTTTTACAGCTGGATTTGTGTTGGTAATATATCTCACTCATTGTAAATCACAAAAAAAAAAAAAAAAAAAAAATAAAAATAAACCAGTTGTTGGTTAGTTAAGCCCAAAATATGTTCAAGTAATCAATAGAACAATTATGTTTAAAATCCTGACCATTCAAAACAACTCAGGGAAAAAACGAAGGATTTTATTGCTTTTTTAAAAAAATGTACTCTAAATTACCACTGAATGACAGTTAATGTTTCAGGACTCATGTGCATGCACATAGGAAAAGTAAAATTTTCTGATGATGGGAATCAAGCTGCCTCTTAACATCACAATCTCTTGAATAAACCTATCAAATATATACCAGGAGGATTATTAATACCTTTCAAATAAATAAAATCGTTGATATTCAAATAATGAACCAGACAAGTCTGATCCCACAAGAATAATATACATGGATCTGTTTGAGGTCCCTTTGAAAAATCTAGTGAGCCTTTGTCCAACACTTTGCCTAGTATAGTTTCAACCTATTAATATTATCATTGGCTGACCTGAAGTCTGGTTCATGGTGAATGAGAATCAAGAATTAAAGAGTCTACTCTAGAACAGTTTAGGTAAGTGGTTTAAATGGGTAGGTACTAATTCCCACAAACAGAGTAGGGGCTAATTCTAATCATTTTATCGCCAGTTAAATTATAATTAAACAAGACGCTCATTAGGCCAGTGGTCACATATGGCACTGAAACCTGGACCCTCAACAAGAAGAGCGAGAAACTGCTAGATAGGTTTGAGAAAGGATTATGAGGAGAGTTCTAGGTGCAGTACGCGAGAATGGTCAGTAGCGACGAAGGAAAAACTGCGAACTGTTCCAGCTGTATAACGTCCTAAATATCTCATCATATATCAGGATACAAAGGCTTAAATGGCTTTGTATTGTATTAAATGGCCATGTACTAAGGATGAGTGATGAGCGTGTGGTCAGCAGGCTGTACAGAAATGTACCGGATGGTGTGCGCCGACAGGGAAGGCCGAAGGGCCTCTGGAAGGATGCTGTTGGGCAGGACCTCCGTCAACTAAAGATTCTGGTCACGCTTGCGGGAGATAGAGAGGGATGGTTGGCTGCTGTTAAGCAGGTCAAGGGCAGCTTCTTGCAACTGTTGTGCCGGTAGAAGAAGAAGAATTGTAAAACCACTTAACTCCAAAAATATCAGATTTTTGTTTTGTTTTTTGCCATGGTGGATTGATTTGATCTACATTTATTTTTAAAAGCACATAGCTTAAAAAAATAGTTGTTAGCATGTAAAATAACTTATTTAAAAAGTGCACACAAATAATATATACAGTATTGAAATTGAAATAAGTGGTTTTATATGCCTCCTGAAAAATTTAAGTTAAATGTTTTAAGATCAAGATTTTCATCAATTCAGATAGAACACAACAACAATAGAGTAATTATAATGTGCAAGTTGCATCAAATATCAAGATTTTAAAAACAAACAATAGAAATTATATTGTTAGATTTCATATCTATGATTTGGTTATAAAAAATTAAGCTCTGACATGAAAAACTGTGATGAGTATTTTAAGAGTGAATGTAAAGCTGTTTTAAGAACTGAGGGACAAGGGACTGGTCAAGAAGGAACAAAATACCGGAATAAAAAAACTAAGAAATGTTTTTTATTTTTTAGGAGTGCATGCATGCTGTATGGGAAAAATTGGTGACTTCATAAAAGACAGAGAAAATATTCAATGTGATTAAAAATAAATGCCATTAAATTAAAATCATAATGCTAATTACGAAAATATTATAACCATAATTATGGCTTAACAAATCAACCAGAATATATCAAAATTTTTTTAAATAAATGAAAAATATAGGAACACTATACTAAAAAATTCGACTATAAGATTATAATTAATCAATATTACACCCAATTAAAAAAAAGATTCATATGACCGAAAAAAATTAATTTCAGATAAAACATTAGCTTTGAAAGGAACATCTGTTATAGTTTATAATTAACTAGAATCATGGATTAACCTACCCCTCAAACATAGGTGAGTATGGAATGCTGAAAGAAAACCTCCTGAGAATACTCCCTGAATACCTCCCTATGACATATAAAATGAAAGTAGATAACAACTTGAGAGAATGAGTCTTACAACCAATAAAAGAAACTACTAGTTAATACACTTCCGCACCTAAGTCAATAAAGAATATGATAGCTTATTATTATAAAAACTAGATATAGCAGTCTACCTGTTTCCTGTATAATAACAAAATATTAAAAGACCCTGGAGGGGATTGAATTTACATTATGCACACTATGATTTTAACCCAGTTTTTAAGCTATTACATTCTTTATTAACATGGGTGCAGAAGTTTATAAACTGCTAGTTTCCATTATTGCTTTTAGGACTCATTCTCTCAAGTTTTTATCTCCTTCCATCTTCTATACCATAGAGGAGTATTCAGGGAATATTCTCAGGAGGCTTTTTTCAGCATTCCATGCCCAGCTATGTTTATCTATAATTCTATTTTTTTATGATATATAAAAAATTATTCCTTTAAAAGCTAATAATTTTTATCTCCTCGAAATCTGAACGTATATTTTGTCCCCCCCCCCCCCCCCAGTCACTTTTTTTTTTTTTTAAAGTGGCATATGCACCTTGGCCCAGATGGGCCTATTGTGCGCCATGTTGTCTGCCTGGGTTCTGCTTCACTTTATATGCTTATTTTCAGTACCTCAGTGTATTTAAGGAGGCTGCTTGGGTTAATTAACTCATGTGCCTTAGGGTCAGTAATGCGGTCCAGGCCAAACATTCTGAACCTTAATACTGCGAGTCTGTCACATATGCAGACAATATGATAAGCCGTCTCACTCTCTTTTTCGCAGTATCTGCATGTTGGCGATGCCGCGAGTTTGAGTTTGAACATGTGGCTTCTGAGCTTAAAGTGTCCGGTGTATACTGCTGTAAGTCTTTTTAATGCATTCCTGTCAAGATTTAGTAGTTCTCTACTTCTTTTGACAGAGGGATTGTCCAGGAACAATTTGGAGTGTTTGAGATTTTGCATCCTTCAAAGTTGTTTTCTTTTTGCTCCATATATTTCCTCTATCCTCCTTATGGCAGAGCTTTTGCTTATGCCACACACCAGTTCAGGGGTGATAGGTTTGATACTGGATCCTTTTCTGGCAAGAGTGTCTGCATTTTCGTTTCCCCCAGTCACTTACTGCTTAGCATCCCTACCCCAAGGTTCTTACTGCCTATCATCAGGATAAAACGGATTTCTAGGATGTTTTATTAATTATTTATAATCATTATATACTTAAGGTAATTACAGATATAAAAGTACTAATTAAGAAAATATGATGTATAACTATAAAGCTGAAAAATGAAATAAAGTGACTATATAGATAATAATGACAGTCCAACTTCTTTGAAATAGGCATAATTCCGGAATTTTCATGAAAAAAATCCCATAAAGTATGTTAATAAGCAAGAGATGAGTCGGATGGCATTAACTATTACTGCTAAGAAAACCATTTACCACCAAGTTGACAAGACAATAAGTGGAAAAGGGATTGAAAGGATGCAATACCAGTATACTAGAAATCAAACCTCATTCATTTGGTGTTAATAAAGTACATTTATATATGATGCAGAAATCATATCACTGTAAGAAAGCAAATTTAAATCTGGCATGGAACAGATTATTTTGAAGTAAAGCTTAATATAAAACAAAATATGGTATGAATTAATCATAGTGCTCTTCAACAGTGTAAGATCATTGATATGATAGCAACTATTAAAGTTGAAAAGAAAATGCTCAGTAGGTTACTATCCTTTTTTTCACTTCCTTCTAGCAGTTAAATTAGGTATAGAAACACAAAATTGCAGTACAATATTTTAAATGTAAATTTATAACAAAAAGGGTCTCACCAAAACCAAGTCACCAACATGTTCAAATGTACAATGTCCTACACATCCCCATTGAACTGCAACTTTAATTATTCTCCCAAACAAAAATAAAAGATGTTTGAAATTATCCATACGTCTAAAAACAAATCCCTATAGGTAAACACAACATGAAGATTAAAAAAACCCAGAATAAATATAAACTGGCGGTATAAGTAATGGTTAATTCACTTGCTTTTATATCTCTATAAATATATATGAGAGTAAGGAATAGTGAGATTAAAAAAATTAAACAAATTCATTTTATTAACTTTCATATAACAAATTATAATTAGCTTTAGGAATTGTTAAATTAAAAGCCATTGGAACGAATTCAAAGTCAGTGCCATTCATGGTATAGTCCAAAGAGCAATAAGGAATGCTCGTAGTAGAAACTTTTTTTTATTATTAGAAAAGATGAAGAACCACAATTCAGTAAGAAACACAGTTTCACCAGTTTTCTGTAAAAGAAATAATATAAATATTTTTTAATGTTTTATATTGATAAGAGAATTAGCTTCTGATCAGCCCCTTAAATCCGTTATTTCATTCGAGTTCCTTTGCGTAACGGATGTTATGGGCACACTAATAGGCTATTAAGAGGAAGCTACAGATGCACTGTTTCGATTAGTACAATGGACAAAATTATTTTTCGCCATTATTTCATCTCTTTCGACCAATTAACTAATTTAATTATAAAATATAACATTTTTATTATTTAAAAATAGTGTTGCAAATATATTTGATATCATTTCATCACTGTTTTATGCTATTTTGTCTATGTTTATATATAGTAACACAGACCTCTGTGTTACTATATATCTCTTGCTTTGTGTTTTAGAACAGTTTTTTTTTTTTTTCAACCTTATGATGCAATAAATAAATAAGATGGATACGAATTAAAAAAACAAAACAAAAAAAAAGAAGAAGAAAATAATGTCATGAAAAAGGGAGTAGAGAAATTACCCATTGGTAGTATGTCTTTAAGGTGATCTAGGTCGAAACATATTTTAACTATATCCAAGGTTTCCTCTTCAACTCCGTCGAATGCGCCCTAGGAACCGAAAAAAAAATCGGGAATACGTGTTGCCACTGACAATAAACATATGAGTGATTACCCGGATAGCTAGTTCAAAACCCGGAGTCAGGGGACATTTAATAATACTTAGCATTAATGCTCCATTTTCATGATCCTGCTCGGGAAACCCCATAAAGCCAAAAATGAGACAAAAAAAAGTCCTATGGTTTCGTGGATTGGCGATATTGAACATGGTTGAATGTGTAAAATTTTATCCGCCATTAGGTTAGGCCTTCACTCGCCTGCTAGAGAACTAGTGCTGCGGAAATGATCTTCGGTTAGCCTCTTTGCCTCCCAGGAGAATTAAATAAAGCTTTTGGACGCTGCACAGTGTCACGAGTATTCGCGGTCGCAAGCGACGGTGCTGCTTCTTGACTGGAACTAGAGGAACGGGGATAGAAGCAGGGCCAGTACCTAGGATTCATAGTTTTTTTTGGTAGTTTTTAATTTATTTTCCTACAATTAAAGCCTGATAGAGCAAAAAATTATTTGAAAAACTTCTAATAGGTATTGCTCGGAGCCTCAGTGTTTAATTAGAAAATCAAAAGATGCCTAATTACATTTTTTTTTTCAAAAAATAAAAAGCTACTTAAAGAGTGGATTGTAAAATTAATAATAGATAAGCCTTTTTCGAAAAATATGACGATATGTAGTCTTCATTTTAAAGAAAGTGACTATATCCTTTATTCTTTCTATATTCCTTTATTCGTTTATCCTTTATTCGTTCTATATTCCTTTGTTTCTTTATCCAAGTGAACATTAGTATTTGACATTTTATCGATTTGATGATTGGGACCATAGTGTCACAGATTTGTTTTTCTTTTTTTAATTTTCCCCATTTTCTTCTTACAACCGTTGTGCTTATTAGTTTCAAATTTTCAATATGATGCCTGAAAGTATTAACAAATAAATAAATAATATGCCAAAGAAACTAAGCTGTCATGAAAATGACAGCTGTCATAACAATGATTGTATGAATAGGTTATTAATATTATTACTAACCGGAGAACGTAGTGTAAAGTTGCAATGATGTGTTTGCATTTACCATTACTACCAGCTTTACACGTACAATTACAAGGAAATTGCTTATTGCTATTAATAAATTTAATTTCCACTTTTATTTGATGGGAAAGGCCTTTAAGATCTCTTGAAGGAAAAAAGGCTTGTAAAGTAACTGCTTTTTCGCTTCTAGATACTATTCCACATGTAATTATGCGATTTTCATCAAGGATAGCTTGCCCTTCAGTTAATGGTCTTTTGAAATTACCAATTATGTCTATCACATCAACTATGTCTATCCCCGTTCCTTCCGACATTTTGCAAAACTACTAGCGCACCCTATAGTCGATTGCGACTGCGAAAATAGGGTAAGAAATCAAAAATCGTATTTCTTTTTTAACAAGGTTCATTATTCTTTTAGGTAACTAAACATGACAGAAAAAATAATTTATTGAGGTATAAAATGTATATAGAGACTTGCATATGAAATTTACGAAGTTACAAAAAATAAACACTGAATATTATTAATAAACAAAACTTATTCCTCCTCATAATCACTAGACTATATAAACGACTGACTATCATTGTCTCTTAACATTAAGTATGTATTGATATACATTAAATATTTTATTCGGTTTTAGGTGGTAAACTAAATACTAACTCTTCTTCATGAGCTCAAGAGTTGCATCACAATTGTCGCATTTGTGTGTAGGATTCGTTTCACTGGAAATGTTACACACACTACCATCGATGGAAAAAGTTGTTTATCTGCACGTTTTAGCTCATAATAACTATAATGTAAAATGATGGGTCTGCAACTATTCATAGTGTTCCTTAAAATATTATTTTCAGGGAAACGAATTCACAAGTTCATGGCAAGGCATTTATTGGTAACTAAGGTGGGTTACTTCTCTTTTTATGCTTGGAAGTAAGCATAGCGGCAAACTCTATTTCTTCGTTATCAAGTCCGCAACTCGTCCCTCTTTTCTATAGTAAGATGCTTCAACGAAATTTACTTGCGGCCCTCCACGCGAAGGTCCTGGTTGAATTATCTCGGTTACATATTTCAAAAATTTCGTCTTGCAGTTTAATATTTTTATTTAACCTATCTTCGTATTTTGTGATAATAAATTAATAATAATGTGATAATAAATAAAACTTGTGACTTCGGTCCCATTCTTTTTTTCTAAAAGAAACTGTACGAATTGTATTATATTATCCTTAACTTCATCAGAACAATCAGATAAATTATTTTCGTGCACTAGTGTATCAAATAAACCATCATTTCTGGTGCTTGGTTCAGTACTGCGCCTGACGTCGTACACTAAAGAATTGGTTTAGAAATCTAAAACCACAATATAACTGTAACGAGCAGCCAGAAGCAGATAAACTAGGTATCAAAATGAATTTGAAGATATGTACTATGTATGGTTAAAGTATGGGAAAACCGTTTTTTAGAAAATCATTTCCAAAGTTTGTAAAATTATGAAATTTTTTATATAATATTTAACGATAGATCATACCCATTTTTGCACTTTTGGTCAAGGTTAGTCTATGAACAATTCACTTAAGACTGGCTCTTTAACAGGTGAAAAGAGGAAATAAAATGTTTAAGTAATAAGATGGTAATAGCCAAAGTAAATATATACTAACCGAAACAGTTTTAAACTTTATATTTTTATCAACAATTCGAGTTAATACTTAGCTTTGAGCTTTTGTTTTAATATTCAACTTTTCATGTTTTCTTTCTTTTCTAAGATTCTCAATTTTAAATTAGCCCTCAAAAAATTTTTTTTTCAAACTTAATTTTTTTTATTTTTGAACACTGCTCGTGAAACTGTGCGTTGGGAAGAATCTGATGTGTTTCTGAAAGCACTGCCGGATGAGATAAGTTGAAATCAAAGGGGTTAATTGTTTTTTCAATCAGTACACTGTTCTAATAGGATTTTATTAAGATACAAAATATGATATTAAACATTAATTATACACTACTTTCAATCAGCATTTCTTTTTTTTTTTTTTTTTTTGCCCTCGCCTCCATTGTTAAAACACTTATCTTTCAATGCTTATATTAATTGTAAAAAAATAAATAAAAGCTTTTTTAATTTCATTCCTTATAATTGTTTATAATGTGGCTTTAGCTTACTTTTTAAGTTGATAGTAATCATACCTTGCAAGGGATAAGTTATAAATATTGAAATGAAATATTTAAATTATAATAAATAACGCAATTAATTATATTTATGATCATACATTATATGAAATAATGTTAAAGTTATTTATATTAAGATTTTCCAATAGCAGGAAGGAGACTAACCACTAATATAGAAAAAAACGGCCTCAAATAGTCTCAAAATTACATATATATATTTTCACATATATATACAAGCCAAATTTTCGCCCCTTCGGGCATCATCAGGGCTGTAAAATTTTGGCTTGTATATATATGTGAAAATATATATATGTAATTTTGAGACTATTTGAGGCCGTTTTTTTCTATGTTAAAGTTATTAGAAATGAATAATGAAAGGTATCCAAAGCAGTGCTTCATAAAAATAAAACAGCATTATATACTTAAACTGGGAAAAAATATAAATTTTAATTGGATCTCACGATTTCACCAAAAATTTACACAATATCGAATATGTATCAGCATTGATTGGTAAGTTATATCAAAATCTTTAATGGATGACCCAAATGTGACCCAAAAAGGAAAAATACCTGAAATTTTATATAGTTTTGAATCATATTTAATGGAGAGGATAAGGCTAAATTAACCAGTTCGGCATACAGCCCATTTTATGTTAATTTATGGGGTACAGAAATAATATCCCAAGCATACTTATCAATAGAAAATCACTTTCCCATGGACCGAATATTAACCCAACTTAGATTATCTGGTAAACATATTATAAAAATTACTTATAAAAGCTCTACACATATAATCAAAACTCAATTCCATTGTACAATTTATAATCTCCAAAAAAAGAGACCCTCTACTATATATTTGTTTCTTCCCCGATTGATTCTTTAATTAGAAAACATTATATTCTCCACGCCAAAAATTTTAATAATTCATAATTCATTGAATTCCTAAAAGTAATGGAGAAAGGATCATTAACAAAAATATATTATTATTTGTCCAACTGCCTTTTTCTGAGGTCTTTTGTTATTAATGAATAATTTGCAAAATAGACAAATGCTTCGCTACAAAGAATATTAAGATAAATATGATTAGGACATGTGTTTTGTTTTGTTTGAGTGCATGTATTTATATATATATATATATATATATATATATATATATATATATATATACATTCTTATCTCATAGTTATCTATTGTAGTTGTTAATATTGTTTATACTTTATATGTGTATATTATATGTTTATAGTCTATTATTCTAATAGTAAGTATAGATTATATACATAAAACCACCTCATACTAATGAGCTTTTTATTATTATTAATATACTTAATAATGATATTATTGTTACATTTCTATTTATAAAATGTATACCTTATAATGTTGTTATATTATATTTTATGGCTAACTCTATTTGTATGAGGTTCATTCCTAAAGACAAATAAAAGAATTCATTCATTGATATATTAAATGAATCACTTATATGAATGAATCATTTATAGAAGTGATTATAAGTGAATATTTTGGGCATTCCAGGTGATATGTTAAATTTCAAATGTGTGATGTCTTCCAGGCCACCATGCTACCTTTTGTTCTGCTTTTGAACTTAAATAAATAAAAAAGAATTCTAGAATTTAATGTTCACTGTAGGTATCTAATTTTTAGTAGTTAATTAGATTGTTTAATGAAATGTTATCATTATTTTAAGAACAACAGAAATGTATGGTTATTGTAATTGTTTTGTCTGATGTTGAATTACAAGAAAAAAACGGTGTTACTTTGTTAGGTCAATTTTTTATTTATTTCAAATTGCTATTCTTTATTAGCGAGTGCCTAAAGTAGATTCTTCTTCTTCTTATATGGCCATAACATTCCTAGAGGGAACAAAGCCACCTGCAGCATTGACCTCCCGTTGTCTAAAGCAGATTGTTCCTTGGTAGTAACTCCAATGAACCAAGCGAGAACATTATTGACAAAACAGGAATGCCTTATAATGTATTGAACCCAAGCCGTTATTTTTTTATTTGAACTTATTCAATAGAATCAAAATGTACAATACTCACTAGAATTTGTGTCATTTAATTAAAAAACAAAACAAAAAGACTGTACCTCTACAACCCATGAAGGGTCTTAGGTTCAGTACTATGTAAGGAATTACTGTTAGTTTCATTTAATTAATCACCTAAAACAGAAAATGAAATTATTTTTTAATTGTACTTAAAACATTTTTATATTGTAACTCACTTCCATTGAAACCTTAATGAGCATGTAATATCAATTATCTCTGATCAGGGCAGATTAAGTCCTCACATTATTGTTATCTATATTTTTACTGCTAACAAATATAGTAATAACAAATGAGGAATTATGATGATGTAGTTTCATTATTCATTATTCATTCATTAGTTGTTTAAACTAACTTCACCCATACAAAAATACTTTTTAATGATAAAAATGTATAAATAATTCATAAATTAAAAAAAAATACCTTTTTTTTTTACAATCCTTAATTATTAATTTTTATCAACTTTTATAATCCAGGGTAGTACTATCTCCCCTGAGTAAAATGTTCAAAACCTATGACATTGAGGACAGTTGAGTTTGAAAATGAAGCCTCCGGACAAATTATTATATATATATATATATATATATGTATGTATGTATATATAATTTAATATAATATATATAATTTAATAGCACATATGCACTGAAATAATTATATATATATATATATATATATATATATATATATATATATATATATATATAATTATTTAAGTGCATATGTGCTATACTTACTCTCAATGGTGGATTCAGCTAGTTGTAAAGGAAGGGGATGCAGTTTTAATGGTGGGGCTGAGCCCCCACAGCCCGTCCCCTGGATCTGTCCATCAGTTCTTTTACCTTTATGTTCCTATCCCATAACTGAGATGTTGGTGGTTCTGCATATTAATTTTTCTTTAGGTTACTTCCATAATTTTAGCAGAGTTGAATTCTGTTTTAAATAACAAAAGATTACTCACAGGGGGGGCTGCTGTCCCTGCAGCCCACCCCTGGATCCGCTAATACTTACTTTATACAATTTGTTAGGTTACCAACTAAGATAAAAACACTCCCTATAATCAGCCTTTGAAATAAAAATATTAAGTGTCCAATTTTTTTTTTTTGGACGAGAATATTTTAGATATAAGAATATTTATCTTTTTTCTGGGGACATTGTACTAAAATCAGCTCTGATTTTTATATCAACTTCATGGTATGCGAGAATGAGTCCTGATCTTCTAGAGAACATTCATTAGAAATCTGTTTTAGAAAACCATCGTGAGATTTTATTTGAGAGTTATAATGCTTCTTAAAGTTGTATGCGAGGATGTCACCAGTGCTTTAAGATGTACATGTAAAAATTCCTGTGAAGCTCAGAGAAAAAGGATAACTTCACCTAAAGTTTTAAATCTAATTTAATTAAAATATTAAGTAACTTAATAATAGAAAAATGACTGTTTAAATTATTTTATATATGCAAAATGTTTTTATTTAACAAAATATATTAAATTTAGAATCTTCTAGATTTTGTTTTTCTTACATAGAAAACATAACTCCGTGCTCTTTATTTATAAAGGAGGCACAGCAAACATTGCTATAAATCTCAAAACTTACAGATTGTTAATATCATTATTTATAAATTTAGATACCACTTTACATTTTGCTCTGCCAATTTTGGAAGACGTAGTTGCATCATTAGTTGATATGATCAGTTGTATCACGATGAGTTACAGCAGTTGATAAAACCAATGAATGTCGTTAGTGATGTAAGTGTGGGCCACTAGTCATTTACACAGAAAGCCCACATGCACATCACACCGCCAATCACTGATATTAATTCATACCGAAAATTGTTTTCCTTTTTTAAAAAAATATTAAAGGAACTGTTAGGTAGTATATAATCAGAATTTTCAGTCTGGAAAAAAAAAAAAAAAAAAAAAAAAAAAAAAAAAAAAAACAGGTAAATTTATTACTAAAGTCATTGTGAACTACTTTTTATAATCCATGACATTAAAAGTGATTTTAATAGTAATATGATTGTGATTTTATTTTAGAAATTTTTTAAAAACTCATACAATGAAATAAAGAATCTAGGTTAACTAAGTGCAGTAGTAAGCATCGTTTTCTTTCAATTCTCAGTGCACAGCTCAACTTGGCAGTTAGATTTTAAAGAAAAATTATTCAATCCGTGATTCTTCCATCAGTTATAAGTTACATAGATAACATAAAAGTATATAATAATTTGGTACACATAAATGAATCATAATACTCATTGGTTCATTATTTATTTTAAATTACTATTCACTTATAAAATAGTCAAATTACGAAAGTGACGCTACCAATATCAAACAAATGAATGAATGAGGGTTGTATTCTAAGAGATAAAGGTATGTTTTAGAAAATTGGTAAATTTAGAGGCTCCCTGTCCAACTCATAAAAAAAAATTTCCCACCGGATTAGCTATCATTGCTATTGTTGAAAAATGATGTCAAGTGCAATTCTCCCTGCCCCAAAGAACCAGTACTAATTTTCTGCGAAAATCAAATTATGATTTCAGTGATTACAATCAACAAAAGATCATTACAAAAATTTTATTTATTTATTTTATAACCTGAAATGTACTTTTATAAATTGATTACTCATGAAATGGTAATCAGACGGTAACCCCCTCCCCATTAGTTTTTAAGGGATAACAATCCTGAACAAAAATTTTTAATTACTGTGACGAAAAAGTGAAAGTTCAAGGGGTGAAAAGCCCTATAAGAACCGAAGAGAGAATATCTTTTGGTTAGTAAATGCAAAATTTAGTTGGAGAGTAAACACTAAGTAAACTATTTGGTTATTCTCTGAGAGAATAACCACTAACTGAGAGAATAACTATTTGGTTATTCTCATAATCTTGCATTGCTTGTTTTGAGGTAATCTCTAATATTTTTTTAATTTTTGACTAAGAAGCAAAAATGAGTTTAAGTTATTAAGCTTATTATCAGTTGTAATTTCTGAAATAATATTGTGAGTAAATTTTTACCTAACAAAATAAAAACTAGTGCAAATTATAAAAAATATGTATAATGAAATTCTCTTCAAAAAAATCTACGCGATTAAAAACAATATTTTTTTTCCAGAAAAAAATATGGCTAACTAATAATTCTAGGGTATGTCAGTTTCAATTGTATGTGTTATTATTTAATAAGTATTTCTGAATCAAAGAGATTTCAATCACAGATTGGTAATATTTATAGTCTTTTAAAAAAAGTACCAAAAAGTTATCCTATTTTTGTTTTTTTTTTACTTTCACTTATTTAGTATAATATCAAATCCAAAAATTAATTTCGGTGGCTAAGACAGGTGGGTCCAGAGTTAGAAAAACCTCTCAACAGGCTCATTAACTATGTTATTTGTATAACTACATTAACAAAGGTATTGTGAATCAAGATTACACCTTATGGCAAATATTGGATCCTTCAAAGAGAATAAACTAAACTAATGAAACATAAATTCTATTTTCTGTTTTTGTAAATATATTTCAACCCTCAGGTACCCCCTTCCTCCTCGAATCCTAGTTTAGAAAATGCCTTAGAAAGTCCCTCCTCCCCCCCAAAAAAACAAGAAACAATAAAAATATATATATATATAAATTATTGAGGTTTTATAGATTAAATTATATTATAATTTTATGTAATTTAATATGTCTCTATTTCAGTTGCTATATTAATAGGCTAAAATTATGTGACCTTATAAGCAATTTATTTTTTTAATAATTGATATATGTGTTGGGAGCCCCACCTAGCACTCTCCCAGGAAATGTGGCTGTCTGTTTTATTATCTAATAACATTACCAGTTTTTATGGAAGTATTCATTTTTTTTTTCAATTCAACTTAACTTGTCAATAAGATGGAAGCTTTTTTTTTTTTTTTTTGTCTTTTTTAGAGCGATGGCCCTAAGATATACGGAGGGGGGGGGGGGGTTCATGTGAGGGAAGGAGCCTAGAAATACATATTTACCTTCATTGGGAATTAAATTAATTCCTATTGAAACTAAAAGTAAACTTTTATTTGTGCTAAATAAGACAGCTATTATAAAAAGAAAAGAATAGAATAAATTTTTTTTTTTATTGTATAAAGCAATACACGCTTTTTACATTTTCTTGGAGTTGGCCTATAAGGCATTACAATAAATAATATTTTTGATAGCAAAACATTATATAAATCAATGTAACAAACACATAAACATAGAATTTTGATTTTATATAAAAAAAAAAAAAAAGATAGTTGAAGAAAGTGCAGCCAATTTGGAATTATAATTTAAAATTTTTGTTGATTATTTAGATATTTACCCAAAAACCTAGGAACAATATAACGTTATTTATAATTTATTAACTTATTGACAAGCAATAAAACGATTAAAGTTGAGTATACATAGAAAATAATAGCATTGACAGGCTGGTAGAGAAACCATCCAGGAGTATTTGAAGGGAGGTCATCGCTCAAGGGGTGATATACAAATTTTTGATGGTGTCACATTTTTTATGAATAATGAACATTTTTTTTTGGATAAATATTTAAATCGAGAAACAAAGGAGCTTATTCTTAGTGAACTATAATTTTATTGAGTCTTCTTTCAATATCATGATTTTTAGGAAGAGGAGAGCAATAAAATTATTGAGGAGGAAAGGGAGTTAAAGCCATGGTCTTCGAGGGGAGGGGCACCCCTGAAACTAATTACAAACTACATTGATAGCACTTTATAAATAATTCTAAATTAAAATGTATTGAGGTTATTATTATTTTTTATTTTTTTCAAACACTTAGGATGACTATTAGGAATAAAGGAAAAAGCGGATGGTTTTGGATAGGTCGAGATAATATTAAAGAAAGAATAGCTATCTAGATCGGGACATAATAAATTTAAATATCACTTATTCTGGTAATTTCTATGGTAGCGTACCGTCATTTACGCGGGAGACATGGTTTCGAATCCGGGCAAGGGAAAATCTTTCTTTTCAAAATAAAATGTTCATAAACACTACTTTGATTAAATACAACACATGTTTTTACGAATAAACAAAAATTGAGGCTATTATGGACAAAGTGATTTGATTTACTCAATTTGGTTAATCTCGCACGATGCCAATAAAAGGTGCCAAAGACCTAAAACAAATAAATAATTTTTGTTTTCATCTCTCACCTTAAAAAAGTATAATGAGCTACGTGTTAAACTTAAATCACAAACGTAAAATATGATATTAAATATTTAGTTTTATAATTTTCTAAAAAAAAACTAAAACTAAATAAGTGGATTAAAGTAGTGTATTCACTTATGTCTTTTATCAATGTATTATTTTTTTTATAAATGAGCATAAATGATGTGTGTATCAGTAGCGGATCTAGGGGAGGGGCGCCCCCCCCCCTGAGAGGTGAGGACACTCATAAAGTATTACTATTTCTATATGAAATGAGCTATATTTAGTCATTTTCCAAGTCCACTAATTGAAAATGAATTGTATTTAATCATTGACAGTAATTTATAACGTCATTATGTACTAATATGTATTTTAAATTAGGGCCTTCATTACTCAGGAAATGTAGAAAAAAAAAAGTGCGCCCCCCCCTCAGAAAGTTTCTGGGTCCGCCACTGGTGTGTATCTTATATACATATCATTAAAACACATAAGATTTACTTAAATTATATATGTGGTTTGTTTAGGTCTTATTATTGTCATTTAAATTACCTATAAAGTTCTGAAGCTTATTATGTAACCAAGCTTTTCTATAATTGGAGAAACTGTTATCTAGATAGAAGTTGAAAAATAAAAATAATAAAAAATACGAACAATAGATTATTTTAGGAGTAAAAAAAATTAAGTAATACAGCCGATTTATAGAGCCATCTTTAAAATTGTTATAAAAATAGAAAATTCAATTTATAAATTGAAGAAAATTATATAATTACCATGCTGCAGTAAAAAATTGCTCCCTTAAATTGTTTACCGTTCAACGAAAGTCGTGACTTATTTACTAAAACTATTCGACCCAAACTTTAAATTTACGGCTTTTCTGTGTTTTATCGGATCATACTATACAAAATTTCTGTTACTTTACTTGTCATGACCCCCCCCCCCCCCAAATATTTTAGCTATTCGGTTCTTTAGATCGCAGTCCTCCTGATGCAAGAAAAAATCCCATAAATAAATTTGAAAATAGAAGTGCTGTCATATATCATACCATTATAATAAACCGCGGTGTCATTTTTAAGAGAATATATATGTATGTGTATTTAATTATATATTATATATATTTAACTAGTTATTGAACCAAATTCCGACCCACGGATCTACAGTACCAGTCAAAAGTTTAGACTCACCCTTAGATTTTGTAAAATAAATAAATAACAATATTTTATTTATTGAACAACATAACAACTATAATTTTATTTTCAATTTTTTTATAACTAATTGTATATCTCGGTTTCACCCAGGGAACTTAGAAAACAATGCCGTGGGTCAAGAAAAGTTCGTTAGGACAGAAATGAGAATTTTTTCGAGTCCAACCGTCGATTTCGTAAAAATCTAATGTAAAGCGAGATCATAACGATTTTTATAGCAATAAAGAATATACCCAGAGATTGGCTGAAGTTATGCAATTTTAATATGGACAGGTGTTCGCACCTGGTTTGAAAGAATCACATAGCGAAATTTGGAGAATTTAGGATAAACGGTATGGATTTTTATAAAGAACAAACATACAGAATTTCATCTTTATTTACATAGATTGTATTCGAAACAATCATATAATTTTTGAAATGTTATCTCTTGAGTTACAATTATTTTTTTAAACTTGAAGATTGCGAATTAAATACAAGTGAGTCTAAACTTTTGACTGGTACTGCATGTATGTATATTTAATTATATATTATCTATGTTTAACTAGTTATTGAACCAAATTCCGATCCACGGATCTATATTATACGAATATTTTTATAATCAGGACGGATGATGTGAGGCTTTTATAAAGAAAGCGCTGTTAACAAATATTGTAACTTTTGGCAGAATATTTTTGTGAAGTTGGAAATCTTTTTATCTAATCATAATATGTTAGGGAGGACATTGTTCACTTTTTGGCCGTATGTCCGATTCTGAGTTTCGTTTGCGCTACCTGAGAGTACGTTCCCTGACTGAGTAATCTCTCCACAATTTGCTGAACTCCAATAGTTGCAGAGACCTGATATCTATGGCTCTATAGGTTTAACTTAGTGCAGGAGTTTAATTAATGAAGGTATGTATTATTTTCATAGCAAGTATTTCATTATTATGTTTAACTTTAATTATTGACAAATTTTTTTTTATTTCTTTTCAACTTCATACCATCTTTTACTATTACACTTATTTTTTCTTTCATACATTATTTTCTGTAATATTTAAAAGAAAGTATTAATTTGTTTTTTGTATAGGCATTTTTTCTGTTTTAAATACTATATACTATTATTTTTTATAATTAGTGAAATTAATTTTGCAATTAAGTTTTCTACTTTTTCTTTTTTTTTTTCTCAGGAAATTAATTTTGTAATTGAGGTTCTATTTTTATTTTATTTTTTTTTCTCTTGCTACGTCAACACCACTCCGGCTGACGGGTACGTCCCAAGCCGTAAATGCTTTAGATGAATTTTTGTATTTTCTTTTTTATTTCTAATAAAGCATTATTATTATTATTATTATTCCGATCCACGGATCTATATTATACGAATATTTTTATAATCAGGACGGATGATGTGAGGCTATTATAAAGAAAGCGCTGTTAATAAATATTAAAAGTTAAACAGAGAGGAATGTGTAAATATGAGCAAGAACTAACTAATGATACTTACCAAGAGGAGATCGGCTGAGGAATGGAGGTAGTTGGAGAACTAGTGCACTGACACCGTCGTCAGCATGCCTCTATTCCCATAGTATCAGCAACATTGGAGACAATGTCTTATCAGCAATCCTAGAAACAGTAGCAACCAACGCATCTAAACGTTCTTTAAGTAAATTTAAAATAATATTTAGTCCTCATCATTTATTAAAATTATATTCTGTCGATTTTTCACTATACCTAATTATAAAAATTGTTTTTTACACCATTAAGACAAGGTCGAATCTTCGAAAATTATCCTCAGGTTTATTTTTATTCAGGGCTACATGTCTAAATTAGCACGACTTTGTAAGTCCGTCGTGGAGGGGGGGGGGACGAAATCCACAGAATTCGAAATAGAGTTCGATAAAATTTAACTACAAAAAATATAGAGGTTTTCTACTTAGCAATAGTCAACTGTTTTCCTTTACGATAGGTTGATTGATAGTCAGGATTTCCAATTATCTTTTTTTAATTTGGAAAGTCATTTAGCATCACAAAAACTAGGAACAAAAAATCACAAACTTCGAAAGGAAATAAAATAGGAAAAAATAATTAAATGAATAAATTATCAGTTTTATTCTGTATCTTACACATATTATGTAGGAACAAATACTTTAGGAATACAAAAAAAATAATGTCTCCTATGATCATGGTAAGAATGTGGTCAATAAAATTATAAAAAAAGCATTTATTGTGTCAAATAAAGATATTTACATTAAAATCAATTATTTTTAATACTTAATTTCGCTCCGATGGTCAGAGATAAAAATGATACGTAAAGGTATAATAAAAGTAAAATGATAAGGTAATCTACCGACACCCGGCATTTTCGGAGTTAAAAAACAAAAAGAGAAAGGACACTTCTCAGAAGATGTTGATACTTGTCTCTGCGGTGAGTGATAAGATTCAATTAGACATTACATGCCCCTCTCGGCCACCTCTGACTTGCCTGTTAAAACCTGCATCAGATTTTTTATATGTGACGGTAAACTACCGCCCGCGCCCCCGGATGAAGGTTAACAAAACATAGAAATTTGACTAGATTATTGAAAAATTTGAGGAAAGAAAGGCATAAAGGGTGTTGTAATTAAATGTAGTTCGAACTAAAAATAAATAAATAAGTTATATTTGAGTGCTAATCAACAATTTAATGAAGTAAATATTATTAATCCTTTGCACTCGAGGCAGCTGCCCCCCCCCCCCCCCCGGAAGGCTGGATGCAATAATTTTTTAAGCTTTTAAGGCGGGAAACAGTAATAGAATAATTTTTTTCAAGCAAATAATTCTAATAACTTAGTTGATAAAGCACTGCTATAATTATACATAATTTTGGTTTCATTCACCTTTTTCGCGGTAAGACGTTACAACCTGAACGACCATAGCTTGCCCCCCCCCCCTAGTTTTGATCCTGGGTACGCTCCGCTACGGAGACAATGCAAATAATTTTCAGTTTTTAACATATAAGGACATAAACAAATTGTAAAAACTATTTATAGGATATTTCGCTTTTGGTGATAAATGTCGGTCGCGGCTCGCGGTGTTTTTCATTATTTTTAGGGTACGTTAATCTTTTAACATCGGTTATATTTTGTGGTTTTGATTCATCTTTTATTTCCTCAATTGTACAATAATTTAGGTCGGGGCACCCAATAATCCCTTTACTTTGATTCAGTTTCCCATGTGCTTCTACTTTAACCGGAAAGTTATTAAGTAAATTTTCACATTTTAGGAGCTTTTCTGATTGGATATCTGAGAAAACTTCAACTAAAAGGGTCCTTTCTCGTTTTTTTTTAACTGTTTTTACTTCTCCAATTAGATTTTTTATGCTTTTGTATACAAGGAACGGCGAAACCTTTGTGAAATCTAAGGGATTTCCATCGTTATCCGCTCCAGTTCTCTTAATTATCAAAATTTTTATTATATTATATATTTTTATTATTTTATTATAGTAAAATTTAAAAAAAAAAATTGAAATTAATATAAAATTATAAAAAACTTAAAATTTAAAAAAAATAATTTTTTTTTTGTAACTATGTGTTCTTGAAGCTTCACAAATACATACAACCTAAATTTCATTACAATTCCTTACTTGGTTCTAAAATTTTACTGTATAATATTACGTTTTCAGGGTGTACGTTTTCGCGAATAAGTTGCGTCGAGTTGCCGGTAGGTAACGTCCGAAACGGTGCCGAGTGCTAAGGGTTAAATTGTTTATAGGCGGGCGCAATCGAATATAGGGTGCGCTAGTAGTTTTGCAAAATGTCGGAAAGAACGGTGTAAGACCTAGTTGATGTGATAGAGATAATTGGTAATTTTAAAAGACCATTAATTGATGGGCAGGCTATTCTTGATGCAAACCACATATTTACATGTGGAGTAATATCTAAAAATAAAAAAACAGTTATTTTACAAGCCTCGTGCCTTTAAACTAGCAATCTTAAAGGACTGCCCCATCAAATAAAAGTGGAAATCAAATTTATTAATAATAATAAGCAATTTTCTTGTCATTGTACATGTAAAGCTGGTAGTTCTGGTAAATGCAAACACATCATTGTAACTTTACTCGACGTTTTTTGGTTAGTAATAACATTAATTACCTATTTACACAATCATTGTTATGACAGCTTAGATTCTTTGTCATATTATTTATTTATTTGTCAAAACTTTCAGGCTTCGCATTGAAAACATGGAACAATTAAGCACAGCGGATGTAATAGAAAAATGGGGAAAATTAAAAAAGAAAAACAAATCTATGACACTATGGTCTCAATGTTATTTGCATAAAACTAGCATTTTGGAATAATAAAATGTCAAATACTAATATTTACTAGGATAAATATAGTCTCTCTCTTTAAAATAAAGACTACATATCGTCACATGTTTCGAAACAGGCTTATCTATTCTTAATTTTACAATCCACTCTTTAAAAAGCTTTTTATTTTTTGGAAATAAAAGGGAATGACACGTCTTTTGACTTTCTAATTGAACACTGAGGGACCGAGCAATACCTATTAGATATTTTTCAAATGATTTTTTGCTCAATCGGGTTTTAATTATGGAAAAATAAATTAAAAACGCCAAAAAACCCTATGAATCCCAGGTAATGGCCCGGATTTATCACCGTTTCTCTAGTTCCTGTAGCACCGTCGCTTGCGCCCGCCTATCACCAATAAGCAGTAGCTTTAATTTTGTTTATTTCAAAATAATTAACAATCTTTGATTCATGGACGGATCTGTGGTGGGGGGGGGGAGAAGTCACAGGGGTCATGACCTCCCTAAAATATTTTAGCGTTTCAATTATTTGATATTTCTTGCCAAATCAGCCCCTGCTTTGATTGACATCAATTCTAAGATACAGATATTTATAATCTACGAAGGAATAAGATAATTGAATAAAGAAAAAACGTATTTGTTTTTTTCTTATTTGATAACAAATTTCCAGGAATATGAGAAGTAATATAACGCCTCAAAGATTATGATCAATGAATATCCAACACTTTAAGTCATAAAAGAAAATGGGAAGCGGAGAAAAATTTATGAATAACCCTTGTCATTTTTGTAGAAAATAAATTTTCTCCTTTTATATCGTCGAATTTTCAACAAATGTCTCGGAAACCTTGCTTCTGCCTAAGACGGATGCTAATATTTTGCTGCTCTTCGAATGAACCGCATTAATAAAAAATGAGCACGTGGCCTAGAAGCATGATAATGCTTTAAGAATTTTTTTTTTTTGTATAAAGACTTCGTCTTAAATATGGTTTTCATATATTTTATGATAGTTTTCACGTTAATTTTTTTTTGGGTGATAGTTATTTTTTTTTTTTTACCTCTAAAAGAAAACATTATTTGGACTATAGAATGCACTTATCAAGAATATTTTCATTTAATGCATTGTTTGAATTTTGACAAAAGGATTTGTTTGCTTTTATAGAGAGTTTCATATTTCATAGCCCATTTTATAATTAAATCGCAATAACTCGGTAAAAAAACAAAAATTATTAGTACTAAGAATAGTTTTCTTAAATCTAGGAAGTACTACCCACTAAAATTAAAAAACCAAACCAAGTAAGAGGAAATCCAAAAATAAGTT
Organism: Aelia acuminata; assembly: GCA_911387785.2. NCBI lineage: Eukaryota > Metazoa > Arthropoda > Insecta > Hemiptera > Pentatomidae > Aelia > Aelia acuminata. The sequence goes on from OU426980.1 coordinate 15,062,303, forward strand.
AAAGGGATAATTTTTAATATAAGAAAAAATCTATTATAATGCTTTGTGGGATCGCCTTGAGCTTTTCTTATCTCCCTGAGCCTATTTGGCATGGAAGAAACTAATTTTGAAACCAGAAACTATGCTCATTGGCGGATCTAGGGGGGGGGGGGGCTGCAGCCCCTCCCTTTGGAAAATTTTTCGTCATTTAAAGATAGAATTTGACTTTCCTTAATGTAAGGAAGTAAGTTAAAGAACATATAATGTGCAGAACAAGTAGAATTTTAGGTGTGGGAAAGGAACATAAAGGTAAAAAAGCTAATTAGCAGATCCAAATGAAGGGCTGTGGGGCTGCAGCCCCCCCCTTTACGATCGGCTGGATCCGCCCATGACTATGCTTCGAATTCGGTATCTTGGACTATCCTTCGAACGCACGCTTCTTAAGTTCTTTCTGAGAGCTTATTGGACTCTTCCCAATTTGTCGTTTTAATGGTTCCAAAGGTGCTCAATGGAGTTTATGTCGTGAGATTGTGGAGGCAGATGGACCAATTTTGTAAATTATAAGTGAAATAAGAATATCCGAAGAATATAGCTTATTGTACAAATATTAAATTTATTTGGTATGTCATAATTGTGAAGGCTAATATTTTTAGCGGTCGCGGTACTAAGAAGTAAATTTGATTCCAAAATCAACGTTAAACAGGAAATGAGGGAAGCTTTACCAAGTTTTTTTATATTCCGAGTTTTGAGAAGTTGTGTGAACCATCCATCCAGGGTCGGATTCAGCACGAAATTTGGGGTGGTCATGACCATTGGCGGATCCAGGGGGGGGGGGGGGGGGGGGGGGCTGTGGGGGCTGCAGCCCCTCCCTTTGGAAAATTGTTCGTCATTTAAAGATAGAGTTTGACTTTCTTTAATGTAAGGACGCAAGTTAAAGAGCAAATAATGTGCAGAATAAGTAGAATTTTAGTTGTGGGAAAGGAACATAAAGGTAAAAAAGCTGATTAGCAGATCCAAATGAAGGGCTATGGGGTTGCAGCCCCCCCCTTTAGTACTGCAGCCCCCCCCCCTTTACGATCGGCTGGATCCGCCCATGGTCATGACCCTCTCTCTAATAATCACGTGTCTGACAGCACGGTTTTTTAATGAGATTATTTCACTTTGTATTAAGAAGGACTGCGATATAAACAAGCTAAAGTGTTATGTTAATTATGGTAAATGGTAAATACCATAGGGCTTAGTAACTACTTGATTGAATTATTCGCTTAAAAATACGAAAAAAAATTAAGTCATTTATTTGGTAGGGGGGGTCATGACCCTTGTGACCCCCCCCCCTTTGGATCGCCCTTGCATCAATGTCATTAATCATTTCAATACCCGTAAAATAAATAATTTTTAAATGTGAAATACCTGTTTAATTTTTACTTCCACTTACCTATATATGAAATATATAGTAAGTGGAAGTATCGCGATCGTGAAAAATTTCGACTTCCGGTTTTCAACGGAAATACACGTTTTGGGGTCCCCTGAGTCCAAATAACCAAGTCCCACGAAATGTTCTGTGTGTGTGTGAACAGACTAGCTCAAAAACTATAAACCGTGCGAACCTGAAATTGGGTATTTAGTGTATGTATATGCCCGTGATGTGACAGCAAAAATTTCATCCAAATTGCTCAAAGGGAGGGGGTACTTTAATTAATAACTTTTTAAGTTTTTTTCGATTTTCTCAAACACGGCTCTAACGATTTTGATTAAACTGAGTATGTACAGCGATGTGACAGCAAAAATTTCATCAAAATTGGTCAAACGAAGGGGGTTCTTTATTTAATAACTTTTTACGTTTTTTTAGAGGCCTTGGCTGTTGTGCCTGCGGTATAGAAGTGGCGAGAAATCCTAGGCTCTAGCTATTTTCTCCTATTCAGTGATCATGCGGCTTTAAGGACTCTAAACCATAATGCTCACCAAGGTTGGCTCGATGGGTTGTTACATTATTACCCTTTAGTTTTTCCATTTTTCATTTAAAAGGTGAGAATTCCATTGCATATATCTGTCCAGAAATCCGTTAGGAGATTGTTATGAATTCGGCGAGAGTGAATGTTAAATTTTTTTCAGGTTAAAGTGCCCGATTGTTAAGGATGTACCTATACCAGTATACTACCATTACACTACTGGCCATGGGCGGATCCAGCCGATCGTAAAGGGGGGGGGCTGTAGTCCTAAAGGGGGGGGGGGGGGGGCTGCAGCCCCACAGCCCTTCATTTGGATCTGCTAATCAGCTTTTTTACCTTTATATTCATTTCCCACAACTAAAATTCTACTTGTTCTGCACATTATTTGTTCTTTAACTTGCTTCCTTACATTAAGGAAGTTCAAATTCTATCTTTAAATGACGAAAATTTTTCCAAAGGGAGGGGCTGCAGCCCCCACCCCCCCCCCCCTGGATCCGCCAATGCTACTGGTAAGTCAGTCTGAAGCATTGGCGGATCCAGGGAGGGGGGGGGGCTGCAGCCCCTCCCTTTGGAAAATATTTCGTCATTTAAAGATAAAATTTGACTTTCCTTAATCTAAGGGAGCAAGTTAAAGAACAAATAATGTGCAGAACAAGTTGAACTTTAGTTGTGGGAAAGGAACATAAAGGTAAAAAAGCTGATTAGCAGATCCAAATGAAGGGCTGTGGAGCTGCAGCCCCCCCCTTTACGATCGGCTGGATCCGTCCATGGTCTGAAGACCATATTTTGAAGATGATTGGTAAATTAAGGCAAAAGGTTGAAGTAACAAATTACTCATTAAAAAACAATGTTATTATTTTGCTCGTAAAACAGAAAATTTCATTGTGGTTAAAAGGTAAATTATAGATATTTTCATGAAGCTAAATTTGTATCCCATATGAATGTAAATATGTATTCCCATAAGAAAATGACAGATAAAGTATCAATTTTTACTGGCCAAATATTAACAGGTTATACTGTATTATCAAACATTTTTGAGAATATAACAAAATTCTTATGACAGGGGAAGGGATCAAGATATTTTAAGTATGTAAGGCTCAATCAAAGTTTCAAATAAAGCTTATTGATATTTGAAAATTAAAAAATGTTTTTATACAATACTAACATAAATGAATACAAATTTATTTTTTTTATTTCTGTTTCTCATATTTTCTAGGGGGGGGGGGGGGGCAGCTGCCCTCCAATGAATATATTTCTAATGATTTTTTGTTTGGATTGTTCAGAAAATTCATTATACATTTATTATCTTTAAAAATGAAATATTTTAATTAAAATAAACAAAAAAATAATTCGGGATCTTAATTACCTTTACTATACCACAGAGCTTTCAACTTCCTTCACTACAAGGGGAAAGCAAATCCTTATCAGGTTCTCTTCAGATGAAATCAGGGCCACACTAAATGGTTTTACTTATTATTAACAAGTGTGAGGTTATGTACACCAGTGTCTGTGGATACTATTTAAGTACAGCCGAAGATAATTTTAGTATTATCATTAAGTCAGCTGCAATAGTAAATTTCAGAATTATTAAATTCCTTTGATATGCAAGTGCACATTAATATATAAGATGGAATGGTGATTAATGAAATTAAGTGCTAAATAATTTTTGATATTGTGAAATAATGTATTCATTTTGATAAACCTTGATAGAAAAAATTCAATCAAGTCTCCCTCATATGTCATTTTATTGATGATTCGACTGATGCTTAACCACAAGAATTTAACATTAGGTCACTTCCAATAGTTATTATTCTTAAACTGGACTAATTAATAACAAAAATAATTTTTTTTTACAAACATAAGCAATATATAGTTTTAACTCTAAAACCATGCTACTTTCATTTTGAACGTGTAGCTAGCACTAAGAATGTACTCATTCTCCAACTTTTGTAATAGGATTATTTCAAAGGCCAATTTTCTCTTGTGAAACATATTTTAGCATACAACTAATAAAAACGAATTACCAGTAATCCTGAATATTGAGATAGTATTAACACAGAATACATACTATAATATTTCAATTAGTTGAATATTAAGTTTGTAATATTTATAATAAATATTCAATTTTAATGTAAGTACAAAAATCAAGTAAATAGCTTTTAATGCCCTGTGAATAGAATTTTTTTTAACCTTTTGTTCAAATAAATTCTAAAAATGCATTTTCTTATCGAATTTCAATTATAAATTCTTTTATATCTCAATGTCTAAAAATTTTTAGTCTCATAACGAAACTCAAAACTATTTTCGTGGTATGTCTCAGATATACATGGGGTTGAGTATTGTGGAGTAACTAATGCCTATTGGCTTCCTTCGTCAATGCGAAATTCTATTGCATAGTATTAATTTAAAAACAATACATTTTGGCATTGATTGTTTTATTAGGATTCAAGAAGCTTCAGTGAATCAGCCCACATGAAGTGCACCAAAAATTAACTTGTCAAAATGTTCTGATTCTCTTTTGTTGAGCCACTGTCTGAATCTTTGGAATTTTTGTAGAGAATACGCTGTTTATCACTATTGACTATTCTGTCTAGAAAAGGTTAGTTTCTGTTTTGGCAAAGAAGTGCAGTGATAACTTAACAGTGTAATAACAGTGATTTTTTGGAGGTCAGATAATACATGAGATACCTAGGTTTCAAACTTTTCCAACTGCGTCAAAGTGTTCAGTGACAATCGATTTGCTGACAGTGATTTCCTGCGAGTTCTTGAACAGTTGTCCCCCCCACTGAAAAAATCTCTCAGAAAATCTTTACAAAAAATGGAGCCCTATCAATATACCCTATATATCATCAAGACTAAAGCCTCCCACCCAAATTTTTTTAAACCACTGTTGAATGGTGCACTCACTGCTATCACACTACACTTAGTTAATATTTCTGACTGTTTAAACCTTCTACGTCCGAGTTCTAACTCATAAAACAAAATTAGGTGAAAATCAAGCTTTGACATCTTACAAGGGGAGGCTACGGACGTGGGTTCACCGATTACAATGAAACTTTTTTTCGAGTTTCTATATCCAAAAATATTAGATACGTGTCCGAGGGTTCTTGCCAATGGGCCTTCTGAGCCGAGAAAAAAAATTTCTAAGGTAGCCAAAAATTGCATCAACAAAGTTGCCGCTGCTCAAAGCTCCTTCAACCAATTTCAATGAAATTTTCAGGCATGTCAGAGTATTGAAAAATATTAGACACGTGTATAGGGGATTGGCGAAATTAGCCTCTGGAAGCCCAGAAAAAATCATTCAATTTTGTGTTATATTCGCGCTCTCGGTAACGTTGAAAATCAATTCCATTACTTTGTAAATTGAATAAACTACGTTTTCTCAGCTTCTTACTTCAATAACTAAATATTTATATTTAAAAACAAATTATTTTGAGATGAATTTTTTTTCTCTCTATTTTTCTTTTTTTTTTATCTTCTAAATTTATATTTAAATATTATAAATATTTAACAGGAAATATTTTTCATAACAAAATTTCCTTGCTTGGATTGAATAGATTGTCACCAAAAATTTATTGTTGATTCCCCAAAAATATTTAAGGCCTTGTTTCACGATGTTCTTATCATAACAAAGACGACTAAAACAGCCGTCCAAATTTTGACCGTTCATATTTTTTAACAATGAAAAAAAAAGAAGATTTAATTAGTGACAGAGAAATGTCGATTAATCAAAATCCAAAAAAGATGCCCAAGTGATGCCAAATAAATCAAAAGCTAGATAATCCAATTAATATGTTTAAGAACAAACTTTTCGCAGTAGATACGTACGAGACGAATGCCAATGGGAGAATGCAGTTATTTTCCACAAACCTGAGAGAAGGAATTACCTACCTAATCAGTTTGTCATGTTTATTTATATTACATGTTATTGACCCTGTTTTTTGTATTTAGAAGTTCATACTGTGTTTATAACTGCAATCCCTTAATTCAATAAAAACTGTTGTCGTCTTCCAAAGATTTATTATTCTTAATTTTTAACAAACGTTTTCAATCATAAAATAATTCCTTAATTCTTTGGGCAAGGGAAAACAACAATGGAAATACTTTCAGATTCAAAATTCAAACTTTCGAATTCAATTTTTCGCAAAATTATCTTAAATATTTTTTTAAGTAACTATGAAATTGTGCTTTTTACATAAAAACTGGAACATATTTCAAATAGTAATTTTTTTTGTGGTTGAAAATTTTTCTTCAGTCTAAGCAAAAAATACTTTTTCATGAAAAATATTTAATAATATTTAAATACAAATATTTAGTTTTTGACGTAAAAAGCTGAAAAACGTAATTTATTCAATTTACAAAGTAATGGGATTGATTTTTAACGTTACCCAGAGCTCGTATATACCACCATATTGAATGATTTATTCTGGGCTTCCAGAGGCTAATTTCGCTAATCCCCTATACATGTGTCTAATATTTTTCAATACTCTAACATGCCTGAAAGTTTCATTGAAATTGGTTGAAGGAGCTTTGAGCAGCGGCAACTTTGTCGATGCAATTTTTGGCTATTTTCGTACCTTAGAAATTTTTTTTCTCGGCTCAGAAGGCCCATTGGCAAGAACCCTCGGACACGTATCTAATATTTTTGGATATAGAAACTCGAAAAAAAGTTTCATTGTAATCGGTGACCCCACGTCCGTAGCCTCCCCTTGTTAGTAGGAACTGTATAATATCCAAGCAATGACAGGCTACAGAGATAAACAAATATTTTTATTTGGAATAGAATTAATAAATGAAGACATCCATACAAAGAAATAATCCGTCAAAGAATTAATTATCCAGGGTTGTGATTTATGGAAAATGTGAAATCCTTAATTAATTTTTAGAAAACTTGATATTATGACTTGTGGTTGCACTCCACAAGTATATTTGACAGTAAATTATAAAAAAGGAAATAAGAAAAAATAAACCAATTTCAAAAAAAAAAATTTATTCCCTAGTAGTGTAACATGTTTGTTGAAAATACAAAGGAGTATAAAATTAATGTTGTTTTCTTCGGAAAGAACAACCTGGAAAAAAAAAGAAAAAAAATTAATAAGGCAGTAAAAAAATTTACTATTACAAATACATATATTATGGTTTATGATAGAAATTAAATAAATTTACAAAGCATAGTTAACCCTAGAATGGCCAAGGGGGGGGGGGGGGTTGATTCCTGGAGCCCTCAAAACTTTTAAATGCCAAATTTCCACAAATATGGTCTTCAAAATTTTGAAAAAAAATTTATTTGTCCGAAAAATTGCAGATTATGAAATTGGGGAAAAAAGGAATATAAATATATTTTTTTAAATCGTAGTTTATAAATTTTGAGGGCCAAGCGGACTTGCGGACGGGCATGCGGGATTCCCACATTGGCCAAGTCCGAGGGAAACTGAGGAGCCTACAAGGGGCCAGCCAACATGGAACCAAAATAATTAAAACAGACAAAAATTATTTCTTTATGAGCTTGCTGACTCACTTGTAAAGTCCTGTATTCAAGAAAGGAGCCAGAACCTCATCGGACTTCAGAGACACACACTGAACGCTATGTCATAAACTTTGCGACATTCGCTGTCATGTGATCAAATGAGCAAAAGAATGCAATTGGGGAAGAAACCATGCTATATGTGTGTTATGGAAGCCAACTCACAACGAAAGAAGTACAACAATATATCAAAAAGTAAGCAAACCTGTGGACTTTGTAAAAAGAACATTTGCAATAAACATTCGAAAAAAAAAAAAAAAAAAAAAAAAAAAAAAAAAAACCATATGCAATATTGTAGAAATAGCTTTTATTTTTTTATATGTAAGAACATATAGAAAATAAAATTACTTTATAGCCTCTTATATTCTGTTATTTAAACCGTTTTAATGACAAGCGAATAATTTTTTTTTTTATTTTGAAAGAAAAAATCTGGTGCGTGCGCGCAACACACAACTTTCACTTACCAACTTACTTAGATAAGAAATTGACGTGTTTTGTTAAATATCATTTCCCAAAGTCACACATTTTTCTACATTCATATCTTATTTTTATTAATCGTTAAAGCCGTTTTTGAGTAAATAAAAAACCCCGTGAAAATGATACAAAATTTATTAAGTAAAGTCCCCCCTTCGGTTGATCAATTTTGATGAAATGTTGGCTATCACATATTTGGCATATACATACATCAAATACCCAGTTTGGTCACAATCGTGGAAGCCGTTTTTGAGTAAATAAAAAAAGCACGTAAAAATGATACAAAATTTATTAAGTAAAGTGCCCCCTGCGGTTGATCAATTTTGATGAAATTTTTACAGACATATCTCGGGCATATAAATACATCAAATACACAGTTTGATCAAAATCATTAAAGCCGATTTAGAGTAAATAAAAAAAACACGCGAAAATGTTACAACATTTATTTAGTAAAGTCCCCCCTCCGGTTAATCAATTTTGATGAAATTTTTACAGTCATATCTCGAGCATATAAATAGATGAAATACTCAGTTTAATCAAAATCGTTAGAGCCGTTTTTGAGAAAATCGAAAAAAACCTAAAAAGTTATTAAGTAAAGTACCCCCTCCCTTTAAGTAATTTTGATGAAATTTATGCTGTCACATCGCGGGCATATACCTACACTAAATACCCAATTTCAGGATCGCACGGTTTATAGTTTTTGAGCTAGTCTGTTCACACACACACACACACACACACACACACACACACAGACACACAGACCATTTCGCGGGACTTGGTCATTTCGACTCAGGGGACCCCAAAACGTGTATTTCCGTTGAAAACCGGAAGTCGAATTTTTTCACGATCGCAATACTTCCACTTACTATATATTTCATATATAGGTAAGTGAAAGTAAAAATAATCATATTATAAACAATTTTAAGAATATAAATGAAATAAAGACATCCCTCAAACAAACAATAACATTTTGTAAGGAAGGATGAGTAAAACATGGCAATCAATAGGTCATGAAAATGTGCGAGCTCCCGGAGTCCCCCCTTGGCCAAATTAAGATGGCGAAAAACCTTGGCCATCCTAGGGTTAATAAGTAGTTTATATGTATTCAATAATTTTTATGTGTGATTTTAAATCTGAAAAATTAATTTGTGACTTTTTTTGAAAACTGGAAGATATCCCTCCTTTTCTGCACTCCTATTGGTTGCAATAAGCAGAGGATATAAAGTATCTATTTGATACATTCAGCCATTGTGATGATCTACATCCTGTCACAACAATCGGAGGGAGGAATTGCCCAGACCTGATTGAGGATTGATCACTCTGTGCTTACACCTCATTAAAAGGCAGTCACCTCCCCAGTATCAAATTTATCATTCAATTCTTTTAGTTAGGTTTTTTCTATTTTTGAAAAAGGCCCTCAGTATTGACAATCAATCAGTAAAATTAGATTAAACCCAAATTTGGTGACAAGACTTCAGTCACATTGGTTTTATATTTCTTAAGGAAAAGTGCATATTGTTCCAGCCTTTAAACTTTTTTTTTAATGTATAAGCTAATTTAAATAAAAATTTTAAAATATTAATAAATGGATTAAAATTATGAATTTATGACTTTTTTCAAATTTTGTATTTATGATTTGAAATGTCAATCCCGTGTTGCCGACAAGACACAGTTTTACCAAGTGATCATCCATTCAAGTACAAACTATGCCCAATGCTGCTTAACTTAGGTGACGGGATGAGAAACTGTTTTAATATAGTACGGCCATAGACAAAACAAAATAGATACTTAGTTTATAACAATTTGCATCTACTGTAGCAGGTATTCAGCTGCAGTCATCACATACATTGCAAGTTATAAAAATAAAATTCTATTTCTCTCTTCATAACTATAACTAATTTTACTTGAAACACATAAATATAAGTCAATAAGTGGATGTACTAAATAAACATTGACACACATAAACACCAAAATTAAAAAACACTCACCTTCTGTTAATCTAGCTCTGCCACCAGTAGGTTGACAGAGGATGGTGGAGCACCCAGCACAGACAACTACACTTTGGGCATGAGAGAAAACGGTTGTTATTTTATAGCAGCCTGAAAAATAAAATAAAAAATAGATAAATGTAAAAGATACAATATTAAATGATAATCCTGATAATGACTATATTAGATTTACAATTCTTAAACACATAATTGACAAATAATTTACAAAGCACAAAATGAAATTTCGACATTTCAATCTTCTAACCAAGGACTATATCTGAGCCAAATTTCTTTTCCATGCCCATTAGGCTCTAGACCATGATATTAGGCTTTAAACTTTTAAAATTTTAGAAATTTCAAGATTGAAAATTTTGTGGGGAAAAAAAAAAACGTGCAAGTCCACAGCTTTAAACATTTTAAATTTGAGAACCCACCAATAACTATCAAATACAAAACTAGTAACCAGTCATCTCCCTTCTTGTAAAAAATATTGTTGAAATCCCGTTTTTCTAAAATTACCGCTTAAAACTTTAAAGGGGTACATGGACCATTATACTCAGTTTTAAGTTCATAATTGTAATATCATTTATTGAAGTTCATATACTCCTAAAGAGATTAGTCTTTATTTAAATGTTCTAGGATGAGTAAAAGAGGAGATATTTGATATTTAAAGCAGGGCATGAAAATAAGCTAAAACTGCACAATAAAATGGCCACCATTGGTAATAAAAAAAATCGCGTTTTTGAACGTCTAATGTATTTTACTTTCTATGGTAAAAATATTAAAAATGTTGAAGCAACCACCTCTGGACCACTTGATCTGAATCGATCCAGCTATAAGGGGTCTATGATGTAAATGACCAAGTTATTTATTGCCCTCTACATCTTTGATTATGCTTAAGTTTGGTGTAAGTATAATAAAGTATATCACATTTTTGTGATCCCGATTTGGTTACATCCATTCCACTTTATGCCCTATCCTTTTTTTAAAGAAAGTGTTACAATCTTCGGATTATTTTCAGAGAAAAATGTATCATGAATTCTCTACTATTTCTTGATTTTGGATATACACAAAAAAACAGACCATTTCGAGGAAATCTGTTATATGGACTCAAACTATCCCATATCATGAATTTAACTTTAAACCGGAAGACAAAATTGAACAATTATTAATATAAAAATAAGTTATTACTATAGGGCACATTGATTTGAATCCAGTAGGACCTCCATTATCCGGGCCTCGATTAACCCGGGATCCAATTAACCGGGGTGCAGAGGAGCCAATTTTTTTTTTAATAAGCTTTTTTTAATTTGTATGAATAATATTTAAAAAAAGTGTATACAAAAATATTTAACGATTACACAATGTTTAACTACCTATTATGAAATAAAACAATAAATGGAAAAACACAGAAAGCGAGTATTGTATTATGAGATGTTTCCGGTATCTAATACTCCAATTCATAATCTAGGAATGGTATTGTTTTCAAGTCTTTCCAGGAAACTCCTACTCTGGCCTGTTTGGCTACAAAACAAAATATTGTCAGTCGTGATTTAGTCTCGATTTAAATACATACAAAGTAGCAAAATGTCGGAAAAAAGAAAATGTGTCGTTTTAACGCTTGAAGAGAAATTAACTATTATAAACAGATTAGAAAAGGGAGAAAGTGTTAAAAAATTGTCCGCTGAACTAGGAATCGGCAAACAAACTGTACGGGATATTTTGAAGATGAAAAAGGACAGTTTCGACTTTGTATCGTCGTCGGCCCATAATATATAAAAGCATACATTTACTTTTTTTGTTATTTTTGTGTATTAAAATTTAATGTATATAAAACGTTCGTTTGTTAATAAAAGTGATTATACCTTATAAGTGATTTTTTAACCTTTTTTTCTATCACATTAAGTCAATAAAATGTTTTCATTGGATTATCCGTTGACCCCCATACCCATCATTACCCCGGATAATGGAGGTTCTACTGTACTAATAAACATATTAAACACTCAATTATAATGAATGATGTAAAATGAGGTGCAGATTGTAAATTCTATTTTTAGCCACATCTAGAAATTATTTTAAATTTCTTTACAATATTTAATTTTCTTTACATATAACAAGTAAATAATGTGAAAATTCTGAATTCATTGATCCAATATAAGTGAGTGGCCATCCCTTAAGCAAACAAAATATCGTTTATTCTAAATCCACCAATTTTACAACTTTTAGTGTATATAAGCTGGCATTAAAAATATGTCTATTGTATTGCCTTATTCTTCCACATCATACATTGTCTATACATAAAATGACTAAAACTGACAGTTTTATTTTAACCCAGGAGAGGTGTTCCCCTGATTTCCACCCCTCTTTCTTTTTAAGTATCACTTAAATTCATTTAGAACAGGGCCAAGAAATTAATATCATTAGTGGGGTATAGCCTTGAGACAGGCTACAAAAAGGTTATAAATAATAATGAAAAACAATTTCAAACAACCTGTCAATGAGATACCATTACAGAAATGATATTTTAATGGTGGGAGTCAGTTGAAAGCCAAAATTGGGGGTGCAGTCAGAAAATTAACGCTTATATTTAGTAATTGTTAATGAGATAATCTAAAATCACATTACCAAGAACAGTCCAATTTAATCATTACTCTTTAAACTTCAGTATCAATACACCTTCTCTTACCCCCCCCCCCAAAACGAATACAACCTCTTAGATATTCATGCTTCCTTCCACTCACACCAACAATTAATTTCCATCAACATACCGATCATTATATCCACACTTTCAATCTAACTAACGCAACATCAAAGAAACATATAAGAACTACACCATAAGTGATATTTATATGACAGAACCCCCAACTTAATTTTATTTTTTTCAGAAGAGAAGAAAGGGCCGAAAGAGTCTCATAAGCAACATTAAATAATCATATATATTTGTCTATCAAATTATCACCTGTTCTGGCATCTTCAGAATAACATAATGAATAAATAAGTATGGCAGCACATAAAAAAAAACAAAAAAAAAACTGGAGATCCATCACTAACAAAGCAAACATGGATAACCTAACATTTTTTACTTAAAATAAAAACAAATTATTGAGAGCACTTGAGAATCAATCAAATTTAATTTGTACTTTTAACTATTTACAAAGGATATTGATAGTTTCAAAATTGAAATTATGCAGATCTTTGGCGTCACTATTGAAATTCACAACATTCTGCAGTTTCTCAGATATGTAGAGGGACTCTAAATATTGCTTTGATAGTGATGGTTATCCAGGTTTTTTTACTTTCACTTACCTATATATGAAATATATAGTAAGTGGAAGTATAGCGATCGTGAAAAATTTCGACTTCCGGTTTTCAACGGATATACACGTTTTGGGGCCCCTTGAGTCGAAATAACCAAGTCCCGGGAAATGGTCTGTGTGTGTGTGCGTGTGTGAAGAGACTAGCTCAAAAACTATAAACCGTGCGAACCTGAAATTGGGTATTTAGTGTATGTATATGCCCGTGATGTGACAGCAAAAATTTCATCCAAATTGCTCAAAGGGTACTTTAATTAATAACTTTTTAAGTTTTTTTGATTTTCTCAAAAACGGCTCTAACGATTTTGATTAAACTGAGTATTTGATCTATTTATATGCCCGAGATATGACTGTTAAAATTTCATCGAAATTGATCAACCAGAGGGGGGACTTTACTTAATAAATTTTATATCATTTTCACGTGTTTTTTTTATTTACTCAAAAACGGCTTTAATGATTTTGATCAAACTGGGAATTTGATATATGTATATGCCAAAGATGTGATAGCCAACTTTCATGAAAATTGATCAACCGGAGGGGGCACTTTATTTCATAACTTGTTTTCCAATTGATACCTTTCTTTCGACTATCTCAAAAACGGCTTTGATGATTTTGATCAAATTCGCCATGTTTAATAAAAATAAGGTGTTCTTTAATGTCAGGTAAGCTTTATCGTTATTAAAATGTTCTGAGGGGGCTTAAATGGGGAAGGGGCCTTTTTTGTTTTCGTATAAAGTACCTTTGTTTTAGTTTATATTGAGAAATTAACAGTCTCTCATCACGCCTAAAAATAAGAAATGGGTAAATATGATACAAAGAGGAGAAAAAAAGAAAAATATTCAGTCATCTCATAAAAATCGTTGCGCCCATGCGTGCGGAGTACGCCTTTAATGACAGACCATAGTTCATAATTAAAGCCGTTCTGTTCATTTGAGAAGTGGCACTTAACAAAACGCATTAATGTCTAATCTAAGTAAGTTGGTAAATGAAAGTTGTGTTGCGTGCACGCACCAGATTTTTTTTATGTGCTGCCATACTTAATTATTTATTATGTAATCCTAAAGATGCCAGAAAAGGCGAAAATTCGATGGACAAATATATATGATTATATAATGTTGCTTATGAGACTGTTTTTTGGCCCTTTCTTACCTTCTACATAAATTTTCAGCATCCGTTAATCAGACTAGCTGACTACTTGAATTTTTTTTTTCTTTCCAAAACACTGTACAATGATAAAAAAAAAAAAAAAAATTATAGACGAATGCCATTCCTTGAAATAAGGCTAAGATGTCATAAACAAACATCTCTTATCAGCTACCATTTTGAAAAAATAAAAAGAAATGTTTGTGTACCTAGGAGAGATGTTCCTGGTGTACCTGAGATTCGGTATCTATTCTTCAGAAATATCAGCCAAATAAATAGTATAACAGAAAGCATTATGCTTTTAGAGGGTTTATATACTTTTTATTTTATTTTATGCAAAACCAAATTACAAAAGAAATGGGTGGGTTACTTATTAGGCAAAATGATAGGATATGCTAAAATTCTCAACTACACCTAGCATACTAAATCATTATTAACCTTCGTCGGGCGCATCTAATCTGTGAGATGAAGTATTTAGTTTTTTGGTGTGTTTACGGGCGGATTTTGTAAACAATGGTGGCGGGCCAGAGTAGCTTCCTGATTCCACACCCCTGAAGCAAGGGTATTGTTCAAATTTCTCTAGTGCACTGATTATCTTCAAGATTGACGTTTTAATCTACTGGATGAGTTGCGCCCGATTACGTAAGTATTTTTGATTTCCGAAATTAAAAAGTCTTTTCTCAAAACATTTATTTATTTACTTATTGTAATCGTATATGTATATTTCTGTCCCTAATTCAATGATATTTGTTGTTTTTTCGTAAATAATCTGCGAGATTAATTGCGTCCGATCATGTCGCCTAAACATTTGTTTTTGTTGATTGTTCAGAAAAATATGGCTTCTTCCAATCAAAGTCAAAAACAATCAAATCAACGCATCTTTAACTTGCAGAATCCCAGCTGATGTAGTAGCTATCCACGAAATTCTTCTAGCTGAAGATGATATACTTTTTCAGGAAGACAATGGAGACGAAGAAGACACCGACATGGAAGAGGAAATTCAGAAAAGAAACGAAGATTCTGTGACTGACCAAGATGCTGAAAGTTCTGATGATGAAGAACCTGGCCTAGATTTTTTTTTGGGCAAAGACAAAGTAACAAAGTGGTCAAAAAACAAGCCTTCGGCGAAAGTTCGACGAGAAGCACACAATGTCTTGCTGCGTTTGCCTGGCACCATTGGGGATGCCAGATATGCGAAATCACCATATGAATGCTGGAAAAGTATATTTTCAGAATCAATAATTGAAATGATTGTGAGATACACAAATATTTATATTGAGACAATAAAGGTAAATTACGAAAGAGAAAGGGACACCAAACCAAGTCAGTAGGTTTGAATTCAAAAGTTTTATTGGTGCTCACCCAATGATTTTAATTAAGTTCATTGCGAGTAAGATTAATCTGTATTCCTTTAATTATAACAAGCTTGTATTTGTATTTTTAAGTATGTCAAAAAAATGTTATTTTCACTGTAACCAATCAGTTAAATATAGTTTTCTTTGTTTAGTAGATTAATAATTTTTTATTAAAACAAAAATATAACGATTTTAAATTGAATAGTTGAGTATAATGAATTTTTCCTTTACTTCTAACCAGAAATTTCTTTTTAATCTCACAGATGAGTTGCGCCCCAACATGTTAGGATTTGCATTGCGCCCGACCGAAGGTTAATTAAAAACTAAACCTACTCAATTCTACAACATCCCCTAACATAATTATCCCCACACACAATATTAAATAAAAATATCATAATTAAGAAAATATATAGTAAGAAGAGTGGCAAATAAGAGCAAATATTAAACAAGAATTTAATCGACAAAGAAGCTTCCTAGCCTTCGTAAATAAAATACTTGAACCTAACTTGGTGAAATAATGGTTAAATCTACTGTTATGTTACTTGGACATAGCCTCTTTTGACAGGACACATGACCGCAATGTAACTGAACTCTCACTGCATCTTAACTGAGAAGGGCTAAAGCTAGGTTCATTAGATCCCAGATTATAGCTCCTCATCACCCTACAAAGATAGTTAAACCCATAAATAGGTCCTTTTCAGTCAAGATCGGGCCACACTAAATGGCAACATGTTGCCTACGCCCAGAAATAAGAGCTGTAATAGAACTAAATTACATAATATAAAATGAACAAGAATAAGAACTGTTCAATCGTAATACTAATTTGTACAATACTCCTTAGAACAATCAGATACTGAGGAACCAGGAGTGCGTTATATAAATACTGACCAACCAAACAGCCTTTTATGTCTGGGCTTGATCTTAATAAACATTTCTCAATATCGTTATACTATAAACAACATTAGGACGTTGGAAAATCCTACATTGACAAGCAGTAACTAATATGGACTCAAATTAATTAACTTCCATCATAGTCTCTAAAATCTTCAGCAATAAAATCACAACTTAAAACAACTACTTAAGCTTTATGCACATGAAGGAATTCATTTGAGCTAATTATTGGCTTTTAGTAAAGCCATAATCGTTATCAACATTACATTCCACCAGTTGGAAAATATATTCAATTTTATTATTTTAAAAAATAAGCCTAAGTGCACACATAAAAACATAGTACAGGCTTAATAAAAACAATATATTATAACCAAACAACTTCAGTATGAGTTATACAAAAATATGATGCCCAAATATTTAATGAAATCTACTGTGTCATCATATTTATAAAATGTTTACAGTGGTATAAACAGCAAAAGAACAAATAATTTAATATACCCAACTAGAAGATTTCCCTAAGATCAAATTACAAATAAATAGAACTAAGAAATACATCAAAATTGTTTTCACAAAGAGATGTTCAAGTAGTTGCATTACTAAAATTAATATTCTAAAGAGTAGCAAAATAATTAAATATTTAAAAAAGAAAACTCCATATTACCTGGACATTTGACATCCATAAAGTAGGAATTAGGATGCTGCACTAGCCGTTTCAACTTATGCTTCCTTTTTTCTTCAATAGGAGAAGGGTGTAACAAATCCTTTGCAAGCTTAAAAAAAAATTGTCTATTAATAAAAAAAATAACAAACCTCATATACAATATGAATATAACATACAAAATCATTATACAAAAACAAACAGAAACACGACAGTCGAGCACATGTGACTGAAGCCACATGTTCCTATATACTTGTATCAAATACTATTAGCACTCATAAATTAAGTGTAGATAAATGATTAATTACATTTAAAATAAACCTCAGAATAAAATAATAGAAATAACTTGGATAACAACTTACTGGCATACTAGCTGATTAACCACACGTCGGTGTAAGACAGAAAGAGCTAGCAAGCAAAGCCTAAACAGTAAAATCGAGAACCGTTAGTGAACGACTTGTAGAGCAGTAAGTAGATCACGTTTTCAAATATCGATTAATATAAGATAGATCGATTGATTAATACATAGATACAAGTATATTTATGTATTTGCCACCATGCATAAAAAAAAACAAAACGATATCACTAATTTTAAAAAAAATAGGCCTTTAAGTAATTTAAAAGGGCAATCTTTAAGTTGGCTAATGGTTTATATATTTAGAGGTGAGAAATCGTCAACTGTTATTCTTTATGACAGGTTGACCCCCTACCACTACCTCTCACCTTATTTCACCCTCAGTCTTTGTATTACTCTGGACTCAGAAGGTAAATTGTATCAGATTTTATTTTATCTTGCTAACCAGCTACTATTATACTATTATTATTATACTATTACTAATATTACGTATAATAATACCATCTTTTATATAATTATCAGTTTTGTAAAGTATTCATATTCTCCCATAGATACTCATATATTTGTTTTCTTTTAGCCCTGATGAAGATCCAAAAGTTGGATCGAAACGCGTACATTTCAAAATAAAATTAAAAAATTAAAATTTCTAACTGAAAATCCTGATTATGAATCAACCTATCACTTTATATATTTAAACGTAAAAAATATAAAGTACTCAGCCTTCAATCTCTAAAAATATGCATTGTCTCAGAAAAATGGCCACAATTGAATTACTCAAAAAGTTTTTTAGATAAAAATTTGAGAGGAGCAAACTTATAGGTATGACCGAGTTCAATTAGAGTCCAATTTTATGACGTTATTGAATAGGGCCAAAAAAACAATAAAACACTGTGTTCCTTTGTTTGAATTATCATTTAGTTCTCAGGCTACTGGGATCAATATATTTTAATGATAATTACGTTTCCTAAGTTGTTTTTTTTTTTTTTTTTTAGAAAACTTTGCCTTAATAATTACTCAATAATTTTTATTTACATTCTTTGTATTAGGATACGTATTTTAAAGTAGGGTAAGGAGGTAATAATTATGAATGGCGTCTTCATTTAATTATAATATTTTAGCTATTTTCATAGTACAGGTTCTTTAGGGAGGAACTTCCTCCTCACAAATTTATAATTATAAAAGCTGTACATAAAGTAAATAATATTAGAAAAGGAAGATTGGGTTATATCATAAGTTAGATCGCAGTTATCGACTTCCGCTTACATTGATCGCTCATAAGGCATAAAGAAACTCCCAACCGGGTATAATGCAAGAGTCCGGGACCACACTAAACTACTTCAAATTAGCAACACCCTGGGATGAGATAGCAGTAGGGATGGTCCGAAATTGCTGGAACGGCTCCCCGGAGCTGTTAGGAACAGTTCCAACATGGACGGCTCAACGGCTCCGGTCGGAGCTGTTTGCTTTCTCCGTCCTTCACTAGACTCTTGGGTGAATCGATTCCAACGGAGCTGGAACCGGAGCTATTAGTGTACTAGACTAGTTCCAAGCCTAGTTGGAGCTGTTTAGCCCTCGTTCAATAGGCCCGCACCTCTCCCCATCCATTATTTTTAAGCCAGCATATTTTGATTATTTAAAATCTTTGTTTTCATAACATCACTGTCTTTCATTTATTTATTCAAAATTATTTTAATAAAATATAAAAAATAAAATATATCAGTATCTATTGACTTTTTAACACATTTATGTACAATTTTACAAAATTAGAGCAGACAGCCTTCATTGCATAACGATTCTTTGTTAATTGATATTATTGTTCTTTATTAAATAATCCTCTCCTAGTCCCATCGAACTTATTAATTATTAATAAATTTATAAGTCAAGCATCTTAGTGCATCTTGATATTTAACGAACTGTCCACTTTTCTAGTATGCTCATTTTCTCCTTTCATAACAAACTTATGTAGAAAAAGCATGAATAATTTTCATATCTCAAAGAAATTAAATTGAGTAAACTAGATATTACATTTCTGCCTGTAACGTAGAAATTGTTTCTAAGGCCGACAGCACATTAGAACGCAGGGCAGGGCAGCGCACCTTTTGAAACTCCTATATTAAGCTTGTTTGTTTTCCGTTTGACTTTCATCTTAAAATTGCGTTTTATCTTTAATCACTTGTTCAATAGTCCATTCCGCGCACTGGATGGAAGGATGTGGTTCTTTTGGTTGTAAAAAAATGAAAAAAAGGAAAAAAGCAAGGGTACGTTTAATTTTTCGTTATTTTTTTGTTGATATTTTGACATATACATCATTGAGTATTGTGCTTACTTATCAGTAGCGGAACCAAAAGATTTCTGAGGGGGGGGGGAGCACTTTTTTGTTTTAATTTTTATTTAATTAAACTTTTTTTTTAAAAAATAGAGAAAGAATAAAAATGAAAAAATAAATATAACCCTGTTGGTATACATATATAAATACAGGTATGGCCCTAATAGATGTGGAGAAGGCTTTTGATCGGGTATGGCATCAAGGTCTTCTTTTCCAGCTCATAAATATGAAATTTCCCACATACACAATCTGCTTAATTAATAGTTATCTCAGCAATAGAAAATTTTTTGTTGCCTTGTGTGAAGAAAATTCATATCATAGAAAAATTTATACAGGAGTTCCCCAGGGATCAGTACTAGGTCCCGTCCTTTTCAATATTTTCTTTAATAATATCACAAAACTAAATACAAAATGCAATATTGCACTATATGCAGATGATGCAGCTCTCTATATTGCCTCTTACAGAGTAGACACTATTGCCAATCATCTCACCAAGACAATAGTAAAAGTTTTTAAACATTTTAATAGGTGGAAAATTAAGCCGAATCAGGATAAAACTGAAGTAATTCTATTCACAAAAAGAAGGCCTGATATGAGCAGCAAGGTTAAATTAAAAGGGCAACCCATTGATTGGAAATCAAGCGTTAAATATCTTGATTTAACCTTAGATTCAAAATTGACTTTCACAAAACATATAAAAGACCAATGTGACAAAGCAATTGGGATACTACAAAAATTATTCCCTCTATTGAATAGAAACTATAGTTTAAATCTAATAAACAGGAGATTAATTTATTATTTATACATAAGACCCATTCTGCTCTATGCATGCCCAATTTGGTCAAACACGTGTGCAACTAACTACTCAATAGTACAAAATAAATGCATGAGATTTATAAGGTCCTTTCCTAGACATACGCCAATTATACACATGCACGAAGTTTTAGATATTCCAAAAATTCAGCAATATGTCCTAAAACTAGCAACGGATTTCTTTAATTCCTGTGACAATAGCCCACACGAGCATATAAGAACACAAATTAGTTATACATATGATAACTCATGTTGTAAAAAACACAAGCACAAACGACTGAAACATGTGGTACTTTTAAAATTATAATTTTTGATCTAGTATAAGCCTTATTTATTTTTAATCTTAATTCAAAATGTTATTTTTTTAATTTTAATTTTTTATTTTAATCATCAAGTATACAAGTATATTAAACTAATTGTAACTTTTTTTTATTTTTATTATTAATTAAATTGTAATAACGTCCAAATTAATCTTATAATGATTAATTTAATTTTACTCTGTCGAGAATGTGGCGTTTTTTTTCTTTTTTTTCCCCCTATTGTAATTTTCTTGCTTATTTTAATATATGAGAAAGGTAAATTTGTAAGTTAAAAAAGCTAAGGCTTATAAAACTTGTATTTACATTATTCTTGTATTTAT
Source organism: Aelia acuminata (assembly GCA_911387785.2). NCBI lineage: Eukaryota > Metazoa > Arthropoda > Insecta > Hemiptera > Pentatomidae > Aelia > Aelia acuminata. Next base: position 15,083,712 of record OU426980.1, read on the forward strand.
ATTATTTTGTAAATAAAATCATTCATTCATTACATATATAAATATGCATGGATGTTATTATTATTATTATATATCATTACAATAAGATGTTACAAGTAGTCCCAGATGGACATATAGTATGCTGTGTATTACAACCCAATGTAGTTGGGCAGCACCTCTTTTATGATAAATAAAATAAATAAAGGATCTAATTTAAAATATTAGTGCGTGGTTACGTTGTGAATTCCTATTAAATGTTTAAATTTAATCCATTTTCCATTTATGGAGTTATAAAAATCACTAAAGATAGCCCATTTTATACAGTAGTAGTAATAGTTGATTGGTGTCTTCACCTCTCGGGGGGGGGGGGGGGGGGGGGGGGGGCTCCACTGGGTCCACCACTGTTACTTATACTTACATTAAAATATGGCATCTTCTAACCAGCATATCTTCATCAGTAGGCGGTTAACTTGAATCTTCTTACGTTTCTAATCCCTGTAGTACCGCAATTTCTAAATTAGTTTTCCAACATCGCAATAAAATTATTTAATTTTGGATCATTTTTTTAACAATAAACCTCAGACATTCTATGAACAGGGCCTCCTTATTGAGTTAGTGGAAATATGGGAAAAAGTCATATTAAATAATGGTCACTACATTTTAGATTAAAATAAATTTTATGTCAATAATACACCTAGTTTTATTTCACCCTGAAAAACCGAAAGAAGTTCTTTCCCAACCCAATACTATGCGGAATGTTCGGAGTGCCGCAATATTGAAAGTTAAACCAATATTGCTTTGCTTTAAGTAGTATTATTATTTTGGAGGTTACATATAAAATAAAAACTAATAATCTTTAAAGTTTAGCCACTAATACAAGTTTGCCCGAGTTTTTTAAAAAAATTTTCCCTATTTTTTACTTTCACTTACCTCCATATGAATAATATATTAAGGAAAAGAATTGCGATCGTGAAAAATTTTGTCTCCCGGTTTTCATCGGAAATACACGTTTTGGGGTCCCTTGAGTCCAAATAACCAAGTTCCGCAATATAGTCTGTGTGTGTGAACAGACTAGCTCAAAAACTATAAACCGTACGAATCTGAAATTGGGTATTTGGTGTGCCCGCGATGTGACAGAAAACATTTCATCAAAATTGGCCTAACGGAGGGGGTACTTCATATAATAAATGTTGTCCCCATTTTTACGGTTTTTTCTCGATTTTCTCAAAAACGGCTCTAAAGATTTTGATTAAACTCGTCATGATAATTCTTTATTGGTCTTGAGGCTTAGCAGATATTAGTCAAGTTTTTATAATTTAGATCTTTTATTAACCTCACACTTTTACAATATTCGGTTCTACGTTTCGGCACTAAAGAAGTTCTTGAAAATGGCTTAGTGCCAAAACGTTGAACCGAATATTGTAAAAGTGTGAGGTTAATAAAGGATCTAAATTAAAAAAACTTGACTAAACTCGACATGTTTACATGTAACAGAACAAGTATTCTCACTAAAAAAATTTATAACAGTATTTCGTCTTGGCGCGGCGTATGGATATTTGCGTATGATTTCGGAGTGATTTGAAGGTAGAGTTGTGCTCTGGGATTCGAGTTAGTCGATGACGTCTTCTTGCAGTCTCTTCTTCGCATTAGCTCTCTGATCTCTGAGTTGATATAAGGAGCGGGGGGAGGGTGGATCTGAAGCTACGGTGTTTAAGAGGAGTGAGGTTATTGAGAAAAATCAAGAGGTTTGAGGATAAACATTCAACCATTTCATCAAAATATATTGGTTCTATTCGAGGCGATAAAGAATTAAGACTTGGGTCTAACACATTCACGCCGGTGCACAGTGGTCAATAATTGCTCTTTGGTGGACAAAAATCTTCCATTTCCACAATTTTGCAGATAAATTGATCGGACCTTTTTTATTACCTTCACAATAAAATAGAAAAATCTAGGAAACAATTCCTGTTAAGATTGCTTCGGTATAAGTGTCCTTTTTGCTTACCCAAAGTCAGGTTTATTTGTGCGTTAATGGATAGTTTTCGTTAGTAAGCAAAAAAACATGGAAGAAATCGCTTTTTTCAGAATTTTTTATATTATTTTTTTAGTCTGAGGGTGGGTTTTCATACCAACGAGTATCAAAAATAAAATTCAAATTGCATAGAAGTTCTGGGTATTTTAAAAACAACTAAAAGTTCAACATTAAACTCCAATGTCTCCTTTTAGAAATAAGATATCAATATACCGATTTCACTGGAAGTTTACATTCAACGGCTAGTATACAGGGTGACATGCTACTAGTGCGACAAACTTCACCAGTAGATTCTCCACCATAAAATGAATAAAAAAGTTCATATTGACCATGGTCCGATTCTCAACCATTTCGGAATAATTTCGCTTTTTATCGATTTTGAAAGATATCACGACCTGGCATCGGAAAACCGTGATATCTTTAAATCTGAAAATTTATCCGAAAAGCTGATAGCACAGTTGAAATCTACATTAATTGTTCAATAATAAAATGGTCATTTCAAAATTTTTGGGCCAATTTTTCGTGTTTTATTTGAGCCAGAACAACGAAATAAGTGAAAAATTTTACAAATCGGAAAGTGTTTAACATAATCCGGAGTTTCTAATTTTAGTTTCAGAAGGGAGAAAATTTGAGGGAAAATACCTCATTTAATAATGCTTCTAACGCACTCTTCATTTTTTAATTTGGTGTTTCTAAGACCAAGATATGGATGACAAAAAGAGAAAAAATTATGGTTCAAGGATTGTTAATGCTTGAGAATTTACATTTTAAGTTTGAAAAAAACTAATACAACTCACCAATATCTTTAAAATAAATTTATTTTTAATCATTTTATTTATGTTCAAATTGGAAGCCGTTCTCTGCAATACACAAACGTGCCCGTTTTCTCATACTCCCAACTGTCACACCAAAAGTGAGAAAACGTCCAAGTTTTTCAGCAGCGTCGAAGATCCTTGCTCTCAAATAGTCTATGTTTGTCACTTCAGTGCGATAGACCAGTTCCTTGAGATATCCCCAGAATATTCCATGGGGTTGAGATCAAGAGATCTTGGTGGCCATAGGACTGTCCCATCACGGCCGATCTACGTTTCGAATGTTCTGTCAAATACGCCTGAACTATTCTAGAGGAGTGAAGAGATGCACCATCGTGCTGAAAAATTATGTTCCTCCTCAATTGTAAAAGAGGGTCCTCCAGCAAGGTAGGCGGCGTGTTTTCGATAATATTTAAATAAAATGGGCCAGTTAATCTCGCCGGAAAATCTAAGTAGGGACCGATGAGTACATCTCCAATAACTGCCGCCCAAACACTGATTGAAAAACGCCTTAGGGAATACAGTTTTTCTCTTTTTGTCCTCGATATCATGCTCTTAGAAACACCAAATTAAAAAATGAAGAGTGCGTTAGAAGCATTATTAAACGAGGTATTTCCCCTCAAATTTGCTGCCTTCTGAAACTAAAAATGGAAACTCTGGATTACGTTAAACACTTTCCGATTTGTAAAATTTTTCACTTATTTCGTTGTTCTGGCTCAAATAAAACACGAAAAATTGGCCCAAAAATTTTGAAATGACCATTTTATTATTGAACAATTAATGTAGATTTCAACTGTGCTATCAGCTTTTCGGATAAATTTTCATATTTAAAGATATCACGGTTTTCCGATGTCAGGTCGTGATATCTTTCAAAATCGATAAAAAGCGAATTTATTCCGAAATGGTTGAGAATCGGACCATGGTCAATATGAACTTTTTTTGAAGTACGAGTAGTATGTCACCCTGTATTACGTATTAGCAACATGAATTTTGTTTGCATATTAGGGTACAAAAGCAATTAAAATCCACTTTTTTTTAATAAAAACCGTTTTTCTCGATTTGTAAGGGGTGCGCCCCGGAGTTAACACTGGGGTAATTTCTAGTCTTACTTGAACTACGACCACATAAAAAGATCAGTTTAATTCACTAGCGCCTTTGGACATTTTTTAGAAAAATATGTTTTTTATAGGTTTTACAGAAAAATTGGCAATGTTTGGCCCTGTAATCTCCTCTAAATGGTGCAGGTACGTTTAAAAGCTCCTTCTAATCGATAACATAAAACGACTGCACCTATACATAAGGTTTTCACTTATAAATGCATGCTGTGGAATAAAATTTTGAATGGGCTTAATGAAAACCTTGAGTACCTGTTATCGAGTAAGTGGTTTCACCTGTACACAGAATTTCGTTTTCCTCCTTCAGTTGATTAGGTGTGATGAAAAAACTACTGAATAGCTGAAAATCACATATTTACTCTTCATTAAACTTATAACGAATAAATATAGACTTTCTTTGTAAATGAAAAACCAATCGATTTATTCTCGGTTAATTTGTTATATCAATTTACACTCGTTAAAATGTTTAAACCATACTTTAGGGTAATATTTTATGCATTTTCCTGCAAATATATATTATCTACGCATTTTTGTAGTGGAGGGTAAAGGAATTAGGAAAGCATCAGTATGAGTCTGCTCTTGTGTGGCTAATCAGCTTTGTCTACCTTACTACAAATGTCTACCTTAGACAATCTATAGCACTACAAGTCTAATTCAGTCCTGCTTGTTTTGATATGAAGCTTAAACCTGTAAAAAGATTTGGTGATTCAGTACAGTTCGGTAGTTGGCAATGGATTCTTTTCAATTCCTGTTGAGTGTCTCGTTGAACATTATCTTAATTTTCCTAACAAACGTGATCCCAAATCACTTGCGGAATTCGTTTGCCACAAATTTTCCTAAGTTCGCACATTACCCCAAATATTAAGCGTGAAATTCAACGGAAGTTCCTTCCAAAATTTACGAAGAAATGGAATGTTGGAAAGGAACATTGTTCATGCTCTGCTAGTTTCCACCGATCCAATGATTTCAGGCTCCAAATCAGATATAACCTATCTTTATGTTTATGTTATATACTATAGTATGTGTAGCCCACGTTTCGACACAAATTTTAGGTCATCGTCAGGTCATAATTTCTCTGATTGGTTTTTTTTTTTTGTTTTTCTCATTCAGCCCTGATGATGACCTAAAATTTGGGTCGAAACGTCGGCTACGATAAAATATGAATTACATTGAATGCAGTCATTGTCCGATCCAGGGGAGGGGCTGCAGCCCCTCCCTTTGGAAAATTGTTTGTCATTTAAAGATAGACTTTGACTTTCCTTAATGTAAGGAATCAAGTTAAAGAACAAATAATGTGCACAACAAGTAGAATTTTAGTTGTGGGAAAGGAACATAAAGGTAAAAAAGCTGATTTGCAGATCCAAATGAAGGGCTGTGGGGCTGCAGCCCCCCCTTTAGGACTGCTGCTCCCCCTTTCCGATCGGCTGGATCCGCCCATGGCTGCAGTCCAATAGGGGGAGGCTGCAGCCCCACAGCCCTTCATTGGGATCTGCTAATCAGCTTTTTTACCTTTATGTTCCTTTCCTATAACTAAAATTCTACTTGTTCTGCACATTATTTGTTTTTTAACTTGCTTCCTTACATTAAGGAAAGTCAAATTCCATCTTTAAATGACGAAAAATTTTCCAATGGGAAGGGCTCCAGCCCCCACGGCCCCTCCCCTGGATCCACCAATGCATTGACAACGACCCAATAATTTTAGGCACTTATAAATTTGTTGCAATCACATCAGTTGATGTCAAAAGATCATTATCTTTATTAACGTTATTCTTATATTTTTCTTGTTAACTAGTAAATTTGAATTATTTTTATATTTTAGTTTTAAATGTGTTTAATGATATTATTGGAAATATATTTTTGCTTAAGATTAAATACAAATTAAAATAATTTTAGTTTCATTTCTAAATAGTCTCATCCATTTTCTTTCCTTTGAAATATTTTAAACACATTAGTATCTTTGAATATTTCAGTTGTTCAATAGCATATTTTTAGACTTTATGCTGCATATTTTATAGTTTTTTACTGCATATTATGTATATATTTTACTGTATATTATAATTCAAGTTTATTATTTATTACTCTAAATAATCCTATCAGAGTTACTTTTTAAAAAAAATGAAAGCTTTAAATTCTTTGTTGCAGTTCTGAATATTAAAGTATATATAAATTAGTGAGAAAATCAGAAATTGATAATGACAATGAGAAATAAGAGGGAGAAAAGATAAAAATGTAGGTGGAGATAAAGATTCAGGTGTAAAGCAAGGGATTGAGTAGAAGGTAGTTTGCAATGAATACTTCAAATAATAAATGAATCAGAAGCCGGAATCTACTTCAAACCCGGGATCAGCAACTTAAAGTATTCTTTGTACTTGCAATTCCCAACTAACACAAACAGTTTAAAATTAATGAAGGAAATTTGTTGACCGTAGAAGATTATGAGATGGAAATGGTTGGGGGTGCGGTCAAATGAAAACACTATATGTGAAATAACATATATATTGTGCCGACGTTTCGACCCGATATTCAGGTCTTCTTCAGGGCTGTCGAGTGAACTGTCGGTGATCGACTGCCAGCCATGAGAAGAACAAAACTGGTCCCCCTTCAAATTTAAGCTTTGGCTTTTAAATTACGTTTTAAACCCTAATGTTAACTGTTTAAATAATTAAATAAATGATTATAGACCTTTGATTCCTGCCAGGATCAATCTTTTCCCTTCAGATAAAATTATTTATAAATGACTTTAGGTTAGTATCCTCCCCCTGTTCTATTTACCCATGATATTTTTATCTGTGTAATTCGATTAGAAATTGTTATTTTATGAAGTGTTGGAACAATCATGCTATAAAAGGTTTGTGACATTAACTGACTAATTAAATTAAAAAAGATTTCTCATATTTAATAAAGTGACTTAAGTCTACTAACCACACTATTGTTTATTTATCAAAAAAATTAAAATCTTAAAACAGCACATTTATTTATTTACAAAAATAATAGGGAGAGTACCTTGTAGGAACAAAATGTTTATACATCACACAAGATCAAAACAGTTGACTCTAATTTCTCATGAAACATTTAGTCAGAAAATTCGGCTTTAGTTAAAATAATTAAAAAGTACTAAAAATTATAAATAAATCAAAACCTGCAATAATGAATTTCACATTAACTAACAATTTTTTTATAAACATTATGGTTTATTTGAATAAACAATATTAAGAAAAAAGAATTTAATAATTATAACACAATTTAAAAGTAAAATTACACAGAGTAAGAAAAACAGCTAGCAAACAAGAGGGAGAAGAGCGTGACAAGTCTAGGGCTGCTGAAACAATCCGTTACTCCTTCCTACTTCTCATACCTGTTTCGGCTAGCAGACTGTAAATCAAAAGACTTCGCAAACCTACTAATTCTGCCTGCTTCTCAAATCTGTTTCAGTGAAGCTGTTAATATAACAGGTCACGTTCTTCTCGGTGTCTTTTGTTAACTGTTTCTGTTTAAACAGGTACATAATCTAACCTGCAATTCTGAAAGATGTTACTTTTAAATTATGGTTGAATCATTTCTTAATATTGTTTATTTAAATAAACCATATTTGATGTAGAAATATAAAAAAAAAAACTGTCTAATTAATGTAAATTTCATTATTATATGTTTTGTGTTGTATAAGTCAATTTTTGTCCCCAACAGTTGACTGTTTCTGTTTTATAAAAATAAACAGATTCAAATAAAGAAATTGCTATTTAATACCACACGACTAATATCTATGTGGTTGTATATCGACCAGACATCTTTTAATGTCACCAGTCATTACTATCAACTACCTGCCTGTTTAACTATGCAATATTTTTTTGTTTTTGTACTTTATATTGTTAATATTGGGTATTGTATTGTTAATATTGGGTATTGTATTGTTAATATTGGGTATTGTATTGTTAATATTGGGTATTATGTTAATCAGTGTTTTTTTAAGATGTTCTTTCGTCTTAAAAAAAAAAATTGTTGTTCATTTTTATTAAGTTAAACTGAGGTATGAAAAATTTAATTTTACATGTGGTAATTGACCCAATGGGTACAGATTTTTGTTAGAACTGATGTTAATGAATTTAGATATTTTGATTATACTGATCAAATAATTTGTGTCGACCATGGATGGCATGATAAATTTTGTTTGATTTATTGATACAACTTACTTTGTAGCTATCTTCTTTGGTGCTCCGGTTCTAATCCTTTGCTGACCCTCTCTGTTTGTTACAGATAGGACTTAATACCTTCATATGAAGATGGCAAATTTTTGGATATACTTATGGAAAGTATTTAGAAAAACCAAAATATTATCCATAAGTTGGGGCTCCTAACCCCGCTTTGCACTCTGCATGAATTTATGAAGGAAATTCAAGCCCTTTTTGTCTAAGTCCCAGACCCGTGAGAAAATATGAATCAAATGACCGTGCCACATCACTCTTCTCCTTCTAGTGACGCAGTCACAGTAGCACACCTGCCTTGGAGGTTTCACTGTTCAGCTTGACCTGGTCGTATTAGGTGCTCCCTACCCAAAGGTTTGTTTGACCGATTCTAAGATAGGATGTGACTAAGGTCTCGACTCTCTTGGGGACTCTTTGTTGGTGTCCTGTGTCCATCAAGCCTTTAACTGCTGGTGGCTAATATATAAGCAAGCCGCCCGCTGGTCCCCATGTACTGTTGGTTAATATATTAGCCGGCACGGCACGGCGCTGGTCTTAGGCAGCCAGTGTCTCGGTCTTTGGCAGCCACTTTCCAGTCACACCAATCATCAGCCATCTTGCATTGCAGGTCATACCAACCTGCCATCTCAGCCTTAGTCGTCCTCGCCGTCTGATACCATGGAGCTGTCCATTCATGACTCTCTTTGGAATCTCCGTGTTAGCCATCCAGGCCACATGCCAGGCCCGTCACAATCGCCCAGGACTTATAATCTAAAAACAACTTATGGCCCCTTTGTTAAGTCATATAGCTCTTGGTTGGTGCGCCTTCGCCATTCACTTCCAACTCTACTTCCTCCATAAATACTGCGGAGGATGCACCTTTCCATTACTTTAAGGGAACGCATATTAGCCTCCGTCATCGCCCAAGCCTCGGAACCATATGTGAGTACAGGGCGCATCAACACTTTGTAGAGAAGCAGCTTTGTGTCTCTTGCAATAAGATTGCTTCTCAGTCGCGGTCTGAGGCCAAAGAAATTCATTAACTAACTAAATTTCATAAATAAACTAAATTCATAAAAGACATAAAAAACACTAACATCATTTAATGCAAATTTATGCATTCCAATAGATAAATTGATTGCCTTGAATATAATACATAACCTTAACACTTTATAAAATGCATGTCTTATTAATTAATAATTATAAAGACAATAGGTACACACATTCTTATGAAAAAGATAAATATAGCTCAAAATAAGTTTTTATTGTGATATGAACTAAGAAACATATAATTAAAAAAATATAATTCAAAATAAAAATAAATTATTAACTTATTTTATTAAACGTAATACTCAAAGTATATAACTAGTAATTAAGAATAGCCCATTATGAAGATTTATTTACTTAAAAGTGTTATGTTGCAAAAAATAAATAATAACAGCAACTAATTATATAATTAAGTATATAATTAAGTAGAACATAAATTTTACTTAAGAAAATTAACAATAAATCACAATGAAAATATTGAAACATTTTCAATACTTATCTTAACAAATTTAAAATGATGAAAGTCAATTAAGCAACTTATTTGAAAAATTTTACAATAAATAATGCTAAATCTAAACTCTTCTATATTTATAAAATTGTAAGAAACTGTATTTACTTTTTAAGATTTTTGGTCAACGTCACAGAACTTTTTGTTTATAATTTTTAATAATATTTTTTAAAAGGATATGTTTTTGATACATAACCATGATTTAGCACATTGATATAAAATATAAATCACATTTAATTCAATAACAAAAGGAGATATTGTACGACTTGATATTTATGTTATAAATATAAAAATATTTATGATCATCTTACAAAAATACATCAAAAACTTTGTTTTTTGGCAAAGGAAAGAAACACCTGTTCCAAACTTGAATCAGTAATGATGTAATCATCAATAATAATAAACCTTTTCTTTAAGCATTCCATTGAATTAAATAATTCAGAGACCTTATACACATTTGTATCAATGTGATAATGAAGAAGAACCTAAAAAAGAGGAGGGAGGAAGATATTAATGTTAAAAGATCCAAAACAATTCAAAATATGATTAAAAGATATAAAATTATAATTTAATTTTAATTAATTTATTTGTATTGGGTGAGTAAAAAAATGACTGTTTTTAATTAGTCAATGTTTATGTATAATTCTTTCTCAATCTGTTAATTTTAATTCAAAGTTGTTGTTATGGGTATTTTTTTAATCCTAATAATATAATTAATCATATTTTTAAATATAAACTCTCTGTGAGGCTCAGTACTTTAAATATTTTTTTTTACTAACCACAATATTAGTAAGGTGCAAGTTAACTTTTTCAATACCAACCTGGTGTTCATCTTTAAGAATACATTTTGAAAGGAAAATATGCTTCATTTCCATTTTTAAAGCTTCACATTGCTCATCAGAATGACTCTTCAATTTAATCATAATTATATAACCTTGGCCATATAATGATTTCAAGTGCTGAACATTACCAATACATTGCATTCTTCCTTTAGCCATAATAGTAAGCCTATTACAAACCTCTTCACATTCATCCATACTGCAAAAATGAAATAAATATTTCATATATATTTATATGATATATTTTTATTTATAATTATAAAATTATAACAGTAAAACTAAATTACTCTCACCTCTAAAACTAAATTACATTAGAAGATAGAGACGTTACCAATTTGAAGTCCCAATTATAAACCCTTTCAAATTTCAAAAAATAACATTATGGTAGAAACATATGATGATTACTATACAATAAATAATTGTAGATACTACGAAAATCAACATTAAAAACAATAAAGATGAAGATAAAAAGAACCTCTGATTGAAGTAAGTGATGTTATCAATTGAAGGGGTCATTCCCAGATAGCACTACCCACAAAACAATGATTTGATATTTTTTATGTGTACATATACATAAAAGCATACTACCATATTTAAGAAGAATTTCATATTTATATCTCCATTAAACATTGATAATCATTGAAATATTATCAATGATGCTGCGGATCTGGGAAAGGAAGATACTGAGACAAATATTATGTATGTATAAATGTATACATGCATAATAACATATATACATATATACATAACATGTATACATACACAAGTATGTATAAATGGCCAATGAAGAGCGCGAAATAACAGAGAGCTACGGGAACTCTACAATGAAACAGACATTGTCAGTATATTGAAATCTAGCCGTATAAGATGGCTAGGGCATGTAGAAAGGATGGGAGAAGACAGATTCCCGAAAAAACTGTTATATGGCAAACCAGGAGGCAAGAGAGGAAGAGGAAGGCCCAGACTGCGATGGTTGGATGACGTCGAGGATGATCTGCAGAGCATGGGAGTATGTCGTTGGAGAAACCGAGCTGCTGACAGGGAGGACTGGAGAGGCATTGTAGAGGAGGCCAAGGGGGTCTACAAGGGAGCTCTACAAGGGCTGTAGAGCCAGGGAAAAAAAAAAAAAAAAAAAAAGAAAAAAAAATCATTGAAATAGTGATCCGAAAATGAAACCATATTATTATGGTAAGATAGTTGTAGTTTTTTCATTAGTTTTCCTTCTAGCAGTAACCATGCCATATATACTCTGTTCATGATGTCTTTGTCTGTTTTTTGGCAGACAAAAACAAAGGGTAGGCATTTATACAGATACATCAATAAATCAGAAAACAGAAAAAACCTACACACAATCAATAGTAAACTTACACAAGTATTAACTGGCCTTGGACTAACAAGAAGTTATTTACATTGACTTAATATAATCAAATTAATGAAATGAATCTTTATTGCTCTAAAGGAATCATGTCCTTGTAGGAAGGAGTACAAAGCTGGATATCGATAATATATAAACATAAATAGTGCTAATATCCTATACACAATAATAAAAACAGAAAACAAAAATTAAGACTTTTCGTGCTCTATACCATAAGACTACACTATACCATTATCCATACTTTAGAAATATTTAGTAATTAAAATAAATACCTCCTCATTGCATATAATTGTCTTTCTTATTCATTGACAATAAAAGAGCGGATTTTTAGTGCCTCTTGCATATAACAATATATATTTTTTACATCTTTGCTATTTTAGGGGTTTAATATATGAAAGTAGTTATCTTGGTCATATTTTAGGCATTGCGGAAGATAAAATTTACGGATGGAAGTGTACATTGGGCAGGAGATTAAAATATGAAAAAGGTCTTCGGGTGTGTTTAGATTGCATATCGTACAATTTTCTTTGGGGTTAATCAGGTGTGTTATATTATTTGTGGTTATTTTGATGGTATGTACGCCAGAGGTTCTAAGTTGTGCTGCAGTTCTAAGATATCGAAACGTAGTATTGCGGTAGAGGTAATAATAGAGGCTTCATCCTTTAATGGTTCTAATTTACAGTACAACAGACTATATTTAGATTTTGAAAGTAATTCTTATCTCTTAGGTTAATTTTTTTGATATTGGTGTTGGTAATTTTGCCGATGTCCATTCTTATTTTTACAGGATCAGAAAATATTAATGGGTAAAATTTGAGTAATTTTCTAAGAGATCCTGTACCTGTGAAACCCAGTTAAATTTTTTGTTTGATTTTTGGCTATTATGTATAGACAGTAATTTCAGGTAACATAATTTAGGGTATCTTATGTTCTCCATCCAAAATTTTTATTAGCCAATTTAATATCATTTTTATTATATAATATGTGTTGAGCACGCTTCTATTCTAATAATATGTTGGGGGGTGGATTTGTTCAAGTTTAACAATCTTTTATAAAAGCTCTGATGCATGTTTTCAAGACTGTCGGTGTATCTCAGTGCCCAGATAGGTGAAGAGTACAGAAGTGTGCTAAGTGCTAGGGATTCATTTAATTTACACCGACTTAATATAATAAAAGACAAAAAATGTTTGTGCGATAGATAGAAAAAACTTATGACCATCTTATATTTGATTGCAATTTACTTGACGCACAGAGGTATAAATAATTAAGAAAAGCTATGGTCCGTGGGCCTATAAGTTAAAATAGTAATCGTTATTATAGGTTTTTGTTTGTCTTAATCATGAGAGGGGTGTTACCATTAGTAGATTTTTCCCCCTATTCCAGTAACCCTGGGCATGGGTGAGTTTATTGTTACATAAAGTCCTGTATGTTCCATCAGATGCAGTAAAATAACTTATATACTTATCATAATATTATTACAAAAAGAAAAGAGATTAACTAAGTATTAGTGAATGTATACATTAAAATAATAAAATAGAATATACAATAAAAATAATACAAAAATAGAAAAAAAAAAAAAATATGAATCATGATGTTTGATGTGGTGTCACCAGTCCAATCTATTTCTCGTAATTTAATAGAGTCTACTCCACCCACAAACTCCTGAAATTCTCGGCCAAAACTAAAAAGTAGCTCTTCTTTAATAATAGGCCAATTATGCCCAAGGACCATAACTTTTCTTAATAATTTATACCTCTGTGCAATATAAGATGATCATAAGTTTGTTCTGTCTGTCTATCGCACAAGCATTTGATGTATTTTATTATATTAAATCATTGTAACTTCTTGTTTGTCCATTGTGAGTTAATACCTGTGTAAGTCTACTGTTGATAGCACATAGTTTTTTTCTGTTTTCTAATTTATTGATGTATCTGTATAAATGTCTACCCTTCGTTCTTGTCTACCATCTGTTATTCCATAGCCTGTACGTCTGTTTGTTTATATTCAGTTTTTTCTGTACAATTGTCTGTGTTAATCAAGGGTATTTCTGTAGGATGTAGCCACTTTGAATAGTGCATGTCATGTTCAATATCTTTTATTTCAAAGTCCGTTGTGTCTTTATTTTTAAGTATCTGGTAGACTTTAGTCAGTTCTGCCACCAAGCAGCTTCATATGAAATGGTCATGTAACCTTTAATAGCACTTATCCCAAAAAAGTGTTGGACTCTTTTTAACTTTACTAAGTTTCTTTTTCTTTTTCGATCAATCCCTCTCTTGGAAACCACACATATCACAAATTTTCCGTTGTAGTTCAACCCTCTACGATATCTTCTTCCATTCAACTCCTAGTCTCCACTCTCATCTTTCCCCACTTTGACTACGGTTGTATGGTGTACGGCGAACTGTCTGGGGAACTCGAAGCCAAACTCAAATGCCTAATGAATTGTACAATATGTTTTGTCTTTGGGGTCCCAAGAGATACGCATATAACCCAGTACTATGCCGAGTTGAAGTGGCTCTACCCCTCCTCCTACCGTCATCGTTATTTACTGGCTTCCTTCTTATACCAGGCCATCAGAACTCAACGACCCTCCTATATCCTACAGAGCCTGCAATTCAAATCCTCCATACAATACTGCCCAACCAGATCCCGTACATCCGATTTCCATCCTCCATCCCATCGAACTGACACTTATGGAAAATCCTTCATAATGCAAGCCATATCCCTCTGGAAATCTATTCCCCATTATATATGGTCTGCATAGCGTCATGCTGTAGTCCCCAGTTCACTTTGGCAACTTTCCTAAGTAAATGCACGGTCAGTAAAAATTTTGTCTGTAAGTTATTTATGTGAGATGTCCATTTCAGTTTATTGCCAATCAGACCATTAGTAGATTAATGATATAAAATATATTTTATTTCACTGACATATTAAACTGTAATTGTAACAAATTTATTTATTGGCTGTTAGTTTTGCATTTTAGCAATTCTAATATAAATGAAATGAAAAATGATTTTATTATCCTGGGACTGATGTCCCTTTAGAATAAATTATACATACATAGTACAGAGATCTAGCCAGTGTCGCCGTACATGAATAACATTAAATATTTACAAAAGGGTTTACGAAAAAAAAAAAAAAACAGAAACAAATATAGTGCATTCCTACATGACAATAATCTGTAAGTATAATAGGCAGAAGAGAAAAAAGAGGAAGAGAGAATACCAATACATGGAGACAATGAAATAAATGAAACGACTTGAATAAATAGATAACATATTTTCTAGAGGGGATAATGATAAACAGAGTTGCTTTTAAAGCTCCATTGTGTCCCTTCAGAGATCAGTTGAATTTGGAGTTGAATAGGAACTCGAAGAGGAGGGATTTGAAAGTGGTAGTTGATGGAGCGTGTCGGATGTTGGAGGGAGTTCCAGAGGGATATGGCTTGCATTATGAAGGATTTTTCATTTACAGGACCAATTGATGAAATTCTATTGCTGTTTTTATTGATTGAGTTTATTGCTGGTTAAATTAAGTTGTAAATAAGGCCTTTAAATGGTTGTAATACCACTTATTTATTTTCAGAACTTGAATTTATTTATTTTCAAAACACTCACACACAGACCATTTCCCGCGGCTTGGTTATTTAGACTCAGGGGACCCCAAAACGTGTATTTCCGTTTAAAAAACGGAAGTCGAAATTTTTCACGATCACAATACTTTCCCTTACTATATATTTCATATATAGATTGAAAATTTGACATTTGAAAATTTACATGAGCGAGATATAACTAGAGCTTGCGGAGACAAAGTGGGGGGAGTGGTAGTCAAAGGGGGGGGGGGGGTGGAAAATGAAAATGATGGGGTGGAAAGTGAGAAAAAACAAGAATCGAAACCAGTATTTCAAAACAGAAAATAAATTTTGTGGATTGAACAATCAGTATTTTTCTTTATAAAAGAAAATATCAACTCTCCCAAATTTACAGAAATGACATTACTTATTCCTCATGGTATCTGCTATAAGGAATATCAAATAATTATAAAGTAAATTTTTATTTATTTTGGTGATCAATAAAAATATATCAACTATTAAAATATGTTATTAATATAATTAAATAAAAAGTAACTTACCTGTGAGATGAAATAATAACAGATTGTTTTCTATTAGAACTTCCCTTGATTACATCCCATAAATTTCTACGAATCATAGGATCAACGCCACTTGAAGGTTCATCAAGAAGAACTATAGGAGGATTACCAATAAAAGCTAATGCAGTACTAAGTTTTCTCATATTTCCTCCACTATAAACTCCACAGCAAATATCACAGTATTCTTCAAGCCCTAATTAAGTAACATATGAACCTTTAAGATCTGGCAATCCCCATGAAAATATATGATAACACAATATCTTTGCAATGAATAAAAATATGAAGCAAATCTTTACAAGAAAAAAATTGTTTGTAAGAATATATATCACAATTATAAGTATATTTTAATTAATGATCGCTTTTTCTTATATTACTTTTTGAATACCAAGCTTGTTCATAACTGTAATCCACACTATAATATAATGCTTTAATAGTAATATAACATTGATCATTACACTATGCTTTCAGTAATATAGAGAAATGTCAATAACATTAATGAACATTTATCTTCTTAAAAAGGTGTTGGAAGTTATACCAAATAACTTTTGTATTGGATTGGGAAGATATCTTTATTTCTCATCAGACTAAATAAATATAAATGCAGTTAAAGATTAAAATAATTTCAATTCACTAAAATTACTTGTGGTAAAACTATATACCAGGTCTGCAAGTTTAAAATGTCGTTTTAATTCCAATAGAATGCGCTCTTAGCCTATTGAAGGATTTGCTTATCTCTAAACGCTATTTTGTTTGTTAGTCATTTGTTTACAAAAGTCAGTTGTTTTTAAGTCGTTTACGTGGACGTATCATACCTTTCTTTGGTGTTAAAAATGTCTAATTTTAAGCCAAATAAAGAGCATTTGCGGCATGTCAAGATTTTCTTATTCAATCAAAAGAAAAAGGCATCTGAATGTCATCGAATTCTTGTTGAGACTTATGGCGATCTTGCTCCAACCGTCAAGACATGTGAACGTTGGTTTCAAAGTTTCAAACGTGGTGATTTTGATGTTACTGATAAAAAACGAGAAAATCGACCAAAAAAGTTTGAGGACGTCGAATTGCAATCTTTATTAGACGAAGACAATACCCAAACCCAACAAATGATGGCAGAACAGTTGAATGTCACTAGGCAAGCCATTTCCGATCGCCTGAGAGCTATGGGAAAAATTCAAAAGGTTGGAAAATGGGTTCCACATGAATTGGACGAACGACAGATGGAAAAACGAAAAACTGTGTGCGAAATGCAGCTTTTACGCCACGAAAGAAAGGGTTTTTTGCATCGAGTTGTAACTGGTGATGAAAAATGGATTTATTTTCAGAATCCCAAACGAATAAAATCATGGGTAACGCCAGGACAACCATCCACATCGAGTGCAAGACCGGATCGTTTTGGGAAGAAGACAATGCTGTGTGTGTGGTGGGATCAGAAGGGAGTAGTCTACTACGAGCTTCTCAAACCCGGCGAAACAGTCAATACCGACCGCTACCGACAACAAATGATCAATTTGAGTCACGCATTGATCGAAAAACGCCCAGAATGGGCTCACAGGCACGCCAAAGTCATTCTTCAGCATGATAACGCTCCTGCACATTCAGCCAGATTGACTAAGGAAACGATTTCTTCGCTTGGTTGGGAACTCCTACCCCACCCGCCGTATTCACCTGACCTGGCGCCTTCTGATTATCATCTCTTCTCATCGATGGGACACTCATTGGCTGAGCAACACTTTAACAATTTGGAGGATGTAAGAAAATGGCTCGATGAATGGATTTCAAATAAAGATGAAGCATTCTTTTGGAATGGTATCCATAAATTGCCCGAGAGATGGACAAAATGTGTAGAAAGCGAGGGCCAGTACTTTGAATAAAATATATTATACTTTTTTTTTAAATTACTGTGTATATATTTTAAAAAATAAACGACATTTTAAACTTGCAGACCTGGTAGTATATGGTAGATACCATAATTAATAATAACAATACTACAATAGAATATGCGGAGCCTACAATCATCCAGTTCTCTCTGTAAATACATAAATAGGTAGCATAAAATAATGGAAGGCAGAAAGTAATTCAAGGCAATTATTCAGCCAATGAATATTATACTGAAAGAATAAGTATATTTTATGTTAAGCAGAAATACCTCATCTAAAGTTTCAATGAATGAAATTTAAAATTTAAAACAGGAAAAATCAATAATAACAATATTAAAAGGGTTTAACCCTTTAATGGCTATCGACGATATACGAGTATCTTGGAAAAAAAAAAAGGTCCCCACAAGTGGATGACGAGATTACTAGTGGCGGGCCGCCGTTCCTCAGTAGCGAAAGACGGTATATCTCGCAACCGGTTTCTCACTTATTTAACGTCCCCAACTTCACATGAGAACTTATAGTGACTGAGGCACATCCTAGCAGATACTCGGAAACTTAAAAAGTACATCTAGGGGCCGCTAGGTTGCAGGGGTGTCTCTATTGGGGAAATATTGGTTCAACCATTATTCATTTCGAGTTCTAGAGGCTATCAGCGATTTTCCTCTGCTTTTATCCGTCTGTTATTTGGCGATATTCACTGTTTTATTTTCTTAGTATTTCGCTAGTTTTAGTGTTGCTTCTGTCATGTCGCGAAAGTTGTTTACTGAGCAGTAGTAAAATTATTATAATCTGGTTCATTATTACCCTCATAAATCATGTAATCTTTCATTACAATCGATAATCTAGCATTTTAATTTATTGAAATAATGATGAAGGTATTATAGAATCATAAAAAGAAAAAGAAAACTAATAAGAAATAGTCGGAAAAGGTAATGAGGAGTTGAAAAAGTTGAGGCAGTCAGTGGCTGATGGTGGCCTACACGCCTTAGCTTGGGGAGGGTAAAAGCCATCAGACCCGCTTAGCTTCTCAGTGCAACTTTCGTCCAGAGCCCTTAGCTGCTAAAGGGTTAATAGGCAATTTGGTCATTTCCTAGGGGCCCACACCCCTCAAAAATTAGTAATATGAAGAAAAAATTAAGTAGTGTAATCTGATTGATGTCAATGAATCATGCAAAATTGATTTAAATAGCTAATAATGTCATGCAATCATCTTTGCAATATCAGAACACCATCAACATCCTTCCAATGTCAGTTAGTATAATAAGTTGGACCCCCCCAATTTTTTTTCTATATATGCCACCGGCAAAAATTATTAATTACTTAATAAAACCCAAACCCAACTAATGGTCCCATCTAAATTTCAATCTGCTTGTTCATTTAAAGTTAATTTTTTTCATTATTCATCCAAACACCTTTAGAAGCACTTTCCAAACATAACCATGATTTGATTAATTTAAGAGAGAAAACTTGTGGTTGAGCATGATCTTGGTAAAATAGCACAACTGTTGAACAGCAAAAAAAATCTGGTGCGATGAACGCTACACACAAATTTCACTTAACAACGTATTTAAATTAGAAATTGACGTGTTTTGGTAAATATGTAAATGTGATTCCTCAAATTCACACATTTTTCCGCGTTAATTTACTAATTTTTGTTTGTATTTGCTCTCTAAAGTACAATAAATTTTTTTATGGTTAAATAAAGGTTTTTACTTGTGATCATTCGACAATGCAAGCATAGTACTTCATCATGTCTGATTTTATAATTCTCTAGGTAGTTGCTGAAAACTTCACTTAGTTACTATGGAAACTTATAATTTCTGGAAAAACCAGAAGTCGAAATTTTTTACGATCGCAATACTTTCTCTAACTATATATTTTATATATTGGTAAGTAAAAGTAAAAAACGTGAAAATGAGAGAAAATTTATTAAATAAAGTGCCCCCTTCTTTTGACCAATTTTGACGAAATGTTGGCTCCTACATCACGGGCATATACATATATCAATTACCCCGTTTGATTAAAATGGTTACAGCCATTTAAAAAAATAAAAACAAAAAAAAGTGGAAATGAGACAAAATTTATTAAGTAAAGTGCCCCCTCCGTTTCACCAATTTTGATGAGATTTGCCTGTCACACTCCCGTGATATACATACATCAAATAAGCAGTTTGATCAAAATCGTTAAAGCCATTTTTGAGAAAATCTAAAACAACCATACAAATGAGACATCATTAATGAAATAAAGTGCCCCATAAGTAATATCAATTTTGATGAAATTTATACTCTCATCAATACTTGGTTCTCATTAAATATGATGAGTTTGATCAAAATCGTTTTTGCCGTTTTTGAGAAAATAAAAAATAAAATAAAAATGAGACAAAATTTATTTTTGTCCCCTAAATTTGACCAATCTTGATGAAATTTTTGCTTTCACATCGCGCGCATATAAATACACCTAATACCCAATTTCAGGTTCGTATTGTTTATTATAGTTTTTGAGCTAGTCTGTTCACAGGCACGGATGCACGCAAAAACACACAAAAAAACACACACACACACACACACACACACAACACCATTTCGCAGGAATTGGTTATTTGGACTCAGGGGACCCCAAAACGTGTAATTTCACTGATTTCAGCCGGAAGTCGAAATTTTTCACGATCGCAATAATTTCCCTTACTATATATTGGGTTGATGCAAAATTAATGCAGGTTTCCTATATTGCGATATCTTATTTCCAATTGTGTAAACAAAGCAACATTGATCATTATAATACCAAAACAAACCTTATCTAATACCCTCTCTTTCACCATGAATTTTATCAGTAAAATTGTTTTGTTCAGTGTGTTCAAAGGTCTTAAATCGAAAAGGTCGAAGTACGATTTTCGTCAAATTTATTTTTACGAATTTAAATTAGGGCGCAGCACTGCGCAAACGGCTCGTAATATTAACGAAGTGTGGGGTCAGGGGGCTATTAACGAGTGCACTGTGCAGCGTTGGTTCCAGAAGTTTCGCAGTGGAGATTTCAACCTCGAAGACAAGGAAGGTCGGGGCCGTCATTTTGCTCTTGACAACGACCAGCTGAGGTCAATAGTGGAAGAAGACCCAACCAAAACCACCCGAGAAATAGCAGTAGAACTCAGTGTGAACCAATCCACAGTTGTACGCCACTTGGAAGCAATTGGTAAGGTAAAAAAGTTGGCCAAGTGGGTGCCACACCAATTAAACGACCACCAAAAAAATTGCCGCTTTGAAATCTGTTCCATGCTTGTGACACGCAATAAAAATGATCCATTTCTCAATCACATTGTGACGTGCGATGAAAAATGGATCTTATACGACAACAGAAGGTGTTGTAGCCAAGCTGGGCAAAGATGAACAACCAAAACCTTTCCCGAAGCCCAACCTGCACCCAAAAAAAGTTATGGTTACAGTTTGGTGGTATACTGCTGGTGTTATCCGCTACAGCTTTCTCAATCGAGGTGAGACTAAAACTGCTGACAAGTACTGTCAAGAAATTGACAACATGAATCAAAAATTACAACGTCCTTACCCAGCATTGATGAATCGGAAGGGACCTATCCTTCTCCATGATAACGCCAGACCACACATCGCACAACCAACGCTACGACGACTGCACGAGTTGGGCTAAGAAGTTCTCCCACACCCACCTTATTCACCTGACCTCTCTCCTACAGACTTCCACTTTTTCAGGCATCTGGATAACTTTTTGAGGGAGAAAAATTTTCAAAACCAGGATGAAATTGAAAATTCTTTTCGTGACTTGATTGAGTCCAGGGATTCAGATTTTTTTTCTGGTGGAATAAGAAAGCTTGTTGAACGTTGGCAAAAGTGCATTGATTCAGATGGAAATTATTTTGATTAAATATATATAGTTAAAATAAAGATATGGCCTATTTTCAATGAATATTAAAAGCCTGCATTAATTTTGCATCAACCCAATATTTAATATATAGGTAAGTGAAAGTTGCAAATAAATGATGCTAAAATAGAAAAATCGTTTATTCCATCTTGACAACTACTTTAGCTATATTTATCTCAACCATTGCAAAGATCGTTTAAAAATTTATGGTGATTTAAGATATATATTGCATTTAGCTGACAGCGCAGTTGCTGATGCAAGGTCCATCCTTGGAATAAGGAATTGGAAGGCAGTAACTCTGGACAGGGATGACTGATGGCATACGTTGTAAGAGGCCATAATCTCCACGGGTAGTGTAATATAAGAAGAATGTTGAAAAAACGTGTGCCACCTTTCAAGGAAGATTTGTGAAACAATGAAAAGCAATTTTAACTAACTGATAACAAATAATCAGACATCAAGAAGGAAAAAACCTAGATATTTAGGATTTATCACTTTATTTATGATTTTACAAAACTGAATACTTCGACTGTTATTATTCAAAAATTTACTTTATAGCAATATGAAATTTAGGATTAATATAAAAGTATATTCTTACCAAGCAGAAAAATCCACTTCATGACAATCGTATCTACAATATGAGATGGAACCAAACGTAATTTAGCAAATAATGTAAGCATTTGCTTCGCTGTAAGATCTTCTATCAGAGCGGAAAACTGAGGACAGTAACCCATATATGATAAACACTGTAAAAAAAGTAATGCTTAGTAAATTATTGAATATAGTACAAATTTATAGTAAGTTAAAATACAATGTAATACTTTTCGTTTGTTTTTCTTCAAAGAATAGCTTTTAATAAATGCATTCCCTTGGGTAGGTGGTATCATTCCACTTAAAATACTAAATGTTGTAGTTTTACCAGCACCATTGACCCCTAAGAGACCAAAGCATTCTCCTTCTTTGCATGTAAAACTAACATCATAAACAGCGATCACTGAGCGAGAATATTTTTTTGCAATACTATCAACAATTACGATTGGTGCACCATCTTCATCTAAAAAACAGAATATAACTAGCTAATAGCAACATTTGCATATTATATAGTTTATACATCATCTTATTAATTTTTAATAATAATACAGTCAGTAATATTATTTTAAATGATCACTTTCTAAAAAATAATTATTGTTTTATTAAACTTAGATCATAAAATTTAAAGATTAATAATGACTAATTTTGTAAAACTCTAATAATAACTTTAGTTATTAATACTGGCACCACGTCTGATCACATTTTCTGTAATTATTATTACTATTTTTTTTTTATTTTTTTTTTTTTTGTGTAACCTACCTTTTATTTCTATAGAGATAATCGTGGTTTTATACATATTTTATATGTTTTAATATAAATATTATATTCTTAAATAGTTCTGTTATTATTTATTTATACCACTGCAAAATAACAATAGGTTATGGACCAAGAAGAAGATAGGTACTTCCACTTTTCAATGGAACAAATTTTGACAATTTACAGAAAAACCATTCGTTTTGATGAGCTTGAATTATTAGGATTATGTCAAAATTGATTTTGATGATGATAACAATTCTACCCATAGATTCTGCTGTGAATCTGTGAATCTTCAACTTTAGTTGAAGAAAATAACAGATGAAGTTAGAAGCTCTGAAGAGGAAGATAAAAAAAATGTACACTATTATTAAAGATGCCAGCTGGATAACAATTGGTTGTAAAAGCCATTGCTACCCTGTCACCTGACCTGTGATAAGTTTTGTTAAATCTGGTTAATTGATGAGCAGAACAAGCTTCAATCTGATGATTAGACTAACAATATCAATTTCTAATCTTAAGTGCAAAAAAAAAGGTTGTTAATCAATAGGATAATAGCATCAATTGCACCTACCGCCAAAAATGCCTTTTCATCATGTTTTAAACTGCAACACAGGCAAGGGAGGCCAGTAAGCAATTATGCGAATTCCTCTGTAGGAAACTTAGAACCTAATGACCTTCAACAAAGATAATTTCTCTTTATATCCTTTATCTGACCTAAGCAAGAATAACAAGTAGTTGTTGATTTCGATGCTGCTGAACATATGGTGAGTAGTAAATAAATTGAATTCATCTCTAACCAAAGAGAATCAGAGAAGCCAGTTTCTACAAAAGTGCCTTATTCACTTCTAAAATGGTAATGTAAAAATAAACAAGTTAAAATAAAACAATGTTTTACTTTTTCCAAACCTCCAATTTAATACATTATCAGCTTGTAAAATGGACTCTAATGGTTACAAAGTAGAGTTTGAGAATGAGAAGGTTGTAATAATTTAGTTGCTGCTATTTCCCACAAGCAAGGGAGATTTTATACACAAGATTTATTTAGGGACTCAGCTTTTTCTATCACAATGTCCATCTGGCATCAACACCAGGGACATATCAGTAATGATAAACTCAAGATTCTTCCAAAATTTGATTAGATTGAGAGTATCCATTGTTCATCCCATGCTTATGATTGTGAGACTGGCCTACAGGGAAACAAATAAAACTTCCTCACAAGTCTAGACCAAGAGCATCTCGCCCTTTAGATATAATCCGCAGTGAGGTCGTAGGTCACATCAATTGAACATCTAATGACAGTAACAAGTATATCCCTACTTCGATAGATGATTTCACTCATTTTACAATAATATATACAACTAACAAAAATCAGAAGTCCTAAATCTCAATACATGTTATTCAAATAAATAAACCTACAAATCAGAAAAACTTTCCGCCTACCTCTAAGAACCCGGTAATACCATAAGATATGGAACCCCCCCCCCCCCCATTACCCACCTATTTCCTTCAAAGTTTCTTACTAAACATTGTATAATATTAGAGTTATAATTTTTTAGTCACGATACATCTATGAGGTTTATGTAGCATTATCGATCAGTTACATAGTAAGTATGTTCATACAATTCCATATTTTGAATTTATAGTGATTAGCTACAGAAAATACTGTGGAACTACCAGCAATTGAATCATGTATTGGAAAGCATTGATATTGTGAAGCGAATATTTATTAATAATGTAAATTTTTTAGTGAACAGTGATTATTCAATAGTACAATGTGGTAAATAAATACCAAATAGTACTAAAATAAGGTAAATATTAAATACCTTCTATTTTATGTCAAGTTATTGTGAAATACTTCAAAAAAATAAGTAAAATCATTGTTAATGAAAACTATTCTTTATTAATTCCACAGCTCATCCAAAATCGTACTTATAGCAGTGTTTGTGTTTGTGTGTGAGTGTGTGTGTGTGTGTGTGTGTGTGTGTGTGTGTGTGTGTGTGTGTGTGTTTGTGTGTGTGTGTGTGTGTGTGTGTGTGTGTGTGTGTGTGTGTGTGTGTGTGTGTGTGTGCGCGCGCGCATGTGAGTTAATAGTAGGTTTCTTGAGATTGAATGAATAAATTCTATATATAGTGATGTTTTGAGACTGTATTGTTCTCATAATCATGCCCTAAAATGAACAAAGAGATTAGGATAAAATTATATGAGTTACATAGGTAAATTTAATTTAGAGTCTTAGTTAAAGACTTAAGTTAACAATAATAAAAATGTATGAAATATATAGGTTTGGAATATATAACTGCATATAATTCAAAATATAGAGGTGTATCATTATAATTTTGCTGATGGATAATGCTAAATAAGCCATATAGATGTATAGACACAAAAAAATTCATTATATACTCAATGTACAATGGCAAGTTCAGCATTATAAAGGAATTGGAAGGTAATAATGGGTTTGTTGGCTCTTATTTTTTTTCTCTAGACCTTATGTTATTACTGGGTTTTTATATTGATGTGAAAAAGTGGAATTATGATAATTGTGGAAAATCATATTTTGGTACATCAGATCAATTACCTTCAACAATGTATTTATCAACATAAAAAAAAGCTGCACTTCTATAATTAAAACCCTAACAAACCAGACCAAACAGCTCTTACAACACATTACAAACTAATCATTCATTTAATTTGATTCTCCAAAAATAATACACCATGAAAGAAATAATTTTAAACAAAATATTACAGAAATCATAACCAAAGAAAAATATAAAAATCGCACAAAAGAAATCAGATTTCCTAAATCCCAATATATGTCGTTCAAATTTAATAAACTCAGATTATATATTACTAATTATACATCAAAATAATATAATACATCTTAGTAATGAACTGTTTATCCATTTTAATAATCTATGCATCAAATGAAATTTTTACCAACCTATTAAAAAAAAAAAAAATGGTAATAAAAGGCCAGGGGGAAAAAACAAAACAAACCCTATTAAAAATTGATAAATTTTAATATAAAAAGCCAAAAATTTAATATGTATGTTTATGTGTGTGTGTGTATACAAGTACAATTTAAAGTGCATTTTTATAGAATAAATATATTTAGAAATAAAAAATAATAGCGAATTCTTAAAGGTTATGATACACTTTCGCTAAACACGTATATGATATCTAATTATTCTACTTAAGCCTTGCTTTCCAGCAGAAATGAGTAGAATAGTTACTTTAAATGAATGGTAGAAACTGCTTCTACTAATCTTTACACCAGCATCATGTGGAGTGAAAACTAGAGTTCAGCTGCTCCTCATAGTTCACACACAGTTCACCTAATATTAAAATCAAGACTGGTCCAATCAACTCTAAAAGGTAAAAAATACTTTAAAAAATGATGATGCCTAAAATTGCCCCATTTTTTTAGTATCTTCCGAATATCCTGGAAAGTCTCTGTATATTAAGGAAACATGCTTTAAAATGTTAAAACTTAATGTATTTATTTAAGAGTATTTTTAACAAACAAAATATTTTAAAAAGGAAATGTAGTTAAATTGTTATGAATGAAAAATCTGAAGCTGCAAGAATTCGTCCTTAGAACAAATTTAAGGACAAAGTAAAATGTATATCATTATTGATTTCAAAATTATATACCTGTTAAGCTTAGAGACGCATCCACTTTGTCTTTTTCTTTAGCAACATCACTTTCAACACTTCTTAAATTAGAAGTTTCTATATTGCCAAGATATAAGGAATTTAATTTGTTCCAGAGAAGAGAAAAAATACCATAATCTTTCAAAATTATCAAAAATAACCATGCGACCCAGGCTGTTCCAAGAAATATTAAACTATTTTTCATTTCACTAAAATAGGAAGCTTTTAAAATTTCTACAAAAAAAAAAAAAAATGAATAAAGAATTAATTGAATACAAAATTGTTTTAGAATAAAATAAAAAATCAATAAGTATACCTGTACAGTTCATGTTAGCAGTAACATCAGGCAAACAATTTTGACACTTAAATTTTGATATTGCAGTGACAATAAATTTTAACATAGCGTCAGCTAATGAAGTCAATGGATGTAGTTTTAAAATATCTGCATAACTTGCATACTCAGCAGGACAAACACTAATGATAGCGAACCCAATCCAACCTAAAACAATATAAGCTTTTACAGAATAGATACAAGATTTTAATTAATTTAATCGAATATAATGCAACGTATATATTCAATTTAATAAATTTAAGCTTTATTCAACTAAGAATGAACGTCATGCTCTTTAGGAAATCAAAGTCTAAGAAATATTTTATTCTTGTCTATTTAGGGAAATGTGTTTAACACGTTCACACCGTGACTGTAATTCATGCTCCTTGCGTATTGGCGGCTGAAATTAATGATTTTTGCTCTATTGGATGGGAGTTATTCAAGGGAATTATGCAGTATTGACAATCTAACAATAATAAAATAAACAATAGAATCCTTCCTCATTATACATCGTCATGGAAAGTTTAGTGACTGACTAAAGTGTCTGATGCGGCAGTCTAGTGCGGGCCACTGGTGGTACCCCCGGCGTGAACATGTTAAAGAGTCAAAATCAATCATTGTTCAAATGAGAACAAATCAATGAGTTGATGAAATCAATGAGAATGAAATCAAAGAGAATGAAATCAATGAGTTGATAGTTCAAATCAGTAATGTTAAAATCAATCAATGTTGTTTCATTTACTATCTCAAATATTTGAGAAAACATTACTATCATGAAAAACTATGAAAACCGAAATTGTGTGCTAAAATTTATTTTCTTAAAGATTATCAAAGAATACTTTAGGATGCACTTACTAAATTATTCAGTTGCGCTAGAAACCAGTACTTCCCTAATATCAGAAAGATAGCATATAAGGTCAAATAAAGGAATTTACCAACTCTATCAGGAACTTTCAGCATCCATGATTGTAAAGATACAACAAGCAGCCAAAAGATTATACATGAATTAAACATATAGGAAGTGTTTGAGAGGAAGAACAAAAGTCGGTAGTGACCTCTGAAAGTTGGGCATTGGTATCAATATGGCAGAGGATAGAACACAATGGGATATATATATATATATATACATACATACATATATACATACCATCAAAACAATGAGGCTGAAATGGTTTGGAAATATGATGAGGATGGATAAAAGAAGATAAGGCTTATTTACGGCTTGTGTAAATAAACTTATTTATACAGACTTATTTACGACGATGAGGAGTTTATTTACCTTGGATCACAGGTCACATCAACCAATAACCTTTCCATTGAAATAAAGCGAAGGATCACAGTGGTTAACCGATGCTATTTTGGTCTGTTGAAACAGCTCCGGAGCAAGTTCATTAGCAGGAAAACAAAGGTCCATTTATATAAAACTCTAATCAGGCATGTCTTGACATACAGCTCCCAGACATGGACACTATCTGCACAGGATAGAAATAATAAGGATAGAAATAAACCTCCTGGTCTTCGAGAGGAAGATCCTTCGAAGAATCTATGGGCCGGTAAGGGATGAGGATGGCTGGAGAAGAAGAAGAAATAAGGAACTCTATGAGCTGCTCCAGGATAAGATGTTGTGACATTTATTAAACTGGGATGCCTTAATTGGGCACGGATGAGTTCGGACGAAATGCTTAAAAAAGTCATGGAGGAGGAAATCCATTGTCCAAGAAGAGTCGGATGGCCCAAGCTCTGGTGGATGGACCCTGTAGTGCAAGATGCACGAGATCTACTTGGAGTTCGAAATCGGAAGGCAGCAGCCCAAAACCGGGCCGAATGGCGGAGGCTCATAGAGGAGGCCAGGTCTCTTCACAGGGTTGTAGCGCCAGCTGATAGATAGATATTTACGACGACGACATATGACATAAAGTTGTAAAAGTCTATAAATAAAAAATAACTAAGGATTTTAGAATTGCATTTTCTATAAGAATTAATCATAAAAATTAGATATTTAAAAGTAGATTCTAAAGGTGGGAGTGCTGGAGAAGAACCGAAAAAATGTATGGACACAATGATATGAGGAAAAGAGAGATCATAATTTATAACACAGACCCACCATTATCTAGAGTTCATAACTATTCCTAAAACTATAGAATCCACAGGGAGTAAATTATGCCCAAAGGGACACGCTGTATATTAATGGAATTTTTAGAATATCTGGCTATTTGCTAAAGCAGGTTACATGAGATTTATACATAAGAAAATTATAAAATTGTTACAATCATCATAACAAATATACATAAAATCATTTAATATAGATAATAAATTTATAAACTCTCAACTTAACATTAACATTAATAAACTATAAGTTTGTTAAGATAAAAATTTGGTTACATAAGGCAGGAAGAAGTATAAGGCCTTTGGAAAACAATTAAATTAAATAGGAAGATAAAATAATAATAATAATAAAAAGAGTTTATTACTAGTATTTTCAAAAATGATTTCTTAATACTATTGCGAGATGAAAAAGAAACTGATGCTCTTTACAATAGTTAAGTAAAAGAGGTGAAAATGTTGGTAACATTTTTAAATATTAGAAAATAAAATACTAAATAATAAACTTTGAATGTAAGATATAAATTACCTAAAATAAATATGACTGAATAATATACCGTTGTAGCTCCTAAAGAAGTTTTGAAGAAAAAGGTTATGAAATAAGTTAGCCAAACCATACTAAATCCAAATAAGAAGAATATCAGGAACAGTGAATCTGAAAAAACAAAAAACTTCCTAAATTAAAAAATAATGAATAATTCAAATAAAATAAATGACTAGCAAAAGTCATTAGGATACATAGATATTATACTATACAGAAGATAGTTAAAAAGATATATAGTTATAGACATTATAAGAAGATATTAATATTGATTAATATAAAATTGATATTAAATATTATGATAGTACTAGATATTCTATTAAAAATAGGCTAGTAAAAATAATAGCTGATTTAAATAAATTTAAAAAAAGACATAAATTAGTGATTTTTTTTCTGTTTATTAAACATATTTTATTTCCTATGTATCAGACAGCTCTTTTAAATGCACTGTATGTAAATGACAATTTTTGAAAAATTTCTTTTATAAGATCAATTAGCTTTAAAAGAAAAATGTGGAAGGGGAAAGTTCGTTAAAAAAAATTAGAGAATATCAAGTCTTGTTCACTAAACCTTTAACAATAGAATTACGGAGGGATATCAAAATTGTACTCTCAAAAATTAATCAAAATGGTATAAATTATAGCAAATGATTAAATTAGACAAAGTGTCATGAACAAAACAAAGGAGAGAGTACAATACATCAAATGAGATTTCATAAGACAAAAAAAATGGCCACAAAATAAAATTGAAAGACAAAGTTCCTAAAATCAATTCATCCGAACTCTCTCCATATGTATCAGGTCTGTACATGTTAAACTGGAATTTTTCATACAGAAATATTTTCTATAGCTAACCTTACATTTTTCAATATTTCTGACAATTTAAGAATGCCATACTAGAAAAATTGTAGCTCTTTTCTGAGAAACTAGTCATTAAGCCTTTTAGTACATTTTTATAGGAAGTGAAGCACTACTTGATGTCCTTGACAGAAGTAAATATTATTTGTGGGGAGTAGCCTAGTAAGAAACCTAATGCCCTAATATTTCCAAATTGAACACCTCAATTGTTTACTTATAACAACAGTTACCTGTGTGTGATCAAGAAGCAAAATCGGCCATCAATAATTGACCGTATTATATATACATATGATGATTATATATATATTGAATGATGATTATTCAAATAGAAGATGATTTGCCGGTTGGCAACCCACCCTTGTGCTAGACTTCAGTCGCATCCTGCACAACGTGACCCTATTTTTACTGAACGGTATCTCATGAAGAGGCCATTAAATATCCACAGTATTGGGCAGCAGCTTTACCAGTACTGGAATGGTGAAGGAGACAGTAGGTTCAGCTCATGAGCTGACGTCTAAAAGTGGAGTCGGAGGCCCGGTGGTAAAAATGGAGAACTGTCATTGGACCACATCAGTAGTCCAAAGACTACTGGAGTCAGAATAGTTCAATCAAAAGGCCTCATTACTCATATAAGTCAAATCGAAAATACTAAGCAAGGTGCCATAGAGGCAACAACCGGTTAAGATATAGAATGGAGTGCTTGTTTTGTTGATTGCTGCCAGACAAGAGGGCAGCCCCTACTCTGAGCGACTTCTAAACTGCCAGTGGTATGCAGTGTGATAGCATAGTGATAGCGTCATGATAGCAACATCGACAGGAAAATATAAAATAATCATGAAGGAAGAACTAAAAATAATCATGAAGGAAGAACTAGCAGAAAAAGCTAACCCTAGTGCCCATTGTTCTAATTGAAATGTCTCAATTGGGTGATTATTTTTATTTTTTTCTATGTTTTTTAATATTAATTTTTAAAAAAATTAAACTGTTAGGCCCCTAACTTATTTAAACATCGATACCGCTTCCTTAGAATAGACATAGAAACGTATTTCTGTTAAATATTAGAAAAAAAAAAGTAGCTACAGCATAACCTAAATAAAGATTATGAAATAGCATTTTTCTAAAATCCCAATTGAGAAATTTCAAGTAGGACAATGGGCACTAGGGTTAGCTTTTTCTTCTAGTTCTTCCTTCATGATTATTCATGTTTGTAGATGAATATTTTTTATTTTACAAAAACTAGACAATATGACAGGAGATCATGTATTATTCAGAAAATATTTTCTATTCTGTACTACCTATATAAATATTGTATAGTTGGGATGCGACATAAATGTCGATATCTCCAAAACATCGATGTTAAACATATCTGTTTGTCAAAACATTGATGTTAAAAGAAATCTTTTGTGTTGTCAAAACATCAATGTTAAAGTTTTTTGGTTTACATCTAACAGAGATGTTAATACCATCTTTCTTTTTTTGTCATAACATCAATGTAAAAAAAAAAAATCTTTGTTTATGTCAAAACATCAATAAATATCACTAAGTTTAGGTTAAATGAAGGTTTCATTTGTTCAAGTAAAACTGTGGTATTGCCAGAAATATTGAAATGCTTGAGGCAATGAATTTTTTTTTTAAATTTTGAAATGCACTTGTCTAATGTTAAAGATATTAGAAAAAATATTTCAAAGGGTACCTGTTGTAGGTATCTTAATAATAAATATCACCTTATTATACAAATTGAAACAAAACAAAAAGGACGACCATTGTGCAATTCTCGTTTAAACCTCCCACATTTTACTATATAAATGCAAACCAAAGAAAGGTTCAGGTTCAGGTCACTTAAGATTCCCAAACCTCTGATTGGTTGTTGGTTATCACCCCTTTTTCACATTCTCATTTTTGTATTTATTCCTTTAAAGCTTACATTTATTGACTGCTATGCTTCAAAAATATGCTACAGCGTTAATTTTTAAGTGTTAATTATGATTAATAAAAAAAATAAATAAAAAAAAAGTCAACTAAAATATCAACACACAAACATCGATATTGCATCCCTACTCCGTGGTCATGGGGCATGGACAGGGATGGAGTAATTGGCTACTGACCCTACCACCGAGAACAAGAAAAAGAAGAGAGGGTTCGAATAATGTAGTGGAATGCCAAGGACATTAAAAATAAACAAATGGTCTCATTAACAGAATCTCATTCAATTATGATTTAATGTGAGAGTTTATCAGGTTTTAACTGATATTAATCAAAACAAAAAAGTCCATAAATTTACAGTAACTTTTTTTATCAAAATGAAATCGGTTTTTGCTGAGAGAGTGCCATTGCACAAAATCAAACTTTCGGAGAAGTAAAACATTCACGTCATTTCAACTGAAATGATTTATTTTGCATTCTAAATTTAATAGGAAGGAAGGCAGCAATGATCAACTTTCAACAGATATGGATAGGGCTATGTTCAACAATCACTAAAAGGAAAAAAATAGAGATCATCTCCTTTAAAAAAAAAATAAAGAAACCATCAATCAAGGAGCCTGGAGTTTCCTTTTATATTCAGTTAATCAAACACCTGACTGAAACCATTAAAAACTAAATTAATAAATTAAATTGGTAGTTAGGATTAATAAGCATAATAATAAACAAAGGTGTTGGTGAGCTATAAGAACAACTTCCCACTGTAACAGCAAGAAGAGAAGTTAAAATGCATCACTAACCTTACATTCACTAATGGGTATTAATTATTGAGTGAATACATAAGTTCCCTCGGTTTTTGAATGGAAAATGCACTTTATTAACTGACACATTCACTACACTGTAGCACAAACAAAGTTAATGCCAATGAAACCAAACACAACAGTTTTGAAGAGCAGACTTTGATTTATTCGATAAGTGTGTCATTATCATAAAATAAGGCTAAGAGAACTGGAGATATTTGAAAACAATTCACACTACTAAACAAAAACCGAATGAACTTATGGATCAATCCAATACTTATTGACAATAACTAGGAAAAAAAAATTAAAATAAATACTTACAAAGGCCATTATCAATATACAGTATTTCTGAAGTATCCATTAATACAAATAGAATCATAATCAGTGAGATAGAAACAATGTAAAGAGCAATATCCCAAATAAAGAATGAAGTCCAATAGGTCACAGGTGAGATATTAGTCATTAGAATAAGATGCTTTAATGAAGATACTCTTTCTTCATGAACATGTTTAATAAAATTGGAACAAACAATAAAAAGACCCAGAGGAAGAGTGCAAATCCACGCGGCAGCAGAACTGATCAATCCAATGCTGTCATCCCCACATATTCCCTAAAATGAATTATTCAGATAAAAATTTCATAAATTTCAAAATCAATATTACTACCACCATATTAATTTGTACCAACACACATTCAACATATATATATAACTCGCATGCCTAGTTATCAGAGTAGAAATCATTTTGAGGAAACAATGGAGCCATTATATAATTATATTTAATTATTCTTGTAATTAATTTTAAAAAATCCGGGACACATTGTATTTGACGCATTGTATACCCACAAGTGAGGTATGAATAGCACTGTTGTGTCTCTCTGTGATATTAATCATGAATGCCTACATGATGGGTGAAAAGTGATAATATAGCAACTCAGTTTCTTCCTCTTGGAACTTTCATGATTTCAAGATATTAAGCACATTAATTAGTAAGAAAGACAAAATTAATATTTGAAAAAAATTATTTAATATGTTTTCTTGACGAATAACTATCTCTTTGTGTAAATTTAAGTGTGAATGCGGTCGGTCACAGACTTTTTCCAGCAATCTCAGTTGATTAGAGATCTGAAAAATTAAGACTCCTATTAGATGGTTCCA
This sequence comes from Aelia acuminata, assembly GCA_911387785.2. Classification (NCBI taxonomy): domain Eukaryota; kingdom Metazoa; phylum Arthropoda; class Insecta; order Hemiptera; family Pentatomidae; genus Aelia; species Aelia acuminata. The sequence goes on from OU426980.1 coordinate 15,118,214, forward strand.
TAACATTTTTAGATGTGGGGCCAAGAGCTCAAACTTTGGAAGTATCAATCTTAGGCAATCAACAGTTTTACACTCCGATGGAAAACACTAAAACCAGTTTACACTGACTGTCATGATCAGAGAATATACCTAAAAATAGCTCCAACTCAAAAACAGGAAATAAGTCATATTCAAAATATTGATACTCCAACAATCCTTCCTCTCGATACAAATCTAATTACCTCAATCTGAAACACCTTGGAAATGAAGGGCTCTGAAGTTTACCAGAAATAATCATGATGCAATTCATTGTAGAATTGATCAAAATAATTTAAAATTTTAAATAAAATAAGTGCTATAAAAAATATAGGTCTTGTCAAAAAATTTGCTTAAGATTAGTTGCAGAAAATAAGGAGTAAATACAGATTAAAAAAAATATAATTCATACCTCCAAGATCATACACAATATTTTATATCAACAGTCCTTATTGAGAGACTTAAGTTTTTCGTTCAAGTTAAAATCAATGACATGACTTAACAGTTGGATTTAGGAGGTGGATTTAGGATAGGATAGGGATTTTAGGGCGATAAATGTCAAGATTATAACACCCGTGATTCTGATTGAGGTGGATTTAGGAGCTAGTCAGACACTCTAGACAAGTTAAATTTTTATTGTCTAAATATTTAAAAAAAACACTAAAGTATCAATATCCACTACCATTCTTACACCTCAGGTATTTTTGCATCAATGGTAGTGCGAAAAGATGAAATTTTATACAAAGAGAAAAACTCAATGGCGAGATCCAATGACATATCAGATAAATTTTTCCCACTTCTAGTTCCTTGATTAGACACTCTTACCATTACCATTACTTATCATAGATGATTAGATACCTAAACATTCACATACAAACCCTTGATTTGAGTTACATCAACAATAAAACTGGGGAACAGTCATTTTGCGGCATGGCAGGTTGAAGTCGATTTTGTATAACTTCACTATGACTCTAGTTTATGAGATAAGACCAAAACTATTTAACTGAAAAAGATGTAAATAATGAACACAATATATTTTAGACAATTTATTATTTAACAATATATTTTTAGAAGATCCTATAAAATTTAAATAGATATGCTATAAATACAAATAATTACAATGGCTGATGTTCAAATCCTCAAACTCACTTTCACTGATGATGCTGTTTTTCTGATTGTTCAATTCATTTAACATTTCAACTTGACTAAAGTTTTCAAAAGATGTTCTTGAAACATTAGAAATGACAAATCTTCAGAGTGTAATATAGAGGGCTTAGCCGATTCCACATTACAATACAACCAAATATCATGCCTTTCACATTCACAGCACAAAATCAACATTATTGAAATGATTGTTTAGTCTGTGGATCCCGTATCTCAGAAATTCCATACAAGATTAACAAACAATATTGGCCAAAAATATTTATTCTTTTCAGGAAGACTTATTTTCACAGACACACCGATACTTTTTCCATGATTCTATTGACAAAATTTATCAGATATAAAACAAAAACTATTGGAATCTTTAATACAATACTTTCCCAACGAATTCATATTTTTCAAGAGAAAAAAGACAACTAACTTAAAATTTTGAATAGAAAACCAAATGTGGCAACTAATTGAAGTTTAATACAATTTAGGAGGGAAAATTAAAAAAATTCAAATGATTGACATGTCATATCTCAAGAACCAAAGTTAATCCAAACACTGTAAACACACTCTTTGTATGTTGAATATAAATGTTTACTAAAATTATTAACACAATTATTTCTGCAGGAAATAAGTATTTTTGTTCCCCCATAATTAATACGTTCAGGCCGGGACTGTTTTTCGCTCTATCGGGCGGGAGCTATTTCAGGGCATTATGCAGTATTGGTAATCCAACAATAATACTATCCTACTAGTTATGTTTATAATATGGTATTAATAATAATTGTTATTAAAAAATAAATGTTTATACATTTATAAGTATATGAATATAAATATAAATAAATACAAATAATTGGCAATCCAACAATAATAAAATAAACAATAAAAAATATTATCTTACTAGTTATGTTTATAATACGATATTGATTATAATTGTTATTAAAAAAATAAATGTTAATACGTTTATAAGTATATGAATATAAATATAAAAATAGATGAATGTAGGTTAAATTTTCATTATTTTAATTTTCAGCTATATAGAAATTATTTATACTTTCTAAACACTTTGGCAGCCATGTCACCTCAAATTGAGTAACTGTTCTCTTGTCAGAGAATTAAATATTACAATTATGTCAAAACGAAGGTGTGATTCTCAGGTATTCTTTTTGGGCAGTGAAATTCTTAAAGATCTAATTATTTGGCAGATACTGCATTCTAGTGTAAGCCACCGGTGGTACACGCTGGTGTGAACGTGTTAAAGATATTATTAGAAATTAATATAATAATTCAAATTAAAATGGAAAAAGAAGTAAAAAAAATTGACAGATAGTTTGACCTATTTCAAGATACAGTGTACTGCTGCAATAAATTCTCTCAAATTACAGAATAATGTAAAGCCCAAAGCTTTTAAAATAAGAGAATTTCCCTATGCTTTGAAAGCAAAAGTAAGGCAACAACTTAAAAGAATCAAACGTTTGAAAATTTTAATCAAAGTACAAGATAGCGACAGGGCATCATCTCTAGTTGTTTCTAAGTTCTGTATATAGATTATAAGTTAAGTGTGAACCCTCAACTCCAAGTCACACATTACCCTATACCAAGAACTGATGGTCTGTAATAAGACACTTAACAACTTTATGTACTATTGCTCTGTGGATTTTGTAAAAGCACATCTCTATGTTTTGATCGATGAGGAAAGCAAAAAACTCCCTCTCTTTTGGCAACAAAGCTGTACCTAACAACTGTAATAGCTGGAGTACTCTCTCACACTATGTTGGTATCAAAAATCTGATAGCTTTTGCATCACACTTAATAACTATAATGGAGATTGAACAGTAGCCAACTTGATAAAGAGGCCCTATCAATAAAATAGGTTTATCTATAAAGTAATTTAACATTACATTTATGGCAGAAAGTTTATTTATTATATAGATAACCAGCCCCTGACCCACATTCTGGAATAAAATTCACACCTTTCAGCAAAGACTTCCACAAGTCTGCTATACATCCAGGCAAACAGACTTTGACTACCAAAGTAGAAACAAAGTGGCAGAAGGAAATTTACATTTCCAGTGAAGAGAACCCCCTGTTCAATAAAACATTTCCCAAATTGAACAAAGATTTGCAGGGGGAGTTTAATTAACTTCTAAACCATATATATATAAAACCCTTGTAGAAGAAACTTGACATGATTCAATACATACCAGAATACAATCAGATCTTCTGAACATTAATAATTATTAAGCTCAATTATACTAACAAAATGGTATTATCTTTAAAGGACAGCACATAGTTAGAGAAACTATGAACCTTCCAAGAAGTCTAGTCTCAAATAATGCAACAAGTTAATAAAATTTCTGAGCAGAGTGCCAGAATAACCGGTCACCAACTGTTTTGCATAAATCATAAATTTATAGCTTAATGGCTTTCCATCATATTTTTAAAGTAATTCAAGTGAGTATTTCTGTTTCATTCTCTTTGGAGAGTTACAAAAAATAGCTTAGACCTGGCTTCTACTTTCTTTGAAAAAGTGATAGATGAGGACTAGGAAAACTCTAAATCTCACCGGGAGAAGCACCAAGCGTTCATTGAATAGCAATTATTAGTAGGTTCAGAATTATCCTTTGATTTCCTTATCCAATCCCTTCTTCAATTTTCTTCTTCCTTATAGAAACTGACCGAAAGGAAGACACCCTCGCTCCAGGTGAGTCCAGAGTTATTTACTTTATTAGAATTTTTTTTTAAATTACCATCCATTTCTAGAACACTAATAGTCTCATATAAAATAACATCCAGACTGTTAAAAGAGGTAGTAGAAACCATGGCTTCCAGTACATTATCTCTTCAAAAGAAAATTCAAGAGATCTTGTTGCATTACAGGTCAACCCCACTTGCTAGAGGAAAATCTCCGTCAGAATTTTACTTAGGATGTAGAATAAGAATTAAGCTAGACACTTTGAAACCTTCACCAAGACCACTCTCCCTCCTTAATGTCAAATAATCACATGGGAGATCAAGCTAGGTATCCTTACATTGCAAACCAAAATAGTGATTTAGAATAGTAATTAAACAAGTTAAGAAACTTCATTACATATTATGCTTTATAACAATAATTATAATAATAATAATAATATTAGTGATTGCCTGAAGAGGCACCTAAACCAATTATTATTAATTAAAAATGGTTCGAAACCCCTGTTAGCCCCTTTATCTCTGAACCCTAAAAACAATGAGCCGGGAATATAAAATGCCCCCAGTTTCAAGACCAGTCTAAAAAACACCCAGAGAAGCATCTTGAGCAGCCAGAACTCAGAACGCAGCTTTTTTTTTTTTTTTTTTTTTTTGCTTCAGTGTAACTTTATGTAATATGCAGGCATAAATAAGCTTTAAAATAATAGATTGTAGTTTTAGAACATTTAAACGAAGAAAATGTAAATTTTTTAAAATTATGATTTTTATAATTGGTGGAATAGTCCAGAAATATTAAATTTTTAATTAAATAGTCATATTTAAAAAATTGGTGTAACCGGGCCTCACCCACCCCCTTCCCCTGTTTTAAGACTACAAATATCATACCTAATAAGCTTACAAATTGGACGGGAACGGACTAGGAGGCAGTCTAAAAGTAGCTAATTAAATCGAAAGAGAAAATTAAAACCGAGTGGAATCATGGCTCTAAGAGTAGAAGCTAACTAACTATTGGTGATGGAAATTGTAAAGACCAAAAATAGGAGGGTAGGCATGGGAGACCACCAAAGAAATCAAAAGATTATTTAACCTCATTTTGATTTTCAATTCCTTGTTTCTTTTCATAAACTCACATTATTATTAAGGCATTCCTCTATATTTAGATACTTTTGTATTAACAGGGTATTAACTTATGACATTATTATTATTATAGGAGTATGTTTGATGAAACGGCACACAATGAAATAGGTTTTGATATTCCTTGACCACACACCTAACCAATGTTCTCTAAAAAAAAATAAAAGGAAAAAATATTCTTGAGATTCATCATCTGAATGCAATGCAAGTACGAGGGGCATAATTTTTACTTTTTTGTGTTAGTCACCCATTTAAATTTTTCGAAATAATATTCCAATATTAATTTTCATAATATAAAAATTTATAGCCAGCTCTAGACCAAGGAGTCTCCAAAATGTCTAAAATAGAATTGTTGAAAAAAATCTCCAATACTTTAGATATTTTGGTAAAAGTTTATTAAATACATCATATTAGTCCTTTAATCCCAAATCCAAAATATATTATATTGCCGTCATCTTTTCACTTTGCTAATATTGCATTGCAATTCATGGTAACACTAAATCTGTTCATGAGCATTTCAATATAATTCTTTAATTACTTTTTTGAAAACCCTAACATATCATAACTACAACAGAAACTTGGATTAAACATAAAATAAACCTATGTGAGTACGTCTTTCATTTCTCATTCTTGACAACTTCCATACATTATCATTGCAGATATAAAAATGGGATACACTACCATTTTCATTTCTGTAAAAGAAATCTGCAAAGAGATTGGTAATGAGATAAGTAAATGATAAGATTGATTGATAAGAGTATAATCGTAAAAAATCAACGATGGTTGATCTAGGACACAGAAAGTGATGTAGTGGAAGTGGTTATCCCATCATGAAATCTGGGGAAGCAGCAATACCAATCTAAGAGGTGAGCAATTGCTTGAATTTATTATAAAATACGATCTTGAAATATTGAATAGTGGCAGCAAACCCACATTTCTGAACAGACTAAGATCGGAAGTAATAGACATAACATTGGCAACACAAACACTCAGTAGGCAAATCGTAAACTGGCATGTCTCCAACGAGGAAACATGCTCGGACCATAAATACATACGATTTGACTTACCGGACAAAGTAAACTATAACGAGGAGTACAGGAACCCTAAGAATACAGACTGGGAAACCTACTCCTCTGTATTAACTGAATTAATGAGACAATGTCCAGTAGATGCACAAAATGAATGGCAACTGGATTGTCTCAACTCTACTATGACAAAAGCAATGATGGAATCTTACCATCATAGCAATAAACTCAAAACAAAAAAATCCAATAGGAATGTTCCTTGGTGGAACAATGAACTAAACAAGCTTAGAACACAAAACAGAAAATTGTCCAACGCTGCAAAAAAATCTGGCAGATGGGATATCTATAAGGAAGCACTCACCAAATATCATAAATCTGTCAGGAGAGCAAAAAGAGATGCCTGGAGGAAATTCTGCTCAGATGTGAGCGACATTCCTGAGGTAAGCAGAGTTAAAAAAATATTAAACAAAACAGAACAGGAAACCTTGGGCACGCTAAAGGTGGAAGGGGGATCCACGGTAAACGAAATGGAAACCCTGGAGGCCATGGCAAGAACCCAATTTCCTAACTGTGAAATTAAAAACACCATTATTAACAACCCCACACATACCACGTCAACCAGTGACGAAAGGATGTGGAGGGAAGCAAAACAAATAGTCACCAGCAGTGCCTTAGAATGGGCCGTTAACACAATGAAGCCATACAAATCTGCTGGCGCGGATGGCATATTTCCTGCTCTAATACAGAAAGGAATGAAGACTATAAGACCACACCTCTTAAAATTACTAAGAGGTAGCCTAGCACTAGGATATATACCCACCGAATGGAAAATATCCAAGGTAAGGTACATACCAAAGCCAGGCAAAGAATCATATGATGATCCTAAAGCCTTTAGACCCATATGTCTGTCATCATTCCTAATGAAGACACTAGAAAAGATAGTAGACAGACATGTGAGAAAACAGATATCGGAAACAGACCCGATACATGAAAGACAATTTGCTTACCAAGCAGGAAAATCTTGTGAGGTAGCACTGCATAATTTGGTGCTAAGGATTGAAAAATCTCTGAACCAAAAAGAAATAACAATTGGCACCTTTGTTGACATCGAAGGTGCATTTGATGAAACACCATATACCATAAAGTCATCAAGGACGCTATAAGAAACAGAAATATAGACAAAATCTCCTCCAGATGGATAGAAAGAATGCTGGAGGAAAGGACTTTGGTCACAGAATTGGGACATGCCAAACTGTGGAAAAACCAAGAGGAGGTTGTCCAAAAGGAGGTGTGATCTCGCCATTACTGTGGTGCCTAGTTGTGGATTCCTTGCTAGTGAGATTGAACAAAGCAGGCTTTTACACACAAGGGTACGCAGATGACCTGGCAATTCTAATTGAAGGTAAACATCAAAGCGTACTATCTGACTTGCTCATAAACGCAACAAAAATACTACAAAATTGGTGTAAAGAGAATGGGTTGAATATAAACCCAGAAAAAATACATACTTGTATCTTTACACAAAGGAAAAAAATAAACATTAAACTGCCAGAAATAAATGGATACCAGCTTACACCCTCTAAAGAAGTAAAACACTTGGGTGTAACACTGGACCATAAACTAAGCTGGACAAAACATGTTGAAACAACGACAAACAAAGCCCTAAAATGCCTATGGGCTTGTAAAAGAGCTATAGGCAGGAAATGGGGATTAAAACCCAAAATGGTCTATTGGCTATATCTAACTGCAATAAGACCAATGGTTCTATACTCAGCCCTGCTTTGGTGGCACAAAGCGAGTAGGGGAAAAAACAAAATCCTGCTAAGCAAACTACAGAGGCTTGCATGCCTCATGATAACAGGAGACATGAAAAGTACTCCAACAGCTGCTATGGAAGTGATGCTAAATCTAGCACCACTGCAGATAGAAGTGGAGATTCAAGCTATGAAATCCTCATATAGGATTGTAAAACAAAATAACTCACCTAGAATAAATTCTAGAGTTGGCCATTGGGAAATAAACAGGAAAATCGAGAAAGATCAAGTGCTGTCCATGCATTCTGACCTACAAATTCGTGAAATCCTGGATACCAACTATCAAACAATAATAAATAAGTTGAAACCACACAAAAAACACAAAGGAATCAACTGCTATACGGATGGCTCGCTCACCAAGAGTGGATCTGGAGCGGGAATCTGGAGGGAGGATAAACCCACAAAGAGCATATCAATCTCACTTGGTAAATATGCTACAGTATTTCAATCAGAAGTGCTAGCAATTTACCAATGCGCCTCGGAGCTGCTGGCGGAAAATACAATAAATAAATACATTACCATCTTTACAGATAGCCAAGCAGCTATAGGGGCATTAAACAACAATGTCATTAAATCACAGATTGTCAAAGACTGCAAAATCTAGCTCAACAAACTAGCGGAAAGCAATAGAGTCAGAGTGGAATGGGTGCCCGGACATTCCGGTATCCAAGGAAATGAAAAAGCAGATGGCCTTGCAAGAAAAGGCTCAGCAAAAAGACCAATGACCCCTGAACCAGTAATTGGCATAAGTCTAAGCTATGCCAAAAGAAGGATAGGGGAGATATATGGTGCAATTAAAAAACAAAATTGGAATGATAAAACACAGTTTCACTCCAAATTCTTTTTAAAAGGCTACTCTGCCAAAAGAAGTGACATTCTACTGAACTTGGACAGGAAAGCACTCAAAAAATTTACAGCGATCTATACAGGACACTGTAAACTCAACAAACATATGCACAGACTTAAACTCGCAGACTCACCTATCTGCAGATTCTGTGGCAAGGAGGATGAGACAGCTTATCACATTATAAGCTGGTGTGAACGACTTGTTAGGCAAAGATTCAGCATCTTTGGCGAGGTAAACTTACCTCACCCAAGTACTAACGAACTGGTCAACCCAACAAGTTTGCTAAAATTTACTGATGCACTAAAAATAGACTTTTAGAAATCAGGTAGAATCAGGCGCACAATAGACCCAAGAGGTCGCGGTGCATAGTGCCGGTGGAAAAAAAAAAAAAAAAAAAAAAAGTGGTTGGGGGTGTAGTAAGAAAGAATAAACACTGATATTACACATAATTGAATCAAACGTTTCCACCCGAGTTTCAGATTTTCACCAGGGCCGGCTCTTCCGGCTCACCAGGAAGAGATTCAGACCAACTGAACTAAATGAAGTATAATTAAAACTAGTAGCTACTAGTGGGTATATAAAAAGATGTGATGCATAAGTGTAGTACAACAGATAAATTAAACAGAAATATAATTTGTATAATCTAAAAATAATATAAAATTAATTAATATTCAATAAAATTAATATATATTAAATTCTTACCAATGATGTACTTAAAGGATAACTGCTTGTTTTAATGGTATATTTAGATGTATGGTTATTTGACTGAAGAATAGTATTATAAAGAAGATCAAGAGCTATGATTGGTGCATGGTTTGCCATAGATGAATAAAGTAAATTTGGTACAGATGCACTAAAATCAGCAGCAACTATCATGGATTTAAAAAATTTGATTTTGTCCTCTACAGCAACTTTGAGAAGTTCTAAAACACAATTAAGGAGTCTCTACAATTGTATATAGTAAATAAGAAGTATAATTCATTTTAAAATACCAATTTTTTTTACTTTCTAGGAGAGCCTCTACATATTTTCGACTTAAAAATATTTGTAAACGGGACAGTTTTGACTCTGGATGGTGTATTCTAAAATACAAAATTATAACTGTTTCACAGCAGCTCAAAAATACACTGAGATTAAGACAAGAACATTGGATAAAGATCGATACCACTAATTAGTTTTTCTATTATACATACATTCTCGATTATGATCTTCTGTAATCATTTTTTAAACTATGATTAATTTTTGAAAACTAAAATGAATATTTTAAAAAAGTTCTAAAGATAATATGACTTATGAAGCATAGAGTGACTGGAAGGAGAATTCCCAGCCTTTAATTAAGGGTATTGGTATAGATGGGTGACTAGCTTTACAAGTGGGCCTTACAGTCCTTTAAGCCAAAAACTAATAGCTACTTAGGGCCATTTTGACTACTGACCTACCATTTTGCAGGACTTAGTTATTTGGACTCAGGGGACCCCAAAATGTGTATATTTGTTGAAAACCGGAAGTCTAAATGTTTCACGATCGCAATAATTTCCCTTACTATATATTTCATGTATAGGTAAGTGAAAGTATAAATGTTTTATGCATGATTTTCAAGACATAAGGAAAAACTAATAAAAAAAATCCCAATTTTTTCCATATTTTTAGGTCACAGGAAAGTTTCCTGTTTTAAAACCTTTTAATGTTGGAAAACTTGTTTTTCCCATGTTTGTTGAGTCATATACAAGTTATAAAAAAAATTTACCCAACCTTTTGCCTGTTGAGACGTTTTTATCTAGAATAAAACCTTTATAGACAAAGAAACTTGACCTGAATGTGGCATATAACTTGGATTTTTATCCTGGCCTGATGGAAAAAACAGTGAAAAGAGTGGGTAATAGTCAATGCCTTTATAGGAACTGCTGATATTACTGTTTCTGCACTAATATGAAAACACCCTGTGTGTGTCTCTGGGTGTGTTTTTATAAAATCATTGCTTGAGTACAGCCTCTCTCTTTAATTATTTTCATGTGGATAACTACTTTATAATTATTTAACAATTTTAAATATTTTTATTTTTAAGAGAAAAGATTGACCTTGTCCATTTGAATTCAAACCTGGATCTTCCTTATTACTAGTACTGCTCTTCAAAGTTGCCACAGCCTTCTCTTCAAAGGATCTGTGAAGAGAAGGTATTGAATGATCTAAGAAAAGGCACTAATGGGGCAAGTTGCAGCACTACATTGGATCCCGGCCAAGGACAATCTTGAAAATAAATTTTTTTAATATATATATATATATATATATATATATATACATGTACATATTAAAAAAAAACCACTTGAAGAAGGAAAATGTGTCACATTTAAGAATGGGAATTTATATATATATATATATATATATATATATATATATATATATATATATATATATATATATATTAATTTAGATACACAGTCAATCCTTGCATATGTGCATGGGGTCACAGATGATCATGCGTATATACAATGATCTTTCAATATGGACAAATATATATGTTTATTTTCCAATAAAAATACAATTCCAATACAAAAATGGATTAAATGTAGTTTGATGTCATAGCATGGTGATTAGTAAATATATCAATAATAAGATATTAGAGTAATAAATAAGAGAATGTTCAATAGGAAACAAACCTTTCACAATAGAATTGTTTTTATTTTGGCCAGTAACATCTACATAGGCACTTCCTTCATTTTGTATAATGGATAAAAACGCATTTTTCATTCTAGTATTATTTTGTCCATACAAATAAACTTCTGTTGGCCCATAAATATTTAATGCTAGGGTTAAATTTGTAGTATCATTTTTCCCTAGTACAAACTTATCGAGTGGGTCCATAGCAAAATAAGCTATGAAAACAGGTACAAAAACTAGCTGTAATAAAAAAAAAATAAAAAATATATAGAGGTGAGAGATAGTCAACTGTTACACTATACGATAGGTTTAATGATTATCAGGATTTTCAGTTAAAACTTCATCATGGCTAAAAGAAAACAAATATATAAATATCTATGCCAGAGGATGACAATAAATGAATACTTTACAAAACTGATAATAATATATTTATACGAGGGGTGATCAAAAAGTTCCAGGACTGATTTTTTATTAATTTATTTAAAAAATCTACAGGCTATTGGACGTCGTCCCCTTCAAAGTACTCTCCTTGGGAAGCTATACATTTTTCCCAACGATGTTTCCACTGTGTGAAGGACTTTGAGAAATCATCTTGTGAAATGGTGTGTTGCTGCTCCAGCGATTTTTTTTTAATGTCATCTACGGACTCAAATCTCTTTCCCTTCATGGGTCTCTTAAGTTTTGGAAACAAGAAAAAGTCTGCAGGGGCAAGGTCAGGTGAATATGGAGGCTGGGGAATGACCGTCATTCCATTTTTGGTGCAGTAGTCGCGAATGAGCAGTGCGGAATGAACAGGCGCATTGTCATGATGCAGCACCCACTCACCGCTCCGCCACAACTCTGGTCTCTTCCTCCTTATTGCCTCGCGCAAATTTCTCAGGGTTTGAAGATAACGAAAGCGGTTAATGGTCTCACCTCGTGCAAGAAATTCATGGTAAACAACACCCTTCCAGTCGAAAAAAACAGTAAGCATGACCTTGACGTTTGATTTGACCTGACGTGCTTTTTTGGGGGTTGGGGAGGATTTCGTCTTCCATTGTGATGACTGGACCTTCGTTTCCACGTCGTAGCCATAAACCCACGTTTCATCTCCAGTAATGACTTGTTTTAAGAAGTTTTCATTGTCATTTGCCATTTCAAGAAGTTCCTGACAAACTTGAACTCTGTGTTCTTTCTGCTGCTCAGTCAACAGTCTCGGAACAAACTTTGCAGCCACCCTTCTCATCTGCAAATTTTCTGTTAAAATCTGTTGACACGAACCAAATGAAATGTTCAATTCTTCAGCCATCTCACGAATGGTTAGTCGACGATTAGAACGCACGAGACTGTTCAATCTTGCAACATGATCGTCGTCAGTCGAAGTTGATGGGCGCCCTGAACGAGAATCATCTTCACACGATGTCCGGCCTTCCTTGAACCTTTTGTACCACTCATGACACCTTGACCGACTCAGACATTCATCACCGAAAGCCACTTGCAACATTTGAAAAATTTCAGTAAACATTTTACCCAACTTCACACAAAACTTTACGCAAACGCGTTGCTCTTCCTTTACATTCATTTCACAAAATCGCCGAACACAAAAAACTTTTTTTTACGAAAACAGCAGTAACTTTGCAATGAAGAAGGTTATCAACAAACTGAATAAACAGCTGAGCTCAGGAAGAGTCACGCTAAACAATGCTGCCAACCGCACTGCTCTATGACACTCCATTGCCGCGCAATCTCAACAGTCCTGGAACTTTTTGATCACCCCTCGTATTATCTGATAATATATTTATTATCAGTTTTGTAAAGTATTCATTTATTATAGTATTAAATCTGATAAAGATCCACATTGGGATCGAAACGTTGGCTTTCCAAAATAAAAAAAGTTTTACCTGAAAATCCTGATGATCATTTAACCTATAAAAAAAAAAAAAAAAATTAATGAAATTAACAAACTAGACCAAATGAAAGTAAACAGTAATACAAAAATAGTTATTAAATAAAGCCTACTTTGATAGCGTTTTTGATTTTAAATGAGCTACGTGTACTTTTATTTAGCTATGTATACTTTAATAATATAAAGTCCCATTTAGACAGGTAATTTTTCATGTCAATTATTTCTAAAATGAGAGCTGTGGCTTCAAGTCAAAATAGCAAGCCATTTTTTTCCTGTGTCCGGAAATTTTTCCCTAACAGAAAAGTTGTTTAATTGTTTCAGCAATAATTTCAGGGAAGCCATCAATTTTTTTTTTTAACATATGTTTGACGTCCGTAGCATATATGCTTTCTGCTGAATAGGGGTCACCTGTGGTGAAGTGGTTAGCATGTAACCAAGGTGGTAACACTGGAAGGATAAACCTGTGAGTTGCCTTCCAGATGAGTGACGTGGAACTTCACAAAAATGAGGTGGTTTTAGTGTAAATTTGATTGAAAAGGTTTTTTTTTTTGTTTTGTGGGTTGTTTTTTTCTTCCTAAGTTAAAAATGTTACATTTGTTTTATTTACTTCTCTTTTTTTTTCAACTTTCATTTTTTTCTCTTTCCCTCATGTATATAGTTTCTGCCTTTTATGTATTTCATATGTAAATTTACTTGTATATATATTCTAATGTAATTAAATAAAAGAAATGCCGAGAGATAATGCTTCGTGGATCCAGCCCTACTCACCTTAGTTAGCCTGTAGATGTTAAAATCATTTGACCAGTTAATGGTGGTATGTTTTCTTAAAAAAAAATTATTTTACTAAATATTTTAATTGGCAAACAGCCAGGCGTTCAACATTGGTTAATTTAATTTTTTTTCTTTCCTTCCTACTTCAGACTTTCTTTTCTTTTAACAATTTTTTTTTTTCATTTACCCTTTTTTCCATATATTGGTCATAACCATAGCCAACTATTGCACAGAAGGGTTCATTTTAAAGGGAGAAAAAATCCTTGGCTATGCTGTCCTTTGGATGGGAGGTAAGAGGGAAGTTAAGATGCCAGGCTGAAGCCTAATTATACCTGGATAGGCAAAATTTAGGACTCACGCAGTTGCATCACCACATTATTGATATCATTATAAACTGAATTTTAATAAACAAATAAAAAAACAAAATTTTCTGAGATTTTGGTCCCACTAATCCTTGGGGAATTCCAAAATCAGATTAAAACATCCTGGAAAAATTTAAAAAATTAGTTGTTCAGTAGATAGTCCTCTTCATTTTTCTCTAGGCAGCAATATCTTCTTCTTCCCACATCATAAGAAATAGGCAAGGTGAGAGCCAGAGACAACATTTAAAGAGCAACTGTTGTACTGTGATTTGTAATTTGCATGTTGTACATGCCATATTGCAACAAATGGGGCTTTACTATATGTATACATAAACTTTATATATATATATATATATATATATATATATATATATATATATATAAACCTTCATATAATTAACCAAAAATTAAAACATTGTGATTAAAAAATTAAAACATTAATATGTATTAAGAAAAATTAATAATTTTTTTCCATAAATACATAAGTTAAAATAAAAATAGCATTTCCATATTTATACCATATTAAAACATAAAAATATTGTCAAACCATGAATAAAAAGGAATAGAATAGTACAGTAAACTCCCGAATATCAGCTGAATTGAATTGTGCAACCGCCATAGATAATCCGAAAAATGACAAAAAGGCATAATACTCAAAAAGTAGGTTTATCCAACATAAATATTTGAAACTATAATCTAAATTGGAATGTATTAAAATTTTCGTTTAATACTATGTACAGATTTTCGACTTTTGTTTTCAAGAACTATAATATGAGGAAACGGTCAGTCTCACACATGTTGTTAGGATTTTTGCCGAATTCAACATTCTTTCATCCGTTAGAAAGCTGATTCACTATGCTTCCAAACCATGTCAACTACTTTGAGATTATGCACCTTTATAAGGTGTAAAATATGAAAGACTGTTCATAAGTCTTTATTTTATATCTTGAGCTCTAATCTATTTTGGAAGGTTGGGTTTGTGTCATTTATTGGTTCAACAACCCTTAAATCTCTTTTAGGCCAATACTGTCCAGCCTGTCCATATGGAAAAATATCTAAATGTTGGAATATTGAGGCGTTATATATCAATGAAGTGGGAAAAATGGTGGGAAAAAACCAGTGGAGGATTAAGGAAGGGTCCAAACATGTTCCAAGATAGTTTTTCCCTTTTTCCACTCCTAAGATTTCCAAGCTCACTTGAATCTCACCATTCTACAGTGAAGATGGAGTGCCCTCATATAGACATAAAATAAATAATTTATTATGTTTCTAGTACAGTTTATATTGATCAAACCTTTTGTTATTCATTACTATGCCTTCACACCATAACACTAGACCAAACTAGTTCAACATTTACAAACTAAAAAAGTTCTTTTCTCATGTGTGTCCATATGAACACAGGCATTAAAGGCTACCATTTGCAGAAAATTGTATGTGATGTATGTTTTATATGATATACATATGTAAATTTATCGAGGTGAATATATTTCCTCAAATAATGACGATAAGAAAATTTTTGGAAAAAGTAGCTTCTCTAATCATAAAAAGGTTAAAATATTTGGAAAAACACAAAGACATACATCCTTTCATTTTTATATATTCTTTACAAGCATGAACTTATTGAAATTTTTGCAAGAAAAAGGCTGTGAAGGGACCAGTTTTTTAAGGGAGAACTGTCTTCCACAAAACATAGTATTTCAATCTGGGAAACTTTGTAGAAAAAAAAAGGCTATATGAAATCAATAATATGTTGGCAAGATGGAGTCAGTATCATTCAGTGTGTTGACTACTAGGCGATTACACTGGCATCGAATACTTATGGAATGAATCCAAGAATGAATTTTTGGCCAAACAATATTTCATAAAAGATAAAATGATTATTTATGTCCGGCAACATTTTCAGTGCAACAGTACATACCAAAATACTGAACCCACATGGGAAATAAGAAATGGTAATAGTACCTCGCAACTTGGCTGATTGATGTCTGCATTCAGAATGCGTGGCAACTAAAAAGAAAAGCAGGGTCAACAATGGCAAAGCTTGATTTCAGGAGAATCATATAGTTCAATTGTAACTTATTTATTATAAAGCTCCTCCTAAAATTGGAAGGCTGGTTTCAAGAAAAGTTACAATTTACTATGTAAGGTATGACTAAATGGAGGGCTATACATTGGAACAAGAAAAGTTGGTCCATTTGACTCGCAGAAGTCATCAGGACAGAATGTTAGAGTAAATTTAATGTTGGACTGTGTGTGACGTTTTTTTGGACCATACCACAAAAAATAACTTTATTTTATATTTTTTTACTAGAATAAGTAATTGTTATGTATTTTATGATTTCTTTCCTGAAACCTATACTTACCAACAATACGCCCGACTGCACAATTTGTCCAGATGGACACATAATGTATTTCAAAAAGTATTTATTCTAGAAATTATTTTTAAGTATAGGACTTCTATTTAAAACACATAAATTGTTTTAGCATTTTTTTTTAAAGAAGGGAAAAATAATATAAATAGTAATTGGTTGTTATGTGTGGATCAGTGGGCACCTCTTGAAGTTAACACAAGGTTTCAGAAAAATAATCGAAGGCCCCACTTTGACCCAATTTTTGTATAAAAATTCGTATTTTGGGGTCAAAGAGAAGCAGAAAACAAATATTAACATTATTATTCTCTAAAAATATATTTAAAGCCCGTCCACTCAATGATCAGTAACATCAATTTAGTTTTATTAGTTTTCACATTCTACTGATACTATATCTGTATGCCAAATATGAAGTTTTTTTCTTTAAACCGAATGGTTTTTAAAATTTTTAAACTATTTCATTAGAAGATAAAAGATTCGAACACGGCCGGGAGTCGAACCCAGGTCCTCTGAATCTACGTTGCAGCGCTCTTGCCACTGAGCTAACCGTGGGGCCGCCCCAACCGTGATCGAATCTTTCTCTTCTGTGATCCCACCCACCAGGTCTCGCCAGGTTTTCAAAATAAGTTTTGATGTAGAAAAGCAAGGTTTATTGCTTGAGTCTAAAAACATCGATTATGCATTTTTTGTACATATACCACATAAATGTATCTATATAATCATTTTAGACAAATAAAATGTTAATATTTGTTTTTAGCACCTCGAAAAACCCGTTTCTTTGAATATGTTTATTGGATTTGTTGACTGATTCTTTAAGATTACAATCCTGTACGGATCGCTGGAGTGGAGAGGGTTTAAATATTTTATAGAGAAGAATAGAGTTGATATTCGTTTTTCACACTCCACAAAAAAAAAAAAAAAACCCTAAATAAGAATTTTCAAAGCGATCGAAAAATGAAAAAAAATTTCTCAGAATTTTGTCATGCTGGTGCCTTCGATCCCCCCCCCCCAAAGAAAAAAACCATAAAAATTATTATAACTTCAAGATGGATCCATTGATCCAAACGCTAATAAAAAGAGATTTAGGGTTTGTTTAAACACAAAAAGCACAAACCCGACCTCCGAAAATAGATTAGAACTAGAGATAAAAAATAAGAACTTTTGAAGGTTTTTCTTATTTTATTTCTTATAAAGGTACATAATTTCAATTAGTTGATATGGTTTGGATTTAATTGGATGGATATGGTCTTATACATTTAATTACTATAATATTTTTTTAAACCATAAAATAAATCTATTGTTATATAATAACCTAGATATCTATCCAAACCAAAGACAGAAAAATATTCAAAAATATTATAAAAAAAAAATTTCCTTGGCTTGTTGGGCCAATTGGCGCGAATAACAAAATGCATCTGTGAGAGAATGACAGTTTCCTCCCCTATAGGTATAAAATATGGGACAACTTTGAACCAGTAGCTTCGGGGCGTGGCCTGTTTCGACAGGTATCGATTAGCGAACTCCTATCATGTCATTTTCAGTTTAAAAGGGCCTTGATTAGTTTTATTTAATACCAACCTTGGGCTTCTGCTCACTCAAAAGGGATAAATCAGTCCTCAACAGGTCCTTTTCAGTTAAGATCAAACCATACTAAATGGCACAAATAAGCCACTTCCAGAAGCCACCTACTTCCAAAAATATTCCAAATAATAATAAGAATTCTCCTATGCATTATGAAGGCAGACCTATTTTTCCCGGTTTTAAACTTTCATCTTCCAAAACTATCACTATGAGTTCGTATTGTGTGCATTGTGGAAGGGGATAAACCACAAAGCACATAATCTGCCCGTGGATAATTGGGAATTTACTGTGTTTAAAAAATGGAAAGATTATATTTAGTGATTTGTAAAGATAATTCCAATTAAAATACTCACAGTTAAAAGATTTGGAAACCATCTCTTCAGTGTGCGATACATATTTTTGTTAACGAGACCCAAAAATCGTTGAATATACAACATATAAATGTTACTAACCATTGGGTCCACTGCTAGAAATAGAAGACAGATATTAGATTAAAAAAATCTATACCACAAGAAACATACAGGAAAACTCATGTTATAAAATAATAATAATTAAAAAAGTTAAATTTATTAAAAAATTATTATTATTAAAATGTTTTTCAATAATGTGATTGAATAACAGAGATAAGTATACCGAACTTATCATAAGCAATTACATATATAAACACTTGATGTTTGACCATCTCGGCCCGATCTAATAATTCCCTTAGTTTTAGAGGTATTTTAAGTTGTTTTCTAGAATAAGCTGATTAATAAATTAACTTCAGGTTAACACAGTACATACAAATATAATTTATTTTATATGTAAGTAAAATTATATAATCACTGGCGCAACAACCCACTTAGTGAGTCAAGGCCTCCTTAAGAAGATTGCCCCATCGCTCCCTATCCTGCGCAGCCGCAGTCCAATTCCGAGCACCTAGAAGATGTCTTGAATCCTTTGCGACTCCATCTGTCCACCGAAGTTTCGGTCTTCCGACACCTCTCGACCCATAGATTTTGTCGGACATCATTTTCCTTGGAATGCTCTGTTCCGGCATTCTGGCAACGTGGCCAGCCCATCTAAGCCTTCCAATGCGGATGACTCTAATAATGTCTGGTTGCCCATAGAGCATTTGAAGCTCCAAGTTGTTTCGCGATCTCCAATTTCCGCCTACTTTTTTGGACCGTAGATTCGGCGCAGAATTTTTCTCTCGAAAACAAGGAGCCTCTGCTGGTCAGAACTCGAGATGGTCTAAGTCTCAGAGCCATACATCAAAACGGGGCGAATCAGGGTTTTATGCAGGGTAAGTAAAATAGTTTAATATAAAAATAAGGGATGTGCCACGTAAATTAGATAAATCCTTTACATGCAAAGAAAGCATTCTTTAAATTGAACATAAAATATCTTTTTTTACTTTTATTTATTCACAAATTAATTTCTAAAATAATCAAAGAGAAATATTGAAAAAGAATTAAACTTCAAAATACATTGTTTCATCGTCGTTTGAGGAACCTGAAATTTCCACCATACAGAATTAAAAATAATGTATATAAAATTATATGTCTTTCTATTTCATATATTTTAGACAAAAGGGAATGAGTACACATTTTATTTACAATTATATAAACTATTGTGTAATTATTACAACAATGCATTATAACATCTGACATATAAAACCTTCACAAATTACATTTATATATAAATCGATTTCTACTTTCGATTCCAATGCAACACACCTCTTAGCTACTTAGCTAATTCTACCCCCCTTAACTTGACAATTGATAGCATCACTTCTTTTGAGATTGTGTTGCCCTCTATTTTTCCCCCTGCGTAGCTGGTTTGCGTGTTTCTTCACCCTTCGCCTTCTGTCGTCGTCCAAAGACTCCTCCTTTACTAACCATGTGTTCTATCCCAGCTTTCTACATACCACCGCAGGTGTCCATCTTCTCCGTCCACCTTTTCACACCTCAATGTAGACCTCTTCCTCTGATCTGAAGTTCTTTATTTTTTCCGTTCTTAAATCATCATCATTTCTAGTAGCTTCTTCTCTGGGCATAAGCAAGTCCAACTGACACTGTACTTTTCTTCCAAGAAAAAGTTCTCCAGGAGAAATACCAGCAGAACAATGAGGGGTGATCTGATATGGGAACGAAAAATTGTTTAACGCCTTGTCAACATCTGCCCCTCAACTTGTAGTGGCCATCTTCTTCAGAGAGTTTTTTAGCGTCTCCACATATTTTTCCACCTGACCGTTCGAAGACGGATGGTAAGCCAGTGTAGTGATATGTTTGATATTAAATTTTGAACAAAATTGACTGAATTCCCCCAACGAAAATGCTTTACCATTATCTGTTATGATCATTTCCAGGATTCCATAGTGACAGATTAACCATTTTAATTGATAAATCATGTTTGCTGCTGACATTGTACTTACTCTAAAAATTTCAGTCCACTGGGAATAAGCATCAACCACTAGCAGGAACGAGTGGCCCATAAATGGACCGGCAAAGTCTATATGAATGCGTTGCCATGGTTCCTTTTCCTTCGGCCATGAATTAAGAAATGTCTTTTGAGGTTCTCTAGAAGCATATGTTCCGCAACTGGAACAAGACATTGCGGACATTTCGATATCTTGATCTAGTCCAGGCCATCAGACCTTTTCGTGTGCTATAGCTTTCATCTTTACGACTCCCATGTATGTCTCATGATGATTTTTTAACACAAATTCTCTTAATTTTGATGGAATAACTATACCCATGCCCCATAATATACAACCTTTATATTATTATTATTATATTATAAGTAGTTAATGCCTGTCTCTTCCTTTGGAATGGTTTTAACTCCGGACTCGGTGAATGTTCGGACCAACTATGATCGATGTAAGTTAGAACTCTACAAAGAACACTATCTCTGCAGTAGACAAAAGGGAATGAGTACATATTTTATTGACAAGTATATAAACTACTTTGCAATAATTACAATAATGCATTATAACATCTGACATCTAAAACCTTCACAAGTTACATTTTATATAAATCTATTTCTACTTTTGATTCCAATAAGTCTCAGCATGCTAGGTGTCCAAAAATATATTGAAACAAGAGTCTATTAGGTGTACAAATAAGTTTCAGCAGCTTTTTAATAAAAAATTACAAATTTATTGTAAAAAAAAACCCATTACATTACATTTTATTCAAAACATTGTCCACCACTAGCTACTGCTTTTACCCATCCTTTTGACAGTATTCGGATACCATCTGGAAGAACTGTCAATCTTTTGATCCAATTTTTTGTAACTTCATATATGATGTGCTGCTCTAATAAACCATATGCCGTCGACCAGAACAAGTGATAATCACTAGGGAACAATGACTGGGGAATACAGCAGGTGGAGTAGGACTTTTACACTTTCAAAAGTGTAAAAGTGGAGTCAATATCCAGTCATATGGAGCCAATTTCCTTCTTTTTCAATTATTTCCAAAGAATTTAAACAATGTGAAATTGCCTTTAGACTCACTCCTTCTAATGTAAGAGCAAGTTCTTGTTGCGATTGGCAAAAATCTTCTATTAATAATGCTTCCAATTCTGCATTATTACCTTCTTAGTCCTCTTGAATTCACCATTTTTAAACTTATGACTTGAATCCACTTACGACAACTTCTCTCACTTAATAAAATATATGCTGCTAACACAAAGTCAGTAGTATTTCAAGGTAGTTGTTAGATGTCCAAAATTGCTATATGCCATTGCAAATTTCAACATAACCTTGTTGATGGCACCATCTCAAATGACAAATTCAGTTATAGTAAGACATTTTATTTATTTTTTCCAATATCCATCAATTTAATGTTTATGAGCTTACAAGCGCTCCAAGCGTAAATTTGGAGTTCTTTACCATAAAATGTAAAAATTAATATTTAATATATATATATATATATATATATATATATATATATATATATATATATATATATATATATGTATTATTTAATGGTTGCCTAATTACTATTAAAATGAGTTAGGCTATCTATATTTAAAAATCCTGATTATATAATGAAAATCATATTGTTTACTGTCCATTAAAATGTGTTATATTGTTTTAAACCTGTATGTATGTTTATTAAAAGTCACTTTATGGCTACACCTTCTTATAAGAATCATGTTGATAACCAAAACTAAATATTATGCACATAAACATGTTTGCAATACAAATAAACTGTGTTGACAATATTTTAGCACCAAAAAAAAATAAAGCATAAACAGCAATGAAACCACCAGCAGGGCCGGTGGTAGAAGCCAAGTGGTGGAGGAACTAGTAACATTTCACTTCCTATCATGCCCATTCAAGTATATTCTACTCTCTGTGGGTGCAAGCTTCCCCTATCAAGAAATGCTACTTCTTTCTTTTTTCAAAACAGTTCAATTAAAAATATAGAAATAGTAGTTTATAAACTATTAAATTTGATGTCTATTTCATGTTCTGTGCCTTGTTCCCTCAAAAAATTTACAACTGTAAAAAAATTGCCCCCTCAAAAATTTTAATGTGGGCACAACCCTCATGTATTATGGGCAAAACTATCAAAAATGATCAAAATAAGTTATAAGATTTTAGAATGGATCTAATCTGATGTATTGGTCAACGAAGGGAATAAATGTCATTCAGAATAATATACACTTTATTGTGCATTTATGATAATCTCAGGGGATATTTACTAAAATTATGACTGTTAAGGAAGATTTTTAAATCAAATTTCCCTTTAAATTATAAATAATTTCAAAAAAATATTTAAAACAGAAAACATAAATAACCATGATTAAAAGATAAGTAGCTTGTAAATATTTTATAAATAAACGTATCTACCCATCTCTGTAACATAAATAAATATGAAAGAATTATGAATAGGTATATAAAACAGATACATTAACTCTTATTACCTCTTGGTTTGAAGCAACATGACCCTCATATTGAATTAACCTTTCTTTATTTCATCTGACATTTCAGGCTATCTGCCCATCTTTAAAGATCAACAATATACGCTTATTTACACTTGGTGTGCAATCGTCAAAAATAAAAATAAAAAACTTGTATCACCTAACAACATCATACCTTAATTTATTCATATTGCATTTATATATCATATGAATAAATTAAGGAATGATGTTGTAAGGTGATAAAAGTTTTTTAGTTTGATTTTTGACAATTAACCCTTTAACTGGGCGGGACGTATATAGACGTCCTGAAATATTTGTTGTTTTTATTATTATTTATATATGTATATATAATTACGATTTATTTATATATATCTATAAACATAGATACATGTATCTATGACTAATACCTCTGTTGTACGAAAATATAAGTCCCATCAGTTCCAGGATACAACATATATTTCAAGGACGCATTTATACGTCCCGCCCGGTTAAAGGGTTAAAAACCAAGAGTAAATAAGTGAATATTGTTGATCTTTGAAGATGGGCAGATAGACCGAAACATCGGATGAAATAAAGAAAGTTAATTCAATATGAGAGTTATATTGCTTCAAACCAACAGGTTATAATAGTTGTAATAGTGAGACCCAAATTGAATGTAATTTGAATATAGAGATACATTATATTATTAACACTAATAATTATCAGGGGAGGGAAGCACATATATTTCATACTAAATTGAGTAATTATGTAAATAAAACTTACTTCTATTATCATTTTCATCGATCATTCCCTGTGACATCGTTCTAGCATCCCCTGCCTCATCTTGAACTCTACACAAAAGATTTTTTAATAAAGCTAAACATCTAAGTATTGAAAATAATAAAGCACATTTAATGTTTAAATTTAAAAAAAAATATTCATGTAGTTTCTTTAGACTAAAAATTAAAAAAATAAAACATTTACAACACTAGTGCTTTTGTTCATAAGCATTTATTTTTCAATTTTGATCCCAAAACTTCAATCAAATGAAATAGTTATATTAAACATATGTTAGAGTTTTTTATTTAAAAATATTATATTTATATTTATTATTTAAAAATTTCATTCAATTGATTTTTTATAAATAGCCAGAACATAAGGAGGAGTACCGCACAGATGTTAAGTATAATAATGATAAGACGAGTGGAATTAATTAAGTCACAGACACACTAATCATTAAGTGTGTAAAAAGCCAACAGTCTATGAAAAGAGAGACGTAGCTGCCTGCAGGATCCTGATAAGAGAAACCTGTATGCTGAGACATTGGACCAGCAAATAAGAAACATAGGTTTGGATGAAAATATAGATGAAGTATGGGCAAAGATTAATATGAAAATTATCAAGACTGCTTCAGAGATAAAGAGAGAAAGAGAGATAGAGTGAGAGAGAGAGAGAGAGAGAGAGAGAGAGAGAGAGAGAGAGAGAGAGAGAGAGAGAGAGGTTTTTATTTATTTTAACATTTTGCAACATGCATATATAAAGTTTATACGTGATTCCGGATATAACATCCTTAAAATCATCAATTTATATTTATTTGATGATTATTTATAATGCGCTTCAGAGATATGATCAATTAATACGATAAGATTAAAGTTTCCGCTGAGAACTAGATGAAGACCAGAGGGAGAATATTAAACAAGTCTGGAGAAGAATCATGGCCATCGAAGAGATGAAATGCAAACCCATTCATAACATGAAAAATGAAGGAGGAAGGAAGAATAGCAGAGGTGAGAGGTATTATGGAAAGATGGACACCACACTATTCAAAAACTTTTACCAATGAGATCCCCCAAATGCAGAAGAAATGTGCAAACGAACAAGATCAAGAAGTAGATGTCATATGGAAGGGGTAAGTTGAAGCAACCATTGAAAAGATTAACATAGCAAAGGCTGTTGGTATAAATAATATTGGCAAAAAGTAATAAAGTTTGTAGGAAATAAGCTTAAAAATATCCTACAGGCTCTTTTACAAAATATTCTTTCTGAAAAGCGAATAACAAAAGATTGGGAAGTCAACATTATAGTACTAATACATTAGAAGAATTCTACTAGCAACTGAGATAATTATAGAAAAAAATTTCAGTCATGGTAATGTACATAATTCTACACAGGATGAACTCATACTATGACTAGGCTCTAGGTGACTACCAGGCAGGTTCAGAAGAGGAAGAAGTTTGTCCGATTCGCTTTTCATTCTAAAACAGATACTCCAGAAACAGTTTGAAATAAATCAAGATGTGCACACCCTATTCATCGACTTGAAAGCAGTCAACGACTTAGTCTATAGGAGCTATCTTTGGAAAATTAGGCTCACAGGGGGATAATGAACCAAGGCTTTGTAGAAGAAAGACAAGAGAAGAAGTTATTGAGAAAACTCTACAATCGATAATAGGATAACGGTATGAAAGCTAAAATGAAGTTAAAATGGATGGGACACACGGCAAGAAGGAATCCATCAGGCTCCCTCAACCTGACAAAGAATGCAGTAGTGTATGGTACCCGACTGTCAGGGTGATCTAGGCAGCAATGGGCTGAAAGAATTAAGAAGGAAGCCACCATACATCGAGAGGTCAACTGAAAAGCTATCAGGGTTAAATTTGCTAAGGAACATTAAGCTTGGACAGTTAAAGAATGGGCTCTAGTAATGTTTTCAGACAAGTCTAGATTTTAACTATTCATTTCAGATAGTCAGGTAAGAATGTGGACAAGGCAAGGATAGCATTTTGCGCCATACAACATTTCCAAAACTGATGTCATTAAAGAATATGTGGTCCCTTACATCGTTAATGATTTAACTTTCATGCTTGGCAATACATGTCAACACTTTGCAAAATTTGTTACCGAATATCTTAATGAGGTCCAGTATCCAATCCAGTAGAACACCTATGAGACAAATTAGGGAGGTTTATAAGAAGGCAGCCGAACCCAATATGGACCTTAACATCTCAGAGCCGTGCTAGTGGAAGTTTGACATCACATCCCACTACTTATAGGAAAGGATACACACATTGATCAGAAACAAGACTAGGAGAATAAAAGAGAGGGCACAAGCAAGAGTTAAGTGTACCACGTTACTAATGAAACAATTTAAGAGAAAAAAAAATTATAAATGAAAAATCACAAGCAAAAGTTTCATCAATTCTGAAAAGTTTTGAGTCTTTGTAAATAAATTTTTCTAATAAAATAAATTGTAAAAAATTAATAATTTTATTTAATTATTATAATTTTAATTAATTTTAAAATTTAATAAAAATGTTTTATTAAGGTACTCTTCGTATTTCACTTTGTTTCCACCTTTCTCCTTATGTGATGTATAATTTAATTGAAACATACAAAAAAAAATTGAACTATTTGCACTAACGGTGACAAGAACAAACAAAATACCAGGTGTTCCTTTATTTGCTCTTAAGTTTATTTCCAATTTTCAAAGTAGTAAAAACAAATTTTTAATACCAAAATTTAACGAGGTATGATATTAGATTAATTCAATATTGGGTTTTCAAGAAAAAGTTTATAATGAATGTAAAGTATAATTAGGCACTAAATATTATGTTTTTTATAAATAAAATAGTCAGTCTTATTGGAAATACAATAGCGGTTTTGAATTGTAAAAACATATTTTTTCAATATCTTTTTATACAAACTTCTTTTCAATAAAAGGACAAATCCATATAGACA